>WEKY01029656.1:73498-91148 GCA_013390045.1 Picathartes gymnocephalus | reverse complement strand
CCTCAGCCAATGGGGAAAGACAGGGACATGCAGCCGAGAAATTAGGATAAAAAGGAGACTGCGTGCTCCAAAAATTTGAGAGACCCCAGGGGAAATGCCCCATGGCCTCTCCCTTTATTTGAATAAAGTAAAAGGACTCCTCTGTCTCCTTTTTGGACATAAACCTCTGGTGTTTGTGGATAGATTTTCCTAACACTGTTATCTGGAAACGGCTTGAATGGAAAAGTTGACACAATCACCTGTATCTCGTCCCTTCCCTCAATTTATTAGCAGATGTATGAGATACTTACGGAACACATTATTTCCTATATCTTGGACCTTTTGTTACTGAAGCTTGTTAATAAAACACTTGGATTCTCCATTTTCACAGCACTTCTGATTTGACTTTTTAAGTAGGATGGTGTTACAGACACTCACTATACCAACACAGAGCAAGCAAATGCCATTGTTTTTTGAATACTTTCCACTGCTATGAGAAAACAGAATAATAGCAAATATAAAACTACTTTCTCTTGAAAGTCACCAGATATATTTGATTGTCTTTCCTTATAAAAAATAATGGGGATTGTTCTCACATATGAAGCACAGCAACAGAATGATGTAAAGTGTAACAGAAACACTCAAAAATTGAAAAAACTTAGTAATATAGTATAAAACCCAACAACCAAAGATGCTGGAGAATGTCCTACTTCTGAAGGAGGACAGCCTCTGCTGGAACACATATCCCTATGATAGAGATCATGTTCATCTGTTTCACAGAGATGGTCTATTCATCTAAGGTTTGTGATGTCCCACTAACATTCAAGGAGGCTCTTTCCTTTCTTACCTTTATCTGAGTGACACTTCCTTCAAGTTCTGTAGATGCCTGGAACTTCCACTTCTCCTTGCCCTCTGAAGCCCATGTGCTCTGATCAGATCCGGCTGCTTTCTTCCACATTGCTACTCTCCCCTTGCTAGTTCCAGCTGCCAAGAGACCTGCCATTCACAAACATTTCAGGCACTTCATCTTGGACCTCAGAAAAACAAACCCACATCAGACAACACGACAGCCAGGGAGCTCTGGTTGTCAGGCCCTGAGAAGCCACCTTCCAGCAGCAGTATTTCTCACCTCACTGCAAACCAACACCCCCAGTCCTATACTGGAGAACTGTTCTGGAGAAACAATGGGAGAAATCCCACGTGGCAAGGTGTATCTTCTAAGCTACCAGATGAAGTTATTTTTTAAACATATCAGATAATTACTCCATTTTAACCTTTTCTTAGAATATAAAACTATTGAATATCCTGAGCTGGAAGAGACCCCAAGGGTCATGCAGTCCAGCTCCTGGCCCTGCACAGGACAGTCCCAGGAATCCCAACATACGCCTGAGAATGTTGTCCAAGCACTCCTTTACCTCTGGCAGCCGTGCGGTCGTCCCCACTTCCCTGAGGAGCCTGTTCAGTGCCTGACCACCCTCTGGGGAAAGAACCTTTTCCTGATACCCAGTCTAACCCTCTCCTGGCTGGACACAGCTATGGCTGTTCCCTTGGGTCCTGTCATTGCTCACAAAAACCAGAGGTTGAATCTGCCCCTCCTGAGGAAGCTGTGCCATGGATGCTCCCCTCAGTCTCGTCTTCTCCAGGATGAACAAACTAAGTGACCTCAGCCATTCCTCCTACGGCTTTTGTTTATTTTTAAATAGCTGGTTTTGTAGTCACTTTGGGCAACCAACCACTGAAAACCATTCCAGCAGACATCAGCTATGCCTATGCTGGCAAACAAGGTGGTGTCCAGGAGCAGCTCTGTAGAAAGGATCTGCTGTAAGGACCTGGCATCCACACAATACCTGCCACTAAGTTCTGTTTCGCATTAGCCGTAGTGCAGGCTTGTAGACTGACTGCCCAAAACATGCTGGAGTTCATTAGGTATACTCCAGGGGTACTTCTGTCAAAGGGAACCCAGTTCATGCACCATGAGACAACTCCATAGTGAGTCCAAGTGTAGTTGACTATTATTTCCCTGCACCTTTGAAGGCACATTTCTGATCCAAACTAAAATCTTCTACATCACATACTACCACTGAGATCCTCAGTCACAAGACAAACATCCTGAAATGATTACAGGGCATGGAAGGCTGAGGTTTGACAAGGTTTACGACCAGAGATCATAGCTGCCATGTTATTTCTCACCTTTAGCACTGCAGTAAGACACACAGTTAATACATTCTCCCCCCTCAAAGCCAAATTGTACGTCTAGGGAGAGCACATAGTTCTCATCTCGATCCAAATCCCAGAACCTAAGGCACAGAAAACAAGAGTGTTAACAATGCTTTTCTTTCCAGGTGTGTTGCCAAACACAATCAATAGGATGCTGTACATGGCATTAATTTACTATTTCCACAATACCTAGATAATTTAATTTTTTAAATTAAATTGTCAGCAGCTGCCTCTGGAGTGTGAATTTCTTAACAATCTCCTTCCTTTTCCTTTGACTTTTTAATCTGCAGCATGTTTAGGGACATTCTCCTAGGAAGAAAGAAGTCAGAAGCAAGCACAACTTTAAGAAAAAAAGAAAAAAGTGAGGGCTAGTTGCAATTTTCTTCCTCCCAATTACGCTTCCTCCTCTATTTTAAGAATATTCCTGGGTTAGCCAGTAGTCCTTAGGATTTCAGATTTATTTTCCAGAACTAAATATTGCCATGAAACTATTCCTTCTTGATACATGGTCTTTATTATATTTTCACAAAATTAACAAAAGATTCTGCCTGATAGTAGTGGACAGAGGCTCAATAAAGGGAGCTACTGATATTAATGGAACACTCCCACTCTCCCAAAAGGTTAGAGGAACAGGTAAAAGAGGTCATAGTAAAGACAAGGAAGAAAAGACTACAAGAAAGGTAAAACTACAGAACACAATAACATAACAACATGGCAAAGCAACATACTTTAAAGGATTAGGGACAGAAGTAATTGAAATACTTGTCTTATATTGTAGTAAAAGAAACGTCCTGAAAATTAAGCACTTTCTTCTGGTTGCTGATGCTACAAGTATCCTAAGGATCAGACAGCAACATTGGGAAGAACAGCAGAGGGGCTGTATTTTCATGCAAAACCCCCAACTGGATTTATTTTCAGAAGAAATCAATAACAGCACTCAGGGAATTAACAGAGTAGGTAGCACTGCCTGACAAAATAGAACACCTAGAAAGAAAGCAAGCCATACAAACAAAACGAGGAAATGTTGGGAGTTTTTCATTATTGGTAAAAAAACCCCAACCAACATTTCAGCAAAATATTCAGTTCATTGCAGACTGTAACTTTTAGCTCGCCCTTCTCAGGGGCAGCCAGAACAACTCTCATTCTTACCTGATGACTGTCTCACCTAGTGCTGTAACAACCAGGCTATGGTCTATTAAAATCATGTCTGCAGAATGACCAGTCTTCCCACTCAACTTCACCTGTTAACCATAAGCAAATAAGTACATTTACAGACAGTGGGAGGAGCACACTGAAGGACACTAAGCATCTGAACTGCACAGTTTGACTAAGAAGTAAAAATGTGAAAATCACTAGACCTATCTGTCAGTTCCGACAGATATATTCAGACAGTGAATTCAGACGATTCGGACAATGATCACTACAAAATGCATCAAGACTGCAACGTATAAATTTAATAAAAGAAATCTTGTAGTGGGTTAATTAAGTAGGTAAGGAGTAGGATTTTACTCTCACACTAGATCTTCTAGAATTTAATAAAGATTGCTTTAAAATGTGAAATACCAAATCTTACTTCTGGTCTAACATAAGTAATGATCAATAAGCAGTGGACACTCCTGAAATACACAAGTGCCCAGTATTTTTCTGTCTTGGATAAAAAGAAAGAAACATCTTAGGAAAGTGAAGGTTTAGGGTCTACCCACAAGCAGCATTTTGTATGAGCATAGGGCAGGGTGTGAGACATTTCCTCTTTCATTTCCTCTTTTAATTTCTGGAGATCCTCAGTCAGAAATTCCACTAAGGAGACGCATGCCCGTAATGAGGTTAGACATAGTTTTTTCATAAATCTGGGGCTTGGTAACCAAATAGTCCATATTTTGTTCTCCTTCCTTCCATGACTTCACTCCCAATGAGTTGGGATATGACACCAGCACACTCTGTAGGAATTTCTGCTGTATGTTTTGCACACACTGGATGTTGTCTGGATTAGGGAGTTGCTCGTTATTTGAAAATATTATCTCCAGCACAGCTAATTCTCTCAGGTATCAGATACCTTGCTCCATGGTGTTCCACTTGTCTCAGTGCACTAAAAGGTCATCTTTCAAGGAAACCTTTTCCTCACATATGACAGGAGCTGCATCCAGAGGCTGAGAGTTTCTGGTCTTTTCCCGATCCCCTGGTCAATACTTGCATCCCAGGACATGGATCCCAATTGCAAAGTGTCACCACCATCTAATTTCTTATCATGGGCCACGACAGCCCAGCATCAGAGCAGCCAGGTCACTGGGGGCTCACCTGACTGGGGGTTGAAATCTTTTCGCATGTCTCACAGCTCGCTCAGGGATAGGGTTCAGGTGATTATCTCTGGCCCTGCCTCTTCCTCCTGTTGTGAGGGTCCTGCTTCCTCTTCATTGCTCACTACATGAAGTAATTTGGTCTTGGATTTCTTCTGAATACAGGCAACTGCACTTAGCATAGGTTGTTCTTGTGAGTCAGCTGCAGTTTCAATTGGGCATGGTGCCTGTTGCTCTGCTTTCCCCCTTCTCCCTTTGAGGGTGCTGTATAGAAACAAGCAGTGTCCAATAAATAGTAGCCAGAGTCCAGCACGTTCCATAACTTCACACCTCTCTGAAACTGCCACAGCAATTTTCTTTCAAACATCCTGCCACTTTATCAGGGCCCTGTAGTTGTTCAGGGGTGACCTTCTGAACCACGAGTAGAATACTCTTTCAAAAGCTGGCCCATTTTCTCCTACATGCCACACCACTAATGACAGTCCATCCCGGGACACATCTCTGGACAACTTCCCTAGAAATCCCTGTCCTGAATCTTAACATGGTGTAGACTGTACAGAGGAGACATAGTAGACATATCAATGAGGGCATGCTTCCCCTAACACCCAAAGAGTATTCAAAATTCTCAAAAGCTGTTGTCGCAGACCTGAAAGAGGAGAAGGGGATAGAAGGCTGGGAAAAACCATCCTTTCCTCTTCCCCCCACAGACTGGGTATGATTATTAATGAATCCTCAGAGGCAGGAGCCAAGGCCAGGACAGGAGAACAACACTGAATACACATCACAAATGACCCCCACTGCCTTTGATGTTATCATGCCATAAACTGGTATCACAGAATACAGCAATCTTGATTCCTCTCCCTGCTTTGAAACAGATCACCGTGGTGGATACACAGAGCATATACAGGAGTATATACAGGGTTAGGTATCACACCCATATGAACATACCAAGCAACACTGGAACCAGGGAGGTCTCCACCTAAAACACAAACACTTACATCAAAGTTATCTCAATTCTCTTGAGCCTTACCTTGGGCGCCAATTAAATGTGGTGGTTTAACACCAGCAAAAAATAAAATTTCAAATAAGCCATGGCCCTTCTCCTGCCCCTCCCAGTAAGGGAGGGACACAAGCAGAGACTATGGGTTGAGATAATTTAATGAAAGCAAGAAGCAATGGAATAAGAAACACACAGTAACAACAGCAATATGAATAAAAAGAATTATCCAAAACCAGAAGGTGTTTTAGCCACAAAAAATTAGTATTATGTGGCTGCTGAGACCAAAACCAAAATGGTGGATGCTCCCCATAGGTTGCGTTCACATGACTTCCCTAGGTTCCCGCACACCGTCACAAACAAAGGCAGGATGGCAAGAGGCTTCCTGCCCCCCAGGCCAAGACAATGAAAAACAATGGCAAACAGACCCCCCAAAAGCTGGGTCATGCAAGACAGGAGGCAGGGCAGCCCTGCTGGGCTCAGTTCCACTCAAGTGCCTGCACCATCGCTTCTACCGCTCCGCTGTACTGGGGGTTGATTCTCCAAGTTGCTGCCAGTTCCCTGCAATTCTGCTTCACTCCTTTTGGCTTGGCTTAGCTGGAATGGGCTTGGCTGGACTGGGCTTAGCTGGGGGCCTCCCCTGTCCCCCACGCGCAGCCTCCCCACTGGTGCTGCCATTCAGTACAGTCAGTTCTGTGTTCCGCCGCTCTCCTTTCAGCACTGTGTGCCATGGCTGTATCTCAGAGAAACGGGAGAGGCTGCATGGCAGGGGCAGAAGGCAGAGTCTGCAGGGCTGATGCTGACAACCTTCCCATAAGAGCGCAAGGCAGAATGGTTCCCACTTCCGGGGTGTGCGTGTTTTCTCCCCGAAATCAGTGATGATAGAGGTGTAGAATAACAACTTAGCTGCACCTACATGGTGCTAAGCACTGCCCCCTCTGCAACCAGGACAACTGGAATTTCCAATTTTTCTCTAATTCACTAAGAAACTGAAATTAAGTGTAAAAGAATTAAGATAGGGTCAAAATGAAAAAAAATGAAAAAACACGAAGACAAGATGAAAACCATCTTTCCAAGTTCAGTAACACATCACTCTGTTTCACTTTTAAATGAGCTATTTTTGCTTCTTCATCAACATATTATCTGACAAACAAATATCAGAGTTGATTCATTTGAAAGCAAAATAGTGATAATCAAAAAACCCCCAAAAATATTTAAAAAGAATAAATATTGCAACCTTACCCTGTAGTATGACAATTACCTTCATCAGCTCTTCTGCCTCTCTCTCAGGAGAAAACGCATGTAAGGACAACTGCAGATTTTCTGTTATTACAAGTAAAATATCTCTTTCCTCTAGCAACAGGAGCTTTCGGACCAGACTGTCCATGGACAGTATCTGCCTTGTCTTCCCTTTCTCATTCGCATAGTGCACAGAACCTGTAGCACAAATAAACAAGGTGCAGATTTTAGTCAACAGCTTTTAGCTACCAAAGCCAAAGTTGATGCTTTCTACCTTAACAAAACATTCTTCAAGTGCTGAAAAGGCAAAAATAACAAAAATTCTTTCATTTTCTAGTTTGTCTCAGTATAAAGACTACAATAGCTGACCAGAGCAATAAACCAAAGCATGTTTTTCCCCATTTAGAAAATCCAAAGGGGAATAATTTAAATAATTTTAAACTGCAAGTAAACTTTCTGTATGAATTCAGTCTGAAATCTTCAGTCTTCTTCTTCTGAATCAGCATCTGAAATCTTCAGTCTCAGAAAAAATCTGTCTGAGTGGGGCAGAAGGGACAAAATCCTGTCCTCCCCTGCTGCCCATGCTGTGGGATCAGCCCAGCACACAGGGAGTTTCTGGGTGCCAGAACACACAGCTGGGGCATGTCCAGCTCTCACTCATCAGCACTCCCAAGTCCTTCTCAGGACATTTGGGAGTTACAGCAGATCACTAGATTAAGAACTGAGTCCAAAACATATGTGCCCAAACCAACCTAAGCAATGAGGCTGCTCACTAGGAACAGTCAGTGTCATTTGATTGACATTTGGGAAGTTTGACAAGGAGGCTGTCTCGGGGTCACTTTATGATACTGTATCCCCTATAGTCTGCTTTATGCCCACATATGGGTCCTGCAACTTTAAGCTAGGTCCGGGAGAGGAGGGGGAAGCTGGGGAAATTATATCAGTGGTTTGCATTCAAACACCCACACTCCCCCAAGTCTTTCTCAGGAGAGAGATGGAGAGTTCAATTCTTTGCTTTTAGATAGCTTGTTTTCTTTGGCTGAGGCAAGAAGTTTTCCTGGGACTGTGGCTTCTTCTTCTGGAACTGTTCAGCTTTGCTCCAGCCCAAAAAACCAGACCATCCCCAGGAGCCCCATGCTGTGGCCCAGGGGGGCTAGGCTGCAGGGATGCCGCATCCTGGCTCCAGACCTCAGGGGAAGCTGAGCAGGGCTCTAAAATCCACCAGCTTTCTCTGCCACAAGAAGGTTTTAATATCTGACATTATTCATTCTTGTTCCCGTGCCTGCGTGCACTCTGTGTGCTAAACAAACAGTTTTTTCACTTTTCTCCAAGAAATTCCTTTCATTTGGTGGGGGGAGGGTGTGCCAAAAGCTGTCTTTTTTTCAGAGGAGACACCCCTTCCAGGACATTTCCTCTCAACTTGTCCCAAAGGGAGACACAGGCCCAAACCAAGGACAGCACCCGCAGGGCACAGAGCCTGTCCCTAGATGGGGCTCTACGCCACCACAACAGCGGCTTCAAAGGTGAGGACGGAACGGGCACATCTCAAAGCTTCTCTCCTTGTACCTTCATGAAGCACTCTGTGTCCATTTTTCATTTAAATGGTACCTTTCTAGTAGAGAGGCTTGTAATTCACACATCAAAAGAAGGTAAAGTCTACTGCTCTGCAAAGCAACCATGCAGCTGGCCCATGCCACTCCTGCAAGCTGTACTGGTGCTGTAATAGTGTAAACAAGGGTGTCAGTTTTGGTAGAACACTGAATCAAATTGTAACGGAACTGCAGAACCAGCATAACTGAAATGTTTTCAGAGCAGTTAACACTTGAATCAAGAGGATTAGTCCAATCACCTACCAGAAACACCCATTATGCAACTTCTCACACACATTCTGGCTCCAGTTCAGAGAGAGCAAGTTACAGAGAGATGGCATCATGAAAAGAATTGGGATGGGAAGAAAATTAGCTTAGAGCAAACTAGTACCCAGAAGACGAAAAGGGATAGGAAAAGACAGGGAAGAGTAGAAGTCAAGGAAGAGAAAAATGCAGAGAAGAAACAATATTAGGGAGAAAACTAACAAAACAGATTCTCAGACATTTTTTGCCTCCTAAGACTGAAGCATCGTTTCAAAGCATGAGAAAAAAGTGAAAAGCAAATTCAGAATTTTTTTTAAGAGGTATGTTGTAGCAGAATTTGCCTATATGTTGAAAAAAACCCCACAACAAATGCATTATTTTGAAGCTTTGCACAAAAGCTAATTTTATCTACACTTGTGTGTTAAGAGACTGTTTTCCTCATACTCACTTCTTCAGGAACCTGACTAACCCAGTACCTCTGGTGTCCTTGCGAACAAGACCACCCTGAAGATGATAAGATTTCAATAATTTTATTAATTTCTTACCATTTCTTAACATTCTACAACTCCTATGAATACTCTACCCCACTGAATATATGAATACAAGGGATATATGAATATAGCCCATGTGTCGGATATATGAAAACAAGACTATCATGAACTGAGCTATTTTGAAGCTCTAAGGAAACAACTTCCCAGCCAAATGGAAAAGTGGTTTTGCTCTTACCATCTGTCAAAGTGATAAAGAAGGAGAGTCCTTCCTGTACTGCTGTTTTCAGAGGTGGTCCTATTCCAGCTTTCTTCCAGTTAAACATATCCAAGGCTTTCTCATCGCCACTCACAGCTGCTTTTGCCAGTTGTACAAAGTCCCTGCAAGGAGAGATACTTCATTCCCAATTCTTTTCATAACAGAGTAGTTTCAGTCTCAAAGAATGGATGAGTAGTTAATAAAGCATATTGTATAAAGAGAATAAAGATATTTCATACACTGATTGAAAAAAGGCCAGACTCAAAAAGATGCAAAGCAAAATTTCAGTATTAGTTTTCATTTGCATTGTTACACTTTTTTTTTTTCAAAATGCATCACAGAGATGTGAAGTAGAAAAGCCCAGACAAGGAAAACTCTTCTTTTTTACTACAGCTGCTTCCTATTTCTTGCTTGGAGAGGAAGGAAATAAAAATATTTAAGAATTGACTTTTAATTTAATTTTTTTTGACAATAATATAATGATAATTGTGTTTCCAGTGTGTTTATGGCTTTCCACAATCAGCACTATTGCTAACTAGAAGAACTAAGACAGAAGAGTCAACAGCAATGGACAGAAGATGTGTACAAGAGAAAATAGATCAGTTGCTGCACACAGGACACAGAGCCATCTATCAGAGTCGGAGAAGAGTTTGGAAATAAAGGGCAGTTAGGAGAAGAACATTTTCTTATATATTTAAAAATAGTTCATCTGTGGTAGGACTTTCTGTGGAACAAGACAAAGACCTGGTCTAGCAGAGTTCTGACCAATACTCACTCTCCAGGAGGGGGTGGCCGAAAGACACAGTGACAGGAGCATTTCCCATACTCCTGCTTAACCAGGGCAGGACCCTGGACTCTGCCTCGATGGTCCATTTTCCACAGAAACAACACACCGTGCTAGAAAAAGACAAGTTAATTCATTACTCTTTGCACACAGATGAGAATCCAGACTCCAGCTACTCACTGCACATAAAAATAAATGTTTTATTGACAGAGCAACACCCTTCCTTTTGTTTAGTTGACACATCCAATTACTCCCACTTAAAGCTAAGCCACAGGGAATCAAAGTTATCCTTAAGATTATATTATTTGCTTACTTAAATTATCTAAAAAAAGCTTGTTGGTCCTACCCATTTTTAGTTAAATCACACTGCCAGAGCAATTAAATGGAATAGTCTTGATTTTCTTCTGCACGTAGCAGATGTAAATATTTGTTTTGATGTCTTTTCCACATTTTTTCTTGCAGATAGTCTGATAGCTTATCTGTTAGCAATAGGAATAAAAGATAGCAGAGCATATGCATCCCTCAGTAAGTGCATATAACACTGATGTAGATGAGCACACGTATACGATTAAACACGTGAAGTCACAGAACGCAGAATTTCTGAAGCTTTCTTTCTCTTTCAGAGCAGACATTCAACAATTTACTTTTAGAAAAATAATCTAGTAACTAGAATAATCACAGATGCTAAGGAAAGGAGGTCTGGTTAGCTTCAGTGGCCAACACAGGCCAGCCCTTGAGCCTGGCACAGCTGCTGACATAACTCACACCCTGCAGTGCCAGCTCAGGAGCAACAAACCCCTGGTGACTGGAAAGAATGGAGACAAATTCCAACAAACTGACTTGCACTACATCCTCACAGTTGGAATGCTAAGATGATTATTTATTGTTGTTGTTATGCTAGTGCTTATGAAACCAAATTGCATTTGGGAACCTTCCATGTATGCACTACATGAAAAAAACCAGCAATAATTTTCAATATCAAGTTCAATCTCATTTTATTTCCTTAAGATAGACAACAATAAAGTGGTATTAGAATTTGCTCTATTTTTATTTATTGTTTCAATGAAGTATCATCTTTCTCCTAGAAGTGAAGGACTGGTAGCAGTGGTCACTTATTCTTCACAATTCTAACTAGAAGCCACACAAGATGCAGCCAAGGCTTTCCAAGGTACATTTCATTCTTTTTTTCCTAAGATTCAAAGTTCTAACTTCATTTCAACAGTAAGATGGCCAGAGTTATACCATCCAAAACTGTCCCATGAGGACACCTGCAGTTCATAAAAACGTTTGCTAGTTACCTCTGAAAACCACAGGATCCTATGAACTTGTTTGTTCCTCCTCTCACTCTTCCATCAGCTTTATTTGTCACCTATTTCCAAGGATCCCAACTAAAACCACCTGCACCATTTATAAGCTGGAGGAAAAGCCTGCAGCTTTCTAAAGCTGCTAACCTTCTTTCCATCTCCTTCCAGATATTCCTGTATCCAGATAACCTACTTGCAAGCTCAATTCTTAGTTTGCAACAGATGAGATTGGAAATAAGAAAGGCTCACTACCTCTCCTAAGTGTCACTAGAAAGGATGCAGAACTGGTCTGTTTTCAAATTATATTTTTAAAGGACACAGAACATTGACCTTATCATCTATCCAGAGGTCCTTTCCAAATGGAGATATTCTCTGATTCTATCCTGTAACTTCCCAATCATTTTTAAAAACCCAAAGCTTTAGTTCCTTGGTATGAAAGCTATTTGCCTTACAAATAGGCTTTCATTATAGAAAGCACCTGGACCCTTTCTGTGATCAGAACATGGGAATTATCCATGTTATTTTTACTTAAAACAAATTAAGAGCTTCTGATTTTCACAGCATCCTATTCCAACTTAACGAAGTTATTTTCAAATAATTTTCTTGTATTTCAGGATGTATGATGACAGAAATCCTAGTGAAGACAGAATCATAGAATATGCTCAGTTGGAAGTGACTCACACAGACCATCCAGTCCAACCCCTGGCCCTGCACAGACACCCCGACAATCCCACCCTGTGCATCCCTGGGAGCGTTGTCCAAAGGCTCCTGGAGCTCTGGCAGTCTTGGGGCCGTGCTCATTCCCTGGGGAGCCTTTCCAGTGTCCAACCACCCTCTGGGTGAAACAGAAACCAAATCAGGGTCCAAATACTTATCTTCTTTCTAAAGGTTTTCCTCTAATATGAGCAGAGCATGACCCTGGCAGCACTCACCTAATGAAGTTTCCTAAATATAAACCCTCATGGGAAAAATATTAAAAATAAACTTAGAAACTATTGGAAAAGACATAGGAAATGAAGCATATCTGTGCTCTACCTCAGACCATAGCATAGCGAAACTGGTTTGAAATCAATTTGAAAATAACTTCGTTCTACAAAATTCTTTTCTGTCTATATCAATGTATTGTCTCATTATGATTAAGGCCTCAGCTACACAGAGATGTGTCCATCTTTTGTTTGGGCAGAACTTTCTCTTTCTAATAAAGAAGATGATAATTAACTTCTCTTTTTACTCAATTTTGAATTTCTGCATTTCTGTCAAATGCAGTGGCAGAACTTTACCAACAATGAATTAAAATAATATTTTCCTCAGAATAAGAATACTGACATATGGGTAAGACCAGAACTGAAATTCTCAGGCAAGCTCAAGTTTGTTTCAGGGAAAATACACAAAAAATACCTTTTTTTTGCTTCATTGGCTGACTCAGGAACTGGCAAAATCAGAATCTCCTATGAATCCTTAATCCTGAATAGGTACTTTCTCAGTTCGCTATATAAAAGGGCAACCAGTTCATCAAGAAGTAGAGTGTCACATTTCCCAATACTACCAATTTGACACAATTTTAAGGCATTAATAAAACCAGAAAAAGAGAGATTAGCATGGGTTTCCTGTACTTAAGCGAGCACTGCTCTGCACTCACTATGGATGAATATGTTGTCGCTGGAATTTGTTTCTCAATATCTAGGCTTTATTCCTGAGTCTGCCATAAAATTTGTACGTGGACAGGAGCAAAAGAATTCAAATCGTCTATACCTCCATTACTCCATCCATGAAATAGCCCTAAACCTCATCAACACTCAGCACTCACTGAGATTAGACACACTTTTATTTAAAGAAAAATTATAGAACAGCAATCCTTTAATCATAGAATAATATTGTAGAAAAAGTTAAAACACTAAGATTTGATTTTATTCCCTAACAGCTTTAATTTTCTGTTTAATTTGTTTTAATTTTTTAAGGAAAGGAAGATTCTCTCCCACACAACTCTCCCTTCCCCATGGACCTCCATTCCATGATCCTTTCCCGTTGCAGAGCTTCCAAGACTGTGTTCCACATCAAACACATGGCACTTCAGCTACTCACCCCATCCCCAGACACGAGGCAGGTACCACTTGGACTCCAGCTCAGGACTGTGATTTTGGCACTGTGATTTGGGGGTACAGTGTGCTGCTCCCTGTCTTGTTTGTTCAGTATCAGAACTTCTCCTGTCTCCCATCCTGATGCCAGAATGGGTCTGCAAGGGTGCCAGGCAAGTAATGTGACCTGAAAGCTTCTCTCGACATGGGAATCAGACACATGTTCTCCCTGCAAACAGAAATCAGTGTGAGCTCAGTCCAATCGAAACTCCGCAGCCACACCTTCAGATTCACAACCCACATCCCAGTCAGTATCAAGCTTTCTCTCCCACATAAAGGATATAAGAAGGCTCTGAGCACATTTAAAGGTAAAAAGAAACTCCAGCTACTGCAAGAGAATAAAGCACATCACTAAGGACATGGACTAATCTAATGCTTCAACAGCTCTTAAAGGCAGACCCTCCTCTGGGCACGGTTCACAAGAATATTTCATTCAAATCATTAACGTAAGTATTTATTTTTCCATTTGTTAAACTTGGATGACAATTTTTCAGAATACACTTTGAAAAGTACACATTTTATAGGCTATAGTATTAACAGATTTACACGTTTCAGTAAGTCTGCTGCTATTAGCCTTGTAGTGCTACTTCCCCAGAAATTATGCAAACTGAAGTCTTACACAAGGCTCTCATGTAAAAGTTAGAGCATGCAAAAGAAATATCTGTCTACAGGCAGAAAGTGTACTAGGAAACAATCTACTCAAACGGAACAAGCTGAGTCCAACAAATCAGTTCAGTCTTGAGGTGGTGGAATGATTTTTTTAATTTCCATTTCTTAGTATGTTCTATTCACTTAAGAGTTAAAAAGCAGCAGCAGCATGTGTTCATTTACTTATAAGCCTGAAATTCTCACACTAAGAGAACCAAAAAGCAAATCAGTAACCATCACAAACAAGACTTATAGGCTGTAAACATCAAATTTCAAAGGAAAGATCAATTTAATTTATTAAGATCTTTTTAAATATACATCTAATGAGTGGCTGATGAATCTGTTGTGTTCTAGATAGAACAGGACACAGACAGTAATTAAAATCCAGAGAGATTTCAGGAGGATAAGTAAGCCTACAAAAACAGAGATTAAAAATGTGAAGTTTTAAATTAGGACAATGATAAAGGTTGCTGAGAGAAGCTGTGACTTCTCATACATCTCTCATATCTCTGGAAGTGTTCAAGGCCAGGTTGGATAGGGCTTGGAGCAACCTGGTCTAGCGGAAGGTGTCCCTGTGCATTGCAGAGGGTTGAGATGCGACGATCTTAAAGGTCCCTTCCAATCCAAACCATTCTGTGATTCTGTGACTCTATATCGAGAACAAAATCAAAGTTGCTGATTTTTCACCTGTTCCAGGTAGATATCCACACAGCCCCCAGCTGCTGTGCTGATGGAAGCAACTGCCAGGAGTGGATGAAGTGGGTGCCATGCTATATGGGAAGGGGAGGCAACAGAATCAGGAGCATCTGTTCGATGATCTATGTACACAGCCATAACAACATGAACTGCCACAGACTGCGCACCTGTACAAGGAAAACAAACATCTCTTATGTAGATAATATATATACACTACATATATGCAACATTGTAATTAATTTATGTAGTATATATAATGACATGTAGGGTTAAAACATAGGAGGAAAATAAAACTACAGCATCATCTTGTTACACATACTACACAGACATGAGAAAGGCCAGAGTGGTATTAAAGAAAAAAAATGGAGAAACACTGAGCCTCATACTCTGTAGATTCACAGTGTGCATAGGCCAGTACTAGTGGCTTATGCTGGCCTACTTCAAAGGACTCTGAAATAACTCAGACTTTACCAGAAAGTTACTTCCAGTACTTCATATCCAAAGATGTTAATTAATGTACAGACTGAACCCTTTTTTTATGTTGTAAAGTCTCATGTCTGGGCTTTCAAAGTAAGTTTCAACAGTTGTCACCACTTTGGAGCTTGTACTGTTGAAATCCTACTATCTGCTATTTAAATTGGGAATGTTACCAACATTTGAATGAAAATAATAAGTGCTGATGTTGTACAGAAAAGAATATGAAAACAAAACCCTTTTCAGAGTTGTGGGTCAGAAATGAAGGGCATCTCTAATAATCAGTAATAATTTATACACAGAGGTCTTTGGGATTTGTGTCACGGGATCCAGTCAGCTCGGTTTCAAAAGAAAAACAGCTGGAGCAAAACACCTCAAATTACTAGCAAATAATCACAGAGTCATAGACTTCAGTGCGTCAACTGGTCCAAGCTCCCTGCTCAAGCAAAGTCTTCCCAGAGCACATGGCACAGGACTGTGTCCAGACCATTCTGGGTACCTCCAATGAGGGACACTTCACATGCTTTCTGGGCAGCCTGTTCAGAGCTCAGTCACCCACACAGTAAAGAAGTCCTTCCTCACATTCAGATGAAACTTCCTGTGCTCTGGTTTCTGCCCATTGCCTCTTGTGCCATTGCTGAGCCCCATGGAGCAGAGCCTGGTCCATTCTCCTGAGCCCTCCCTGCAGACATTGACAGATAGGGATGAGGTCTCCTCTCAGCTGTCTTCTTGAGGCTCAACAGGCCCAGCCTCCAGAACTGGACACAGTGCTCCACATGTGCCTCATCAGGGCTGAACAGAGGGGCAGGATCCCCTCCCTGACCCACTGACAATGCCTTTCCTCACACAGCCCAGGATCTGACACCCTGGCCCCAGGGCACACAGCTGGTCAAGAACAGCTGGTGACCCCCAGGTCCTTCTCCACAGGGCTGCTGTCCACCAGGGCAGCCCCCACCTTGGACTGGGGCATGGGGTCACTCCTCCCCAGGTACAGAACCTTGCCAAGACCTGGTGAAAAACAAAACAAAACCCCAAAAACAACACAAACACACACACACAAAGCAAAAAACCCCAAGCATGAAATGTTTAAAAGACTCCTGTGACATTTAAGGGGAAGAGATGTTTTCTTCTACACCGCTAAACCATGAGTTCAGAACCTGCTCCACCAGCTCCATGTCCTTCCTACGCTGGAGCCCCAGAGCTGGAGGTACACCTAGAGGGTGAATGGGGCAGAGGGGCAGAATTCACCCCTTCCCTGCTGTCCATGAACTGGGGATGAGCCCAGGACATGGGGGTATCTGGACTGCAAGTGTGCATTGTCAGGTCATTTCCAGTCTTTCATCCACCAGTACCCCAAGTCCTTCTCCTCAGCACTGTTCTCAATCTGTTCATCCTGGTAATGGAGATTGCCCCAACCCGATGCAGAACTTTGCACACGGCCTTGTTGAACTCCATCAGGTTCACAGAGATGAACACTACAGACAACATTAACCACTGCAAATGACAGCAATGAGCCAGAACATGCACGCATATTTCAAAAAACAATAGTCAACGTTCAGGAAAAAAAATAAAAAGCTATTCTGTCTTTGGGGACAACAATTAAAAAGCTGCTTTTATGTTCTGTCAGTGTTATCAGCACATTTAAGTGAGGCTGATAGCAAATTGTTTTGCTGTACCTGTGGAGCTGTGGACTTGCCAGCCCCCCAGTCACCACACACATTGAGAAAGAGATCTCATTCCGAGTTGCCTTAACAAGACTCTGACAAGACTCAACAGTTAACAAAGCAAAAGCAGAGATTTTTTTCCTTTAACCCCTGCCTATAAGAAATGCTGGTTTTTCAATCTGCAACTGTTTAAAAAAGCCAGCCCCAGAAAAAAAAGGAAAAAAAAAAAGACAGTACAAAATTGCTCTGTGCTACAAAAAGATGGTTAATGACTATGTACAATCTTTTCTAACTAGTAAAAGAGATGAAGTAAAAACCCCGTTGAATCCTGCACCCGCACAGAGGGAGAAGGACTGGGGAGCCTGTGCCAGGCCAAGCCCAGGCTGCTGCTGCCGTGGAGCAGCTCCTGGAGTGGACCGAACCCCGCGCGGGTCCCTCGTCCGGGCCGTGACCGCCACTCGCCGGCACAGAACAAGGGGCTCCACGAACTCCCCGGCTCCGAGAGGGCAAACACGCGGGCCACGCCGCCACGTTCGCGCCCGCGGGCAGCAGCTCAAACGGCCCTCATCTCCGGCTGACCGCGATCGACCCCTCTGCCGCGGGCCGGGCCCAGACACAA
>WEKY01029656.1:0-73408 GCA_013390045.1 Picathartes gymnocephalus | reverse complement strand
GGAGAGCCGGCCGACACGCCGCGGGCTGCCGTAGGCAGCGCCCGCCGCCGGCTCTCCCCCGCCCGTGGGCAGCACCCGCCGCCCGCTCCCGCCTCCGCGCTCACCGCCCGCGCCGCAGGCCGCACTCGCTCCGCGATGCCGTGCGTTACCCCGACAACGGTCCGAGCGCAGAGCGGAATCTGCCGAGCGGAGCCGAGGAGTGGCGGGAACGACCGAAGCCGCCCGGCTGCACACGGACAGTGGCGGAAAGTGCCGAGCGCAGCGGGCCCGGCCAGTGGTAGCCGCAGCGCTGTCCTGAGCACCGTCTTCAAGGTTTGGGGGCTTTACCTGTGAGAAACGTTTTCTATCGCAGGTGATGGACTGTGCCGCCACCCCGAGAATCGAGATCCTTCCCCAAACCCTCCCGGTCCCCAACACTATCAAGCACCTGCTGTGACAGAGCGTGACTCAGCTGAACCTCCGTGAGATAGAAACGCACATCGTAATCATATTTAATTGTCCCACCCGGAACAGCGGCTCTTTCAGAGTTTTGCGGGGAAAAGTTTTTAACTTAATGACCAAGTTTTTCTATTAACATCTAAATGAAGACAACCCATAAAGCCTTCCTACCACCCTGCACCTCCTCAGCTTACCACGTACAACCCACGTCAGCTACAGCCCAGCTCCATTCCCAACTCTTGCCCCCATTGGGTCTGTAGCCAGCCCTAATAGCCAGGTTTGCCTAACACCTTCAAAAGGGTTGAAAAAATTCAAGACCAAATCCTCACAGCACATGTCCTATCCACAGTCATTTGTAATTCCTCTGAAGTCACAACACTTCTATGCAAGCAGATGAAAAGCAGCCACACATGGTACAGCTATGACAAGGCAGCTCCTACATACTCTGAGGTTGACTGGCCATGTGTAACATGTAATTTATGCGGTGTTTATCAGTTTCCCAAATACACAGGGACTCTTCTAAAAAACAAACAAACAAACAAAAAAACCCCAACAACAACAACACAAAACTGTTTTGGTAGCAAGTAGGAAAAAGTACCCAGTAAGAGGCACACTGCATTGAAACACACTGTATATCTTCTAGAATTATGGGCAGGCTTCAGGTAGAGAGGAAAAACACTGGCTTTAGATCTTTTTGTTACAAGTCATCAACCCCCATAGACCAGAGCAGCAGAACTGACAAAGTCCTGTTTCCTGGAGCTTTTTATCTTCTCCCTTATAAGGCATCAGCTCTAACAGTCGTTTATGGCATCTCTTCATGGTGGATCCTTGGACGTGCAATAGTCCCGTTAGCTCACTCAGGTGCCACTCCCAAAGCAGAGTCAGCAATTCATCTCTGCCTCTGCCCAGATGATTGTTCTCACTGTAGCCTTCAGTTCATCAGACTAGAAGTTGAGGATTTGAGCAGACCATGTGCAGATGGCTTGTTTTCTCAGACAACCAGGCTGTCGTGGATACTACATGATGCAATCAAATCAGAAACACACAGCCAGCTGGAGCCTCAAAAAATCATCTAGTCTATCATCCCTTTCTGGACTGGAATAAAAATAATCTAAACAACCCACTGACTATCTCTGCTCAAGTGACCACTTTACAACTCTCAGAATTGGCTGGTTCAACGTTTCACAAAATTTTTCCCAATAACTAAACTACATATCCATACTTATGCAGGCTTAGCTGGAAATGAAATTTTCCTGCCCTTCAATATTCAACAGAGAAGCCCTACTTCTATGCTAAATAGACAAGTGAATGTGGAATCCTAGGATCTTAACATCTTCCTTCTACTCATAAAATCATATAAACACAGAATGGTTTGGGTAGAGAAGGACCTTAAAGATCATCTAGTGCCAAGCCCCTGGTATTGTAAAAGATGCATAACAGCTCCAAGTCCCTAAAGTCCCAGGACTGGCTGCACTAGTGCTGTTGCTTACAGCCCATTTCCTCCCTTCCTCTAAGGGGTTGACCTTACACACCAAGAGAGAAACAAAGTTGTATGACTAGGTGCTTCCTATTCTGTAAGCAATAAGGGATTAACAATAGCAGTCTGTCCTTCTTTTAAATCCTCTTACCTGCACAGGAAAGAACTGCTTTAGCAACACAAAGATCATCCATTATTGTTTGCCAGAATAAACAACTTCAGAGCCTTTTAAGAAGAAATGAATTACGAATGAAATGTGCTAGCTTCTAAGAAATCTAAAAGGAAAATACAGAACATTCACTATATTGGTGGCTTTTACATCTAGGATCTTTGGAAAAGTATTTCCATGTTATAATTCGGAATGATCATACAAAATTAAAAACACTTTAACATAAATCTAAAGTATTAACTTTGTCCTTCTGCTGGATAGTTCTGCATTGCTTGCTTTTATTTCTAGTAAAAATGCATTTTGTTATTCATACCTTAAAATACACAGGATGTGGGACAAATCCAAGGTAATGTTCTTGCCTGGCCTGGAAAACCATGGCAACAAACACTGGAACATTATTTGCATTTTGTAGCTGTGCAGGTCTGTAAAAGCAGAACAGCGGGGGGGGGGGCCGTGATCAAAAACGAACAAATGGAAGCTCAAGTGTCTTTTGACGTCTCACCCTACCCCCTGCCTCTCAGCTCTTGTCCAACTCCTTTTCAGTCAGCTTTTCTCTCACAAACATTTAGACACATGAGCAATTTCACACCTTAACAGTCCACTGGAGGCAATGAGGCTATTCAAGCATGGAAAAGTTATTTACATACAGAAAGAACGGAAACCTTCAGCTAGAGAGCTGAACATAATTCCACACCTCTGTTTCACATCTCATGGCAAAGCACCGTGGAAATACATGGTAGTGGAAATGCAGAATCCATCATTTCCTAACAGTTTTGTTGAATTTCGTTGTGGCCAAACCAAGGACCAAATATAAGCCTTATGATCTTGTCCCAGATTATTATAAAACTGAAAAATACTCTCGGGGGGAAAAAACCCAACCAACCAAACAAAAAAACCCCCACCAAACCCAAATATTTAAGATGCAGATTTAAATGCAAAGCTCGGCACTGGAGACAAACCTTTTTTTAAAGAAAGTCCATTTGGAGCAGTCCATTTGGTTACTCGCAAATACAGTTAACAGCATATTTGCAGGTGGTGATACAGTGCTCAAGACACGTTCCAGTTCTACCATCATAGATAATTACTTGCAACATGCTCCACAGGAGCCCAATTTTCCAGAATTTAGATACCATCATGACGTTTAAATAGTTACGAATTTATTTTTAAGCTTACAAAGATTTTCCTCCAAAGAGGACTACAGCATCTCTTCCTGTTACAAGAGTTATAAAGATTCAAAAAAGTGAATGATCTAATGTTCTTTCCACGAACACGTTATTAAGGGAAAAGTATCTCGTGTAGTATCAGTTGTAAGATTTATAAAAATTATCTTGCTTAGCAATTAACGTGAAGTCACCACATAGGAGTACCAGTCCACATCAAGGAGCCCTCGCTGTGAAAACAAAAATGCCCTGCAGCAAACCCTGCTCCAGCGAAGGGCCTTACGGGGGGAGCCCGTTCCCAGATGCAGCCCGGGAACGTCTCAATTGCTCCAGGGAGAGCGGCCCGACGGCTTTCCCAGGATCCCGGCGAAAGGAGTAAGCGGTACTGCCGGCCCGGTACGGTGACGTCAGGCAGCGAGGCGCGGC
Source organism: Picathartes gymnocephalus (assembly GCA_013390045.1). Lineage (NCBI taxonomy): Eukaryota > Metazoa > Chordata > Aves > Passeriformes > Picathartidae > Picathartes > Picathartes gymnocephalus. The sequence goes on along the minus strand of WEKY01029656.1, from coordinate 69,738 downwards.
TCGGTAGCCCGCTCCCGGCGGGCGCCGACGGCCCAACGGAGCAACGCAGACCCACACCACCTCCGCCTGGCAGCAACAAGTACTGCGCCGCATGAAAAGCACCGACTCCCTGACCAATGGAACCTCGGAGCCCGCCCAGAGCGCTCCGCCAGAGGGCACTCAGTTAGGTTTTTCCAGCCAATCAACAGCCAGATCTCGGGTCTCACCCCGCCCGTGGCGGACACGCGCAGCCGCCTTTTCCTCCGCGCGGAGCTTTCGTCACGCACCCCGCGCCGCACTTTGTTTGGCTCGCACTGGAGCTGCGGCCCCGCCCCCGCCTCGTTCCCGCTCGCCGCCGGCCAATGGGACGCGTTGTTTGGGGGGCGGGGAGCCCCGGCACTCTCAGCTGGGCCCGCGCGCCACGGCCCGCCTCTCGGCCCGGGCAGGGCGAGGAGGAACCGGAACCGCCGCGGCCCTAGCCCGGCCGGAGCCCAGCGCGGCCCCGAGCTCGGCCCAGCTTAGCGGCGCTGGGGCCGCGGCTGGCTTTCGGAGCAGCCCGGGGAAGAGGTCGGCCCCGCAGCCGGGAGCGCGGCTGCCGCCGCCAGCAAAACTGGGAGGGCCTCTGGGCTCCGCGCCGGCCGCCTCCGGAGCTGGCGGGTCTGGGCGCAGCCCCAGTGTGCCTGGGGCTGCGGGTGCCGGAGCAGCCGAGGCAGCCGCCGGTGGGGGAGCCGGAGCGCGGAGGCTGCGTGACGGCATTGATGCAGCAGGTGAGGCAGGGGCGGGGGACGGAGCCTGCAGGGTGGGACGCACCTGGCCCTGGGGAGACCAGACCGACCCCGCTGTCCCGTCCGGGCCGGCCGCGCTTGGGGAACGCGTCTCTGAGGCTTTTACGGGAGGCAGCAGAGGGACGGCCACGGAGGTGTCGATGACCAAAGCAGCGAGGCTGAAGAGATTTTCCCTTTGAGAGAAAAAGGGAAAGGAGGAACAAGGTGAAAACGAAAGGAGAAAGCAGCTATAATGGGGAAACTGCACGTAGGACTTAGGCAGAATGCTGGGAGGAGCCAGCAGTTGAGAAGTGGGGCAGATCCTGAGGTGTGCTACTCGGCTCCTGTAAGGAGCTGTCCTCAAGGAATGTGTCTTTGTTTCCCCCCCACACACCCCCCCCCCGCTGTTTGTTGGGGGAGGCCAGTGAGTGGGTGTATCGTTTAATTTACAGTAATAAAACCAAGCTTGAAATGGTGTAAGCCTTGCTTACAAGAAGTTTTTGAGCACACAGTGTCAGAATTGAAGATTTCTGTCCTCAAAATAACTAGAAAATACAGATTTTGGTGTGTGGCGAACCAGTCTGTAACTAGGGACCTGTCAGGTGAATAAATAACCAAATGTCATTGTGAGTTTAGATCCATAGTTCAGATCAGTTTATTGAACACTTTCAAAGAGTGAAACATTGCCCAACACAATTCTGGATGGGTTCAGTGCTTTAGCTGAAAATTAGAGGGAAAAATATAATTTTAATAGTAGGAATACAACTCATTAGCAGTAACCCCATGAGTTTGTACACCATATCATGTTGATGCATCTTCTTTATTTTGAACCTCCTTATCTTGGCATCCGCCTAATCCATAGTCATTCCAATGTTTGTGATATTCAGAATTTCCTCCTCTTGTTGGTTATATTTTCCCTAGATGGAAGTTGGATTGTGGCTCCTGCCATGGTGTCAAGGCAGCTCCATCCCAAGTGCTGCTCCTTGCTGGGTGCTCTGATTCTTTCTTGAAAGTTGACTTCTTGTAGATATACTGTCAGTAATATTTTTACACTCTTTAAGAAAAACTAAAACAGTTATTAGGTTTTTACAGATAATGTGATTTAATGCCTTAAGCTTGTGTCCGTATCTGGCATTTTGTTCCAAGTATTTGGAAAAAGCCTTCAGAATTGAGAGGATTTGTGAAGTCAGCACAGGAAGTGGTCATCCCAGCAACTGGTCTCAATGTCAGGTCTGAAAGTTGACAAATGCCTTCGAAAGCCCAGGAATGCTCCCTTGGCACATAAGGATTCAGGGCTGCTCTGCTTGGCCAGGGTCTCTGCCTGGCCGAGAGCAAGGAAGCAAGAGTGCACAACCGCTTGCAGGTGCCTCCGAAGTTTATTGCCCTCCAAATTAAAAAAAAAAAAAGAAAAAGAAAAAAAGGGGGAAAAATGAGGTGGCATTAATTCTCTCCCAGCAGAGGCGGTGGGGAGGGGTGCCGGCCTGGGGAGCTGGTCCCTGCCCGTTCCCGGTGACAGCTCAGACCCGGCCCACGGTGCTGCCGTCGGCGGGGGCGGCGGGGTCGGGGCTGCCCGGCGGGGAGGTGCGGGGTGGGGGCGGAGGGGAGCGGGAACCTCGGGAGCCTCGGCCAGTCCCAGCCCCAGACACACACACAGAGGAGGAGAAGCCGCCGCCGCAGCCAGGAGCATGGATCCCCCCCCCGCCGCGGGCCGGGCCGCGGCTCCGCGGTGAGGAGAGAGGAGGGCCTCGGGGCCGGGAGCCGCGGGGAGGGGGGGGGGGATGGGATGGGGGAGGAGCGCTTCNTCTGCTTGGCCAGGGTCTCTGCCTGGCCGAGAGCAAGGAAGCAAGAGTGCACAACCGCTTGCAGGTGCCTCCGAAGTTTATTGCCCTCCAAATTAAAAAAAAAAAAAGAAAAAGAAAAAAAGGGGGAAAAATGAGGTGGCATTAATTCTCTCCCAGCAGAGGCGGTGGGCAGGGGTGCCGGCCTGGGGAGCTGGTCCCTGCCCGTTCCCGGTGACAGCTCAGACCCGGCCCACGGTGCTGCCGTCGGCGGGGGCGGCGGGGTCGGGGCTGCCCGGCGGGGAGGGGCGGGGTGGGGGCGGGGGGGGGGGGGGAACCCGGGAGGCCCGGCCANGAGCCTCGGCCAGTCCCAGCCCCAGACACACACACAGAGGAGGAGAAGCCGCCGCCGCAGCCAGGAGCATGGATCCCCCCCCCGCCGCGGGCCGGGCCGCGGCTCCGCGGTGAGGAGAGAGGAGAGCCTCGGGCCCGGGAGCCGCGGAGAGGTGGGGTGGGATGGGATGGGGGAGCAGCGCTTCCCCGCTCCGTTCTGCTCCGCCGGCCCAGCGTCTGCCGCTTCTCCGGCGCTGGCGAGCGGTGCCGCACGCCCGAGTTTGGCCGGGCGATTTCTCGGCCAAAGGCGGCCCGGAGCCCTTCGGGACGGAGACGGGGGGCTACCAGGGGGCCCTGGCTGCCGTTTGGGCCGGTTTGGGGGAGGTTGTGGTGGGGCTTTCCCCCTCCCGCCCTCAGCACAGGTTGTTGGGTCGGGACAGCAAACGAAAGGGGATTTAGTAACAAACAACGGCGGCCATGTTGAGAGGAATTTCTGCAGCTAAACTTCTTCCCTCTCAGCCCAGGGGTTTCTCTGCCTCCCCGGGGGGCTCCCCGGCCTGACTGTGTGCCCCCCTCTTTTCTCCCCCTCCTCCCCCGCAGGATGACAGTGAAACTGGGAGAGAGCAGCGGGGAGGAAGGGGTGAAAAAGCTGGGCAAGAGAGCAGGAGGAGATGAGGAGTCCCTGGAAGAAGAAGGGGCAGGAGGAGGAGGAGAGGCAGCTCCAGGCAGCAGCAGCACAAAGAAAGAAGAGAAGATCATTAACAGCAACACTACCAGCAGCCCCCCACCGAACCCCAACTTGTCACTGGCCCCTGCCTCTCTCCAGCCCTCCCAGAGCCAGGACCAGCATCATTTTCTCAGGTCCAGCGTCAGACCTCAGAGCAAGAGACTGAAGAAGGATTCCCAGGCATCCTCCTCCGTTGGCAGCGGCACTGCCGGGAAAGGCAAAGGTACTGTGTTTTGACACCCTAAAAAACATGCAGGCGAGGGGGATGGCAAAGAAGGGAGGCACCTGTGGGGCTGTGGGTTGTCATTCTCTTTCTGTAGATGCCATCTTTTGTTTGGTTTTGGGAAGGTGTTTTGGGGCTTGTTTCTCATGGCTGAAATCTTCTTTGTGTCCCAAGACTTCGGCTTCTCTGCTGCCCACTGTCCTCTCTGTGCTTCCAGAACCGAGGGGTCTGGATGTTTATGTGGAGGAAGAAAAATTCTACATTATTGAAGCAAATCTTTAATGTCTTTATTTCATCTCTCTGGAGTTTTGGGAAATTCGTGCATTTTGATTAGGAAATCAGGCTCTAGCTAGCTGTGTAATCAGGTGGCTGCACACTAAATTCTGTTCTTGGATAATAACAAAATATTCACTGAGTGCTAGTTAGCAAAGGAAAACAACCCACAAGACGTTGGTGATTTTCCCTAATTATTTCTATTATCCAAATAACTATTTTGGAACAGCCATGAAATACGAATATTGACATATTTGTTTCTAAGGTGTTGGGAGTCCTCTTTCACTGTTTCAGAACAGTTTGGGAAACTATGTGATTCGAGTTTTTATTAAGATTGGTTTCTATATATCTGAAAGTCTATAGGTGCAGACATACACACACCTGCTTTTTCACTTAGCATTGGAGACAAGAATTTGATTGGTTATTTTTTTTGGAGCTGTTTCTAACTTAAATAACTGGAAAGCAGCATGGATATTTGAATATTTTGGTGCTATTGTGTGTGCTCAGCAGTGACTAGATGACATCTTAGCACTGCAGTTGAGCTGTGCTTGAGCCTAATTTTGGATATCATGTGCTAAAGTACTCAAGTATTATTTTCTGTTAATTTTTAAGAATAACAGCATTCAAAGATTGCATCAACATTTAAAATAGTGAAATTTACTCTTGTCTGCTAAATTGAAGTATAATTCCATGTAGCATAAATGTGTCTTGGAGGTTACCTCACTCTTGTCCATCACAGGGGTGTGCACGTGCTGGGCATTAAGTAAGCATTACAGTTATGGTAGTTTTGTGTTGCAGTAATAAAGCAGTGCAAATTGGGATATTTTAGTTACTGTTATATTAGAAAAATCTTCTTGCACTCAGTTGCTTGACGGTTGGTAGAATTGACTAAAGTATTTCTAAGTACCTTAATAAGTCCTCTTTAATCTGTTGAATGTTAAATGAAAGCTCTGTGTGGTGGTAGAGGACAGAACAGAAAGGCCTGCATAATTTTTCTTCCAGTTGCATGAAACCAAATAAACAAACAAATGGAATACCCAGGAGTGTTTAGTTACGTATAATTAATTCCAGGATTGTAAATAGTATTAGATGCGAGGAGGTGTTTGTTTGAAATATGTCTCGTCCATAATTCACAAGTCGAATATGTCCATTTGAAATTATTCCATTGATTTGGAAGTGCATATGTATGTGAACAAATACATGTGTTTTGCCAAGTGCATATTCATGTTTGTGTATTTGTACATGGACATTTATTTCCAATTCTAGAGCAGCAGAATGATTTTTAACTAGGAGTATCAACACAATAGGAAAAGAAATTTCATTCATTTTGGCAATTCAGATTCCAAAACAAACCTAAGAGAATTGCATACAGAAAAGAAAATATTATCTCAGTAACAAGTCATGGATAGTGCTTGTAATTACTCTACCATGTTGTCAGGTTTGGGAGAATTTCTTAAATTCATCAGGAGTGACAGTAGTAGAATTATGACTGTGCTTTCACTTTTTCAGTTTTAAGACAGCCACGGCTCTGCCTGGCCAGATTTGGTGTGAATGTGTCCAATTGATTGAATTCTCTGATATGGTTGAGATTATAATTGTCAGATTTTGGGGAACAGAGTCATGGAGCGGGATCCTTTCTAATTTGAGTTCTTATGTTCAGAAATGTATAATGAGAGGTTTTCCAGGCTTGTCTAAATTTTCCCTAGTGGAATGCCTTGTGATCAGAATTCATAGTGCTCTGCGTTCCGAGCAAAGTATCTCACAGAGCCAGCTTCTGATAGGGAATGAGTGGAAGGATGGAGATGGCTAATGAAGATCCGACTTGAATCCTTTCATTATCTGTCCCATTAACTTTCTCCTCCCTCTGTAAGTATAAAACTGATGAAAAGCTGGAGTGCGTCAGCTCTGAACCTGGAAGCTTTTGCATTGTGTATGTCAAAGCCAAGGTGATGGCTGCACAATTAACTCTGACAGTGGCCAGCTGGAGTGACCAAACCACACCTATGCTTGGTCCAGTGAAACCAGGAACTTGTTTTTTACATAGGCATTTAATAATGCTGTGTAACTCTTAACGTTTTATTGAAGTGATTTTACTTCTAGAACCTCTGTATTCTGAAGGGAAAACTCTCACTTGCCAATTTCCAAGGAGTGTGATGAATGCACTGAATTTCTTTCAAATTGTAGTTGCTCAGCAGGCATTTGTCTTCAAAAAAGTTTTCAAAATAGTAGTTTTTTTATGTGTGTTGCAAATTTCTTTTTACTTTTGGCATTCATGCTTTTAGGGTCCTTAATTGTAGTAGACAAATTATTGATAAACTTGGCTGTAAACTGTAAAAAGAGTGTGCCCACTCAGCAGCTGCTGACTTTTCAACTTTATCTTACTGTGGTTCAGGGAAGCTTGCTCATAGTAGTTCCCAGGTTCTGCCTCGTTAAGTGTGTAAGCATGTTGCTAATAGTCAGATTGCCCTGATGTACTCTTTAATTGCACCTTTGAATCCTGCCTCTTGCCTTTTGTGTACTGAGGTGCACTTTTGAGTTTAGGGCAAAAATTACGTAGGAAGTAGTACAGTAAAATAAAGTTTGGAAAGTATTTCCCTTCAGTAGTCAATCCATTTGGAATTGCGGGAAGGTTTATCAAATTTCCTGCACAAATATCTAAATCTCTGCATTTTTTTAGAATTATTATCATACTTTTTTCAACTGTTAGTCATCTTTTAATTGTATTTTCAAGGTCGTAGTCTACACCTCAACTGATGTATGACTTTTGAAGCATGAAGGCTTGAAAGGAAGTCTTCAAGTAACTTGCATGAAACCATAGCAGGAACTTGAAGGACTAGTGGTGTGGAGACAGTTTATTGTGGGAGTTCCAATGCAGGGAAGTTTGTTGAGGGAGGAGATGCAGACCAAGTTAAGGTTGCTGAAAAAGAGGGATTTCTGAGAGTTTGCTTCTCAAACACCAGCATGCCACATGATTGCTGAGCACAGGTGTTAAGGTGTGTTTTGGGGCTTTGGCCCATGAAGCCGGAGTGGATGGAATACGTATATGTGTGTATGTTGTGACCACGTTGGTAAAAGGCAGTGCAGAATATATTGCCATCGTGTGCTGTAGATGTAGCTTGAACTAGAGTAGAGTATTGTCGTTGCCGTGGTTTTAGCCATTTTCTGAATGCAGGAGGAATAGCCTAATGGTGATGAGCTGAAGCTTGACTATGTCTTTCATGCTGCTGTTCTGGATTTATTCCTAAAATGTGTAGGATGGCTCGAACAAGTATTTGGGTTTGTGTTGCGGTAAGAAGCAGTTCTTTCTTGACAAAGGACTTACTCAGCTGAAAGCTTAGTTGAATTAAAGTGTTCCATCTTCTGGCATGGTATAGAACTTGCTAAAAAGCAGTCTGGTTGGTTTCAGCGTGCCAAAGTTTCACGTTTGGTAGCATGTGGGTTAAATCAACTACTGTCTTCTGTAGAGAGGATGTAGATATCAAAATACCTGATGTATGTACTTAGAATGTGTTTTATTGTATCTTTCCAAGTTCATATATTGCAGAATATATTGTAACCATCATTTAAGATGTTACTCCTCCAGCATTATTTCTCTAGGACATGAACCACTGTTTAAAAACTACTGTCACAGTTCCTTGTTCTGGCATTCAGTTCTAGCCATCTCACTTGCACTTGGTACCTCTCCTTCCATCCTACCCTGACATGCTGTCATTCATTCTTTGCCGTCCTGTTTACCCCAATTCTCCCACCCTCCCTTTGGAAGTGGCTCAGGACCAGGACTCCACAGTATCTCATCCCGTATGGCAAGAGGAGAATTTTCTCCTCCTGTGCAGTAGGTACTGAGCTCTGACAGGCACCTGCCCACAAGGCTGTATGGCCGCAGGGTTCAGTGGAACTTCATACTGAGCATTAGGGGTGTTTTCTTTGGGAAGAGCAAGAGAATAGTGATTTACGGGAGATGTGGGAGTGACCAAATGTATAATGAAAGATGGGCTTTTTATAGCTCTTACTGGTTAGCTCAGATAGTGCTGTCTTTGATACATTGTATACTAACCATATCCTGTCCATAGAGAAGCAAGCGTTCAGTATAGGTTTGTTAGAACGCTCTGGTAACTGACACTGTGTATGCTTTAAACACATTCAACTACCTCTGATTTTCTAACTAGTAAGAGTTAGAAGAAGATAGGCTGTCTGTGTAGGACAGTTACCAGTTGAGCCTGAGATTAGCTGAGTTGGTCAGCGCATGGTACTGAGAATGCCAAGGTCACAGGTTCAGTTCGTGTATGGGCCGTTCATGTAAGAGTTGGACTCCATAATCCTTGTGGGTCCCTTCCAACTCAGAGTATTCTGTGGTTCTATGTTTTGAACTTTGGATGTTAATTCACAACAAGAACACTATATGGCATAACCATGCAATAAGACATAAGCTGTTTTAGACTCGTCCTTCTGAGGAGTCCATGCTGTGTCCTGTGAAGGCATACAGGGTACAAACTCCTTTCCAGTTACAAAGTTAGCATTCAAACTGAAGTGTTGACTTGCAGGGAACTTGTCTGTTCCAAGTTGGCATTTGCATCTTAGGCTTTGGGGAGTGAGTTGAGTCCTAACATTTCCACATTTGAACTGTGGCATGCAAGAGTGTGAATGCACCATCTTGTTTATTATAAAGGTATTCCCAGATGAATGTTCACCTACAGTGACTGGTGACTCCTGAAGAAGTTGACATGTTATTAGCTAAGCCTGTAACCCAGCCTGTATGTTGGGATACAAGGGTGTAGTGAGAATGTACTCTGAGGATTCCAGCTTCTGTGTGTGTGTAATCTGTCACAGAAGATACAAATCAGCTGACCTGTAAGAGCTGTCAGTGGAAGACTGAAAGGCAAACTCTGAGATGCTACCTAGAAGGAAGAACTTGTAGCAGCAGCCATTATGAGATCCTGATACTATCAGTGTCTCAGTTATTTTAAACGTGTGTTCCATTGCTTGCCATTTTCATATCGGATTCTGAAACTGCAGTCTTTAAATCTCTTTATGTAAATTTTTGCAAGTGTTTGTTTTGCTTAGAACTACAGAGACAGCTTTTTCCATGGGAATGTAGTTTGAGATGATACTATGCCAGTCACAGATAAATGAAGTTTTAATAGTGGGGTATACAGATGGGTAGAGAACGGTGTACAAAAGGAATGAATAAATTTCTCTGGAACACTGATGTCCTGACCCATGATTTTGTTGGGGGTTACAGTTCAAATACTGAGTAGAAAAACCTGAAGTCTTTGCAAACTGTGTATTGAAAGCTGAGGGAAAATGCTGGGAACTTACCTATCCAAATGACTGTCTTGTACCCAGGTGCTGGTGCTCTGGCACACCTGGAGTGAAGGGGTTGTTGTAGCTGTAATGGTGTGGGTGTCCAGCTCACTGGCTAGGTGATGCAAGATGAGTAGACAGTGGGAGAATGTCCAGCTTGTCTTTGTCTTGTCTTTTCTATAAATGACTTTACATTGAACAAGCACCTGAGCAGGTTGTTAGAGTGAGCCCCCTCCTTCTCCCCAGCATTCTGAAGCGGTAATGGTATAGCTGGCCTCAGGGGAGCTTCTTGTTTTAATACATTGATACAGTTTTAAATCATCTGTTATTGGGAATTAATCATAGAATCGTCAGTCACTAGTGAGGGGATGAAAGCTCGTTAGCTGTTCTGTATGTAACAAGAATTGCATACAGTAAGATTAAGGTAATGAATTTATGGGGGGTAATTTATTGATGTATGATTGTTTTTGGTTTTGCCTTTTATCCTGTACTAGTCTATAGTTTTATGTTTTAGAATACAGTACATTCCATTGCCATTCCAGGGTTCAGTGTACTGACCCAATGATAAATATTACCATGCACAGTAGTAAGAAAGTTTATGCAAAGGAATGATAGAGAAAACTCCTTTTGTTCCTGGAAGAATTGAACGGCACATAAGAGCTCTGTAGAGGTGACAGGATATTCAGATTTTTAGATCTTCATATACAATACTCTGAACAGTTGTCTGGATGGTAATTTATAAAAGAGTTTAAAACAGAAAAGATTCTGATAAAATTCCCAGGACCGCAGTTTGTCTTGTGGAATATATGTGTGCGTAAAGGAACAAAAGATCAATTATGAGCTACATGTCCTGTGTAGAAGTTGAATCCATGGAGTCCTCAGCATGTTCAATAGAAGTGTTTAGTCCATCTTTTACCTACAATTAAAATGTAAATGAAAATGAGCTGAACTTTAAATTCTAATAAGACCATAAAATCTTCATTGACAGTTTAGCTTTTTATGCTTTTTAATAATGAAAACTTTATGTGTACCAAGTATACTGAACAGTCTTTAGAAAATCCTTGATTAGATCTGTTCTTCAGGGAGCTGACTATGGATTTTACTTACTTGAATAAGTATTAAAAAAAAGAAAAAAAACCCAGAAACCCCAAGCAAAAACCAACCACCCAGCACACAAATGAAACCCCTAAATCTTGCATTTGTTGCTCCTCTGAAGGATTTCTCACAACTTAGGGATCCGTGATCAGAATAGTGACTCTGGACTGAAATCTTGTACCTGTCTTCTGATAAAGGATGTCTTCTGTGTTGGGAGCTGGTAGCAGCAGGAGATTGGAGATTGAGTTTGGGGACTGATGTGTTTGGCTTTCCCCTTCTTGACCAAAGATCTGTATTTCATTGCTGTGCAAATTGTTATATTCCAATCTCACATTTGCAGAATAAAGAAGTGTTGGTTCTGTGTCTGTGTTGGGTTTCTTCTCAGCCATCTGTTAAAGTGCTCAGTTTTTTTCTTGTGGTTTCCTTTTTTTAAAGAATTTATCTCCACAGTGCCAGAATTAAATGGATTAAATTTCAATTATTTTATCAGTGGCTGATGAAGACTTTAGGAAGTAAAGAAGCTGTTTATTTGAGAAGTTGTTTATTAGTGCATTTTCTTATAGATGTTTAATGGTTTTTCATGTCTTGCCTCACATGCTTTCCTGTGGTGACAGTAATTTTCTTCTAAAGAGTCAAATAGTCATCCATAGAAATAAAAGAAATATTAACTCCAAAATGATCACAATTTCATATTTTATATCAAGTAAATAATTATTGTATACAGGAAAAAAAAAGTACTTTGACACATCTTGCTCTCTTCCAGGTTTGATTTCAAATATTCTCCATTACTTAAACAAATCAGTTTCTGCAGGATTTGGAGAAATCTGATTTTGTCACCCAAAGAAATTCATTTCAAATTGCAGCTGACTTGTTAAGATTTATATACAAGTCTTTCAAATCTCTAAAGCATAGTGGGCCTGTAACAGCTGATGCTTCTGATACTTCTTTTTAAAAATACAGTTAGAATTATAAAAGTGGCATCTCTGGGTTCTTGAATGAGATCTATGTGTATGTATATATATAAAACACTGGCTTTGTCAGGTAAAAAAAGTACTTCATGTAGCTGAGTTTGAAAAGATAACTGAACATTTTAAGCCTAAATAGGAAAGTGAGAATTGTGCTGATTTATATAAAAGTTAGGGAAACTGGTTGGGACTGCTGTATTGTACAAGCTGGGTGTATAAACAAATAAACTAAGGCAAGCCAATATATCATGAGGTAGAACACAAAATATAAGGCCAGTAACAGGAGAAAAAAAGAAGTGTAATGAGCATTCTTTATAATGAGCAGTGAATGTTTAGTGTTAAAAGACTTCTGTTTTATTAAGTACATATCTGTATCGATAAGGACAGTCAAATCCTAAATAATTTTTAAACATAAAATTCAATGTAATTTATTTTGGAAATATAAGTTACTGGGAATGGTTATATTTTTACAGAAAAAAAATTTTGGGGAGTTGACCTTGGTTTCTGGATTAGCACTCGTATATACAGTGTCAAACCAAGCATGATGTTTTGTTTGTAGATTTTCCATCCCATTTTCTTTCCAGGTCCCTACTTGAGTAAACAGCAAATTCTCTCCATTTTATCTGGCATTATTCTCATTTTAGTATTTCCAGTCTTCATATCTCTTTTTCCATGTTCTTTGGATGCTGATAACTGAAAAAGGGACAATCAAGATTACACTTCTGGGCCTTTTTCTGAAAGCCACAGCAGGATTTGGGAAAGGAGGATGGGTTGAGACTTGCCCTCCTTTGGATAGCTGGAGTTTTCCTAGATGGGCCATGTCAGAGGTGGTGCTCTGTGGGTCATACAGATACACTGCAGATCAGATTGTGGAGATGCTGATCCATTGTCATGTGATGAACTAAAGTCGACATCTCTCAATCCTTCCCTTTCCACAGTTATTCCTGCGGCAGTAGGATCAAGACCAAAGACAAGGCTGTGATGTTCTGCCTGCTTTCCTCACAAACGTCACTTTGCTGCATTGGTCAGCTCCCTGTTCAGTACTGCCCAGGAATTCCCCCTGGCTGCAGCGCAGGGACTGCAGAGCTCACCAGCATACAAGCATCAGAGAGGGTTATTTGGTAGAAGCTGCTGTGGTCATTCCTGCTTATCTGTGTTACTTCTGGAAATACAAAATTAAGCCATTGAAACCTTCCCCTTGTTTTTTGCGCTTTGAGATTTTATTCCTATAAAACAAACCTCGTTATTTGCCCATTGTATTTCAAGTGAAAAAGGAAGAAATTCTGAGTTACTCACTCTAGTCATGGCTTTTTACAGCAGCAGATAATGGAGGCACTGCACCTGGTGGCACATCAGGAATTCCTCACAGCAATCCTGCTGGGAATTCCAAGTCAGCGACAAGGAACCTGGGCTCCTCGGCAGGAGAGAAGGAGGAAGGGAAGAAGGTCCGACGGCAGTGGGAGTCATGGAGCACAGAGGACAAGAATACTTTCTTTGAGGGACTGTATGAGGTACATGTAGAAGAAAATAGCAGACTTAGATGGCTTTGGTTAGAGTCTGGATATTCCTAAAGAAGATTGATTAAGGTGAGATTGGCAGGAGCAGAAGGCCACTTACAGATGAGCATTTGTGGGGCCGTGCACTGGGCTGTAAAACAGCTGTCAGTCAAAGCCACATGTCAAAAGTGTCAAGTTTCTTAGTTTTGTTTCTTTAAATACACAGGAAATATTTCTGAGTTTTATTAATGAATGTTTATAATAATTTCAGTTGTTATTGAATTATGGTTCTCTTTCAACTGAAAAATAATTAAATAATGTCCCCGTCTGAACTTTCCAAAGCAACACACTTGCTCTGTAATCATACCAAACAAGAAAAGCTGCTTTGTTCTAAAGAGAATTGTGTTTAGTCTTTGGCCATGAAGAGGTTAGAGCCAGTTAAGTCCTAGGGCTGAGAGAGAAGAAAATGTTACATCATCTTATCTTGTCTCTTACAATGTATGTGATGGATTCCTGCTTGTCCTGTTCCTGTGATTATTTCCGAAGCATATCTGTTTCCAAAATGCATGCCAAAGGTAAAAACAAAAGCAGTGATGGGGAGTTTTCTTTGCACATGTACATCTTTTGGGATTTTTTTTTTCATTATAGGCATGGTATCACATACATGTATTTTGTGGACAAAATGAATACTTAAACAGTGTTTTCTTTTTTTAACTCCTCTGAATTGCAGTAATATTCTTGGGAATCAAGTAATTTTTAAGCCAGTTCAGTGATTTTTTTTTTTTTTAATACTGAGGAAGAATTTTAAAACTTTGTTTTAAGGTGGATCTGAGACTCAGCTTATTCAGTCCCTCCTTCCACTCATTTTGTAACACTGCCTTTCAGAAGAGGTTTTCATACTTTGTATTTAAATCAGTTCCAACCTTTTCTGAATACAAAAATTTTGTGATAGCAGGAGTTAATGTGTATAAAATCAAATTTTTTGAAACTCAAATTTTTTACTCCTAGTAACAGTAACATGAAATATACTGCAAATAAAAACGCAATTGGTAAATATAGTACGTTTTTCATTTACTCTAGTCAGAAATGGTGGGGGGAATTTAGGGGAGAGGAAAGTAAAGAATGTTCAGGGAGAAAATAAATGTTTTCAGTCCTGCTGCTTAACCCTTTTGTAAGTAAAATTGGGTGAATTTTTTAATTTGCTAGCAACTTACTGTTTTTATTTTTAAACAGTTAAAGAAACTGGAAAGTATTTAATTTGGCATCTCTGTTGCATTTTATATAAAACAAAGGGAGCCAGTGTCATTCTTTCACTGTTGAGTTCTGATCCCCAAAAGTTCTGTTCATGGCCATTGAAATCCAGTTTCCCACAAAGAACTCCAAAGTCCCTCACATTGTTTGACTTGACTTACGACAAGATCCAAGTTTGGTTTGAGTATTTCAACTTGATTTATTCTTTCTTCAGCATGGGAAGGACTTTGAGGCTATCCAGAACAACATTGCCCTGAAATACAAGAAGAAAGGCAAACCAGCAAGCATGGTGAAGAACAAGGAGCAGGTCCGGCACTTCTACTACCGCACCTGGCACAAGATCTCCAAGTACATTGACTTTGACAATGGTTAGTATCTCCAAGTACATTGACTTTGACAATGGTTAGTATGCACCAAAATGGGCTCAGTGCAAGGGTTGGACTCCTGCCTTTAGAGGTGAGGAAATACATACTGAGCACATTCGTAGAACCACAGGATGGTTTGGGTTACAATGGACCTCAAAGACCATCCCACTCCATCCCCTGCCATGGGCAAGGATACCTTCCACTAGACCAGGTTGCTCAATGTCCCTTCCAGCCTGGCCGTGGAGACCTTCAGAAACGGGGAGTCCACAGTGTCTTATTTTTGTTAGCATGGCCCTATCAAGGTTCATGTTTTTGTGAAAAATACTTTTCAAAACCTGATATTTGTATCACTACTATTCTGTGAATTCACCACACCATAATGAATGCAGACCCTGCTGTTAATACTGGGGAAAAACCAGGTTCAAGGAAACGTTTTTGTATTCTCACACCAAGGAGAACTGTCTAAATGTTAATCAGGCATGGCTCCACCAAGCAAACTGACCCAGCACCACTTTGCAATTCTTGGGGGAAGGTAGAGACAAATAACAGTCCAATACAAGTGTACATGGTGACATATTTGCTCCCACTTTAAAGAAGTTTGAAATTATACCATGGGTTCAATAAGTTAGGATTCCCAGTGCCATATTCCCCTTCCCATTCTTTTCCTGCCTTCTGCAACTGGTTTAATGAAAATTAAATTGGGAAGTCAGATACACTGCTGGTGGTGTTTTATAACAGTAATAGTAACGTGATAATTGAGAATGGATTTTTATCAAATCCATGCTACTTCGGAATGGGCAGAGAGGATTCAAGTTAGTCTGTGGGTGGCCTAATCTGAATAACAGGCTGAAGAAATGTATTTCAGAGTGACCAGATTTTACTAAGATTCAGTTCTTTTGACTTTAAGGTGTCAAAAATGCCAGTTCTCCCATAAGCTTATTGATTAAGTAATAGTCTCCAGAGTTTTCTGGTCCTTCTGATGGTGTATTCTAAGATGCATAAGTCATGGCAGTTTGTGTTGGTTGAATTTTTTAGTCTTTGAGCGACTCCTAAATATCAGCAAAAGTTTGGATAGTAAATTCATATACAATTTGGGGCCAGAGCCTCTCAAGTTAAAAATAACTCATCAGGGAGAACTGAATGTGGAAAGAAGTTAAAGGAATGCAAAGCTACTGTACAATACAATCTCTTTATTGCAGAATCAACTAGGGTGGAAAAGACCTTTGAGGTCATCGAGTCCAACCTATGACCACCTTGTCAACTAGACCATGGCACCAAGTGCCACATCCAGTCTTTTCTTAAACACCTCCAGACAGTGACTCCACCACCTCCCTGGGCAGCCCATTCCAATGCTCAATCACTCTTTCGGTGAAGAATTTCCTCCTAATGTCCATCCTAGACCTCCCCTGATGCAGCTTAATTTTAAGCTTAAATTTAAGGCTTTGTTTTCCTGTAATTTAAAAAATGCCATGAAGAGGAAGTTGGTGAACCAATCCCATTATAGTGTTTCTTGAACCAGAACTTAATTTGCCTTTGGTCTGATTTGTTGCACCATTGAAAATACAAATCTTCTTCTTTTCAGTGTTGAAATGAGTGTTTGCAATGTAGCTGTCCATGAGTATCTGCAGCCTGCATCTCACTGACACCTTTTCTGCTTTCTAGTGTTTTCTCAAGGGCTGAAAAAATCTTCCCTGGAGCTGTATGGCTTAATCTGCTATGGGGAACTACGGAAAAAGATCGGGGGATGTGAGTATGAATGACTTCAGATTGTTTTTACATGATAGAATCACAAGTTACTACCCTTGAGGTTGGTAGTGTCTAGTTCAGTTCCACTTTTGAGTTCTTGACTATTGCTGTAACCTGTGGTGTTACTTCTTCATTAAATGTATTTTTATTTTTACAGACTTTCTTAGTCTGTTGCATTAGTCCACTTTGATAGAT
Organism: Picathartes gymnocephalus; assembly: GCA_013390045.1. Lineage (NCBI taxonomy): Eukaryota > Metazoa > Chordata > Aves > Passeriformes > Picathartidae > Picathartes > Picathartes gymnocephalus. The sequence goes on along the minus strand of WEKY01029656.1, from coordinate 53,247 downwards.
TTCTTTAGTTTTATCTGTCTGCAGAATGCAGTGCATGTATTGCCCACAGGTGATAGGAAAACATACACAAAGCTTAGATAATCTATTCTGTTACTATTGAAACCTAAGCAATTAAGAGGGTAAATGATACCATTTACACCCAGAATTATTTGTGCCTATACAGTCAAAATCTGGGATGTTGTCTTTTTCTAAGTTGTTCTCTAAATGTTTCCTCACTGTACCCTGAAGATGAAAAAGCACAAATAATAATTAGAAATAACTTTACTGGCTAAGCAAGATGGGTTCTGACCTTGTCAGTCCCAGAGTCCAGTTTTGTCCATGGCGATGAGTGTAGATGGAGGAGTATGTGCCATAACAATGCTCTGCTGTTTGCTGGCAGTTGATTAATTGCACTATCAACATACCTGAGCTTAGGTTCACAGAACTACACAATGGTTTGGAATGGAAGGGACCTTAAAGCCCATCTTGTCCCAACCCCCTGCCATGGGCAGGGACACTTTCCACTATCCCAGGTTGCTCCAACCCCCATCCAGCCTGGCCTTGAACACTTCAGGGATGGGGCAGCCACAGCTTCTCTGGGCAACCTGTGCCAGGGCCTCCCCACACTCATAATAAAAAATGTTTTCATTATATGTAGTTTAGATCTCCCCTCCTGTCGTTTAAAACCATCACCCCTTGTCCTGTACCTCCAAGCCCTGCTGAAAAGTCTGTCGTTGTCTTTCTTTTAAGCCTTCTTTAAGTACTTCTTATGCTGGGACCCCCAGAGCTGCAGGTGGAGTCTCTCCTGAGTAGAGTAGAGGATCCCTACCTTACCCTGCTGTCCATGGTGTGGGGATGAACCCCAGGACATGCTTCCTATGGTTTTCATGGCTTCCAGACCAGAGAGAGCTCTGACATGATTGGCTTGAAGAGTGGGCAGAGGAGCATGCCCTGTATGTGGCAGTCTGTGTCCATACACCTTTTTATCCATGTGGTTTTTTATTTGTCTCCAGGCTTTTTGTACAGTCAGTGTTACCTCATAGTGCATCATCTACTGGCTTTGTTTAATTTTTTGAGACATGGAAAACTATCAAAACACTTTCACTTCTTTGTGAAGTCATACTCGTTGTAAAGTGAAATGGACACAAAAGCATTAATGAGTGAACATGTACAGTTCCTAAAAGGATTGTGGGATTTTGGAAGGATTCTTTTGCTATGTTATTCCATTACCTGGGATTGCTGTCATAACATGTAATGAACGAGACTGTTGTGAATGTTCATACTGATTTTATTCTGTTTGTTTTAAAATCTCCAGTGTGTTAATTTGAGAAGCAGTGCTCAGCTTGGAGAAGCAATTTTGAACTGTTTGATGGCAAAGCAGGTGCAGAAGCAAGGCACATTGCCCTGTCAACAGAAATCAGTTTTAGTGTTTCTTTCCTGTACCCACATCTTGTTTTACAAGCAGACCCTTCTTGCTATGACTGAGAGTAAGATTTCACACAGTCACCATGGCAATTCCTGCAGCCTCTGTGCTTCTGTCTTTTTAGAACTTTGGGACTTGGTTACGTACTTTACTCACTGTCACTTGGAAAATTCTTGTCTCCAAGACCAAATGTACTCAAGCTGCAAGACTCTACACCCCCACTCTACAGATCTACTCTGTAGCTGTGGAAAGCTGTTTCTTCCCTCCCCCCACCCCCTTTTTGTTTTCCTCATGTGATATTCACAGTCAGAAAAATGGAGAAGACTTACTTGAGAGCTACTGGGACATGAAAGCACTTCAGAATACTTCTAGAATTGCCAGAGGGGGGTTAATTGTTCAGTAAATAGATCTGTGCCTAACTGTCATATAAATCAAGTTACCAAAATGTCCATTTAAAAACATGCGCTATAATGCATAGAAAAAAGTGAGGGTTGCAAGTGCATTTTATTATTTTTATTTACTTTTTTTGTTGTGTTAAGCTCTAGGATGCTGTTTCATTCTGCCTTGCTGCCTTAGCAACAGAGATTGAGCAGGAAGAAGCTTTACTTTTTAGTACTCCAGTGTCAGATTAGAGCCCAGTGTTCAGAGATGGTTGTAGTACCTAAACTAGGGTCATTTAATCCATGTGTAAAAAGTAATTTTTGTGGCAAGGATTGTGTAAAGCTTGCATGTTATGAAAATACAAACCTTCCAGAAGAGCTATGTCCCAGCACATTTACACACGTTAATCCTATATGAGAATAAAATGTAATGGCTTCAAAAACCCAAGAGGAGACAGAAAGGGCCATGGGTTTAGCAGTGTAAATCCTAATTCACTGTGTTATCTCATTTCCTGAAAAGGTATGGATGACAAGAATGCAGCTAAACTCAATGAGCTCATTCAAGCTGGGTAAGTAAGAACTTACTCCTGAAACTCAGAAAACTGTGTTGTTCAGTAACTTGACTGTTGTATTGATCATCCAGAGTCTGGGGCATTTCTTAATTTTCAAGAGCTGAAGTTTGATTCTTTATTTCTTAGTTTGTTTCATATTAGGATTTTTCTCCCCTTTTCCATGAAGCCTTTAATTGTTAATAATAAGAAATTATTGTGTTTAATAAAATAATTAAATGAGAATTCTTTACAAAAGCTACAGCACTTACCCATGTGGATTCACTCAGGGAGATTATGGAATTATTTTGGTTGGAATCCAAGATCATCAAGTCCAACCATTACCTCAGCCCTGCCACCACTAACTCCTGTCCCCAAGTGCCATATCCATAGGTCTTTTAAATCTCTTCAGAGATGGTCACTCCACCATTATCCTGGGCAGCCTGTTCTACTGCCTGACCACACTTTCAGTGTAGAAATTTTCCCAATATCGAATCTAAACCTCCCCTGGCGGAACTTGAGGCCATTTCCCCTTGTCCTGTCCCTGTTCCCTAGAAGCAGAGCCTGACCCCTACCTGGCTGTCCCCTCCTGTCAGGGAGTTGTGCAGAGCCACAAGGTCCCCCCTGAGCCTCGTTTTCTCCAGGCTGAGCCCCTTTCCCAGCTCCCTCAGCTGCTCCTGGTGCTCCAGCCCCTTCTCCAGCTCCGTTCCCATCTCTGCATACACTCCAGCCCCTCAGTGTCCTTCTTGCAGTGAGGGTTCATCTCCAAACCATTCTGCCTCAGCAGGGCTCAGGAGTCCTGACTTTCAGACCTGAAATGACCCTTCAGCACACTGGAGGCCTCAGCCCTCCAGTGACTTTTGCATCTCTTTGACATTAAGAACAAATGTTCTCTTTCACTTCTAGAGAGTATTGTGTGATTTGGGGGTGCAGTCTATGAGCTGATGTACTCCTAGAATGCAGAAGGGGTTAGAAGTTGTGTATTATTAGAAATGAGGGCATACTTGATGTATTTGTCCATAAATTTTTCCAAAGTAGCTCAGCTTTTAGAATTAATGTGTTTTAAAGTGAAGTCTCTTTCAAAGGAAAAGGCATGTGATTACTTAGGAGGCATTGATGTGTCCTTAATCCCATCTTTAAAAGTGTTTTGAAAAAGCATTCTTTTCTGTCTGTTACAGGTCCGCTTTTACCTTTTGCATTCTAGCTTTTAGAGTGTTCACTGTAGCAGACAAGTTATTGATGAAGTAAACCTGACTGTAGACAGGAGCAGGAGTTTGCAGTCTTTTGACTTTACCTTGCATACTATGGATACTTGGTGTTGTACCTTTCTCGTGTTCTCAAATAGAGTTTCCAGATCATTTTCTTAGGAGTTGAACAGTCTTTCCTCTCCTGGGAGATGCTGTTTGTATGGTGTGCTTGTGTTGATGTGATGCTTGAATCACTTGTTACTTCTTCTGTTAACTGCAGGGTTTTAAATTAAAAGAAATTCCCATTTCATTTGGGTTTTGTACAATTAGGAAAATATGAACAGTAAGTTTAGTGGAATTATTCTTAAAGCAAACTACTTCTTTAAATTGGAGTTACCAGTTAAAGTGAGACAGGGATGAGTCTTCATCAGTAGTTTCCTGAATATATCTCTAGTTCATTATATCAGCAGTTGGTTTAGTCACTCTGTGGTATACTAAAGAGCCTTTCTTATACTGGGTCATCCAAACAAACTAAAACATAGCAAATGAGCCTGATGACGTTTAGTGAGCTGTGGTATCAGTCTATCACTTTGCATCATTCAGGCCTTAGTTCTTCTAATTAGTTGTTAATGAGGGCTAGTGATTTCTGTGAAGTCTAGGTGTTTACTCCACAAAAGCCAGTCTCATCACTCTCAAACCATGTTGGGAACAGGAGTCTTTGCATTTGAAAGTATTAATGCTAATCTTCTATGCCAAAATTAGAATGTACATAACATTAACCAGTTGCTTTTGCATAGGCTTTTTGTCTACATGTGGGAGACCCATCTTTGCTCCCCTTTTTCTCCTGCATCCCTTACCCATTTGGTGGTGAACCTCATCAGTTGAAGAAGACCAAATTGTGGTTTTATTGCCACCTGGATATCTGCACGTGCAGGGCAGCCTCATAGCTCCCAGAAGCAAACACGTTGCACGTACCTGGGTTGGTTCAACTTCCCGTCTTGCTCACTGATGGTACAATTCTATGATCCTCTTCCCTATTTGTAATCAGTTCTTTCTCCAGTTCCTAACTTGTTTCTTTCAAGTGTGACACTCCTCTTCTGAACGCAGTGCACTTTGTTATGCGTGTCACTGAGGAAAGCTGTGAAAGAAAGTGAATCCAAAGTGATTAAAAATGGGGAATGTGAACATGCATTATTCTGATGATCTGCTCCTTAAGCAGGTAAACATTCTCTTCGTTTAATTGGTAAGAAAAGTTGAGAAAGGATAAGGTTGTGAGGAGCTACCTGGCAATTTATTTGCAGCACGACTCCAGACTCTGGAGTTACATGCTCTAATTCGGTGCTTGTTTTGCATCTCTGGTTTCTGTACTAATTTAATGGAGTATGGAAGAACAAATGACCCTGTGAGGGACTCATAAGAAAATCATACTTTAAAGCTTCCTAGTTGAGCTTTTAACCCAGGTCATGGATACTAAGGAGTGCCTGACAACTCCAATCAGCTGACTCTGGCAAGTACCGGCAAAGTCTCTGTGTGACATATCCCTGTTTGGCTGTTGGAGTTAAGGCCATTCGCTGTTACACATCTCTGTTCTTGTCTTCAGAGTGTCAGTAACAGGCAAATGAGGCTAGTCAACAGCCAGTGGTACAGGAGCTGTTGAATAAATGGGGAATCTTGCAGAAAATAGATCAGAGTTTACATCTTTATAAATGTAAGGAGGAACTAAGAATTATTCTGTCAGCTTCTGTAACTGTTCTGAGTACTTCAGCATACTCAGGTCAACACTGGCCTGCTCCAGCTGCTGAAAGACAGGACCACTCTCTTTCCAGTCCTTTGTGCTAAGATTTTCATTACAGCATTTAATTTTACTACACATTTATTATGTCATTGATTAGGATGTATAACAAGAAAAAAGGGTTTATGGTGGTATAGCAGAACTGCTCAATAACTAATTTAAGTAAACTTAAACTGAAGGTTTGTTGTTTTGTTTCATTTTTTGTAGGGAAGCATTTTTAACTTCGTTTTTGCAACACTCTTTGCATTTAATAAAAAACTACATACGAACAAGTACAAATATTTTATTGATCTCTTTGTAAATATGTAGGAATTTTGGGTAAGTTAAAAAAATCAAACCACAAGAAACACATAATTAAAGTAGTATTGTAACTATGCAGCAGTTAAGCAGAGCACTCTTCAGTGTCTGGTAGTGTATGTGGTTTTACCCCCCCAACCTGAGAGGCTCTTTATAGCACAAGGTAAGAAAGACAGAAACCATTAACAGGCATTAATTGCTCTGTTTGATTCAGATTCTGAATGTACTTTATGTTGGATAGGAGTGATTCTTCACTACTTTCCAGTTTCTTGGGAAAGCTCTTTGGCATGCTGGGGGGAAATCTGTAACTCTCTAAAAATCTTGATCATAAAATAGCAGTTTATTCTGAAAAAAATATATAAACCAAACCATTTTAAGTAGGCAGGTTATGCTCTTGATGTCAAGTCAGACTGGTAATTCTGAATGCATAGTCAGTAGAGTGATTGTTTTTAAGACTTACCCTTTTCTGCATTTGGAGACATCCAGGATCTAGGTAACAGAAGAAAATAAGTATTTTGAAGCTAAGAGTAGTTTTGTTGCAGACTGACTCTTTTACTGTGCTTCCCCTTAAATTTGTAGAAATAGTCTTTTTCCAGTCTCCCAGCCACAGATTTCAATTAGAAAATTAGTGTGTCTAAATATATCTACTTTTATATTAGTTTGATAATAAGTTACTCTTTAGACTCTGTCCTAGATTGCTTGAAGCTAATCGTACTTAATGGAAAAGGGCATTAGGGGAAGGAGAATGCCTGAATGTGGGGAGCTGGGATATTCTAAAGCACGTATGAAGGAACCATGAAAATAGCATTGATCACTGTCATTGTGGAAGAGTGCTGTAGTGGCAGGGTGAACACTTGCATGGGAAATCTTTAATATTTTTTCACATTTATGTGTGCTCTGTGTTTCTTCATTTACTGAATGGTGTACTTTGCTTGCTGACTTCTTAACTGTGCCATTTCCCCTCATGCTCAGTAGTTCCTGCTTCTTCTTATAGATATCAGCAGGTTTGCAGTTGTTTAGTTTCCTCCAATGTGCTTTTCCTCCTAGTGTTTTGCTGTTTTGTTTGGTTTTGGTTTTATTTTTTTAATGATATCTCTTCCATAATATATTTTTCACTCTTCTTTTCTGGCTTTTATCTTAGGTTTTGGTTGGGTATGTGGTTTTTTTCTCATCTCTCTGCCCTTTGAAGCACAGATAGAGATGCATTCAGGAGTCTGTGATGGTGATACATGTTAGTTTATAAGCTGCTCTGTGGTAACAGATCGTGGCTACTTGCAGCCCCAGGTCCACCTGCACAGGTGGCAGACAAATTGAGCACAAGCAACTACCAAGAAGCTTGACTCAGCAATAAATGCTTTATGACCAACTAGCTGGGCTCTTGAACAGAAATAGGAAATAAGAAAAATGAACAACAGCACTTTTCTTCTTTCTTTTTTTTTTTTTTCTTTGATCAATTAGCTCAGCTGTTTTAGGCAGATCAAGCCTTCTGGGTCTTCTGAGCAGCCAGGCCCTTGTTTCAGTCACCTTCTACTCATGTGATGAAACAATTTCCACAAAACCTGGTTGGTTTATGTAATTGTATCAGTTAATAGAAAAGATGTTTCTCTCTCCAAACCCCTTCTTACTTGTACTGTTATACAGTCAAGGTAATAATTATGATGGTAATAATAATGCTATTTCTGACTCTTCACTCACATGCTTCAAGGGCACGTTTGATAATAAAGAATTGCATTAGCTAAATCAAGGAGAAGAGTCTCAGATTGCACAAGTAGTCAAAAGAATTTGCTGTATTAAAACAGATTACAAATAGGGAATAGGATCATTGTACAAAATGCTGATTTTTCTGATCAGATCATATCTACATTTTAATACAAGGATATATACAAGAGGATATGGAGTCTCATGCTAAGGCTCAGGTGCCCAGGAGGGGGTTTTACCTTCTGTCCTTACCTTAGCTTATTGATTAGATACCCACAAGGGTTTCTGTGTCGCTCTCTGAGAGTCTTTACACTGACAGACACGGACAGAGACTTTACACTGTTGGACTTGGAGGGACCAACTGTCTTCAAACAATTCTTGTTTCCAAGAATTAAGTTGAAAGGAAATCTGCCCTTCCAGCCCCAGAATATTCCAAATCTGTTGAAGTTCACAGTTCAGTAACTGAAACTTTTGAGTTGCTCTCCCCATCAGCTCCATCTTCTTAGGTCTGGCTTTACTTCTCCTGCCCTTTTGTAAATTTTCCTCTTAGCACTGTAGGCAACAGCTCTTTCTGTGTGATGGTATTTTACTTACAGCATAGGAATATTCTCTATAATTTATTTCATTTTATTGCAAAGACTTGTGTTCAATCCTGCTGCTTTTATGCTAGCTGATCCTTAATGCTTCAAGTATTAGGTAGTAATACTGCCATTGGTGATTTGATTGATCTCAATGCCTTTTAAGTCCCTATAAAGAAAACAGGACTCATGAAGTGACCACTGCCCTAGGGAGCCTGTTCAGTGCCCAAGCACTCTGCGGAAAGAAGCTTTTTTTAATATCCAACCTAAACCTGCTCTGACGCAACTTCAGGCTATTTCCACTGGTCACCAGCACAGAGAAGAAATCAGTGTCTGCCCCTTTTCTCTCCCTCATGAGGAAGTTGTAACTGCAAGGAGGTCTCCCCTCAGTCTCCTTTTCTCCAGGCTGAACAGACCAAGTGCCCTCAGCCAGTCCTCATACAGCTTCCCTCTTCACCATTTTCGTTGCCCTCCTTTGGACCCTCTCTAATAGTTTAATATCTTTCTTGTGTTGTGGTGACCAAAATTGCACACAGTACTCAAGGTGAGGCCATTCCAGTGCAGAGCAGAGTGGGACAATCCCCCTGGCCCAGCCAGCGAGGCTGGACCTGGTGCCCCCAGGACAGGGATTTCCCTCCTGGCTCCAGGGCACTGCTGACTCAGGTCCAACTGGCCCTCGACCAGGACCCCCAGGTCCTTTCTGCAGCACTGCTCTCCAGCATCTCATTTCCCAGTCTGTCCATACAGCCAAGGTTGCCCCCATCCCAGGTGCAGAATCGGGCCCTTTCCCTTGTTGAACTTCACACAGTTGGGGATTGCCCACTCATCTCATTTGTCAAGCTCTCTCTGCAGGGCCTCCCTGCCTTCAAGGGAGTCCGCAGCTTCTCCCGATTTTGTATTGTCTGCAGACTTGCTTAGAATCCCTTCCAGTCCTGTGTCCAATTCATATATGAAGATGGTGAAGAGCACAGGGCCTAAGATGCATAGGTCTGTATTCACACACTGTTTTTACTGGTTCCCTTAAGTACTTCTCTTTCCATGTATCCAGGGCTACAACTGTTCGTTACAAAGGCAGAAACCTGCGTATCAAAGCTCCCATGTGCAGGGCTTTGAAGAAACTCTGTGATCCAGATGGTGAGTAAAAGATGCTGGAACATGAGTGTTCTAGAATATGGCTGGAAGCATAGAAAGTGAGCAGGCTTGTTCTCGTGTGCCCATGACTGGCAGGGAAATTTGGGCCGTTGCATGTTTGTCCTGGGCACAGTATTCTGTCTTGGCCTATTTGCTTCTGTAACCCCAGTAACTTCAGGACTCACCCAGATTTCTTACTAGCTGAGATGAAAAGGAAATACCCACAGCAGACCAGTTCACTGCTGCTTTATACATTGTGCTTTCACTATATATGAAGGTGCCATTGAATCATCAGCAGTATAGTGTTTAGCATTGAACATTTTCAAATTTTTTACCTTCTTCTGTTCAGTTTTGGTTTTTTTTTCCTTCCTCATTCCCAAGTAAGTAGAATCAGTCTTTTCAAAGGTGTGAAATACTGTACTTGCTCAAAGTTTCCAGACATCTGATTTTTCATACTGCTTGCTTAGCTGGAATCCCTAGTACCACTTCAGTGTCCAAGGATAAGAACATATTGGAATGAAAGGTAATTAAGTAAGCAGGCTCCATTGGTGAAACTGAGTTGTCCGAGTTGTGTGTAGGTGATGGTGGTGTCTGATCTTTTGTATTGTGTAACTGAGCATACAGTGTTGTGACTGAGTTGTCCTTGCTTTGACCCTTTGTGCTTCCTTTCCATTCAGGTGTGAGTGATGAGGAGGACCAAAAGCCAGTACGACTTCCTCTCAAGGTCCCTGTGGAGTTGCAGCCACGGAATAACCACGCATGGGCTCGAGTACAGAGTCTTGCCCAGAACCCACGGCTTAGGTAATGGAGAGCTGATTGTGGTGCTCAGAATAGGGAAATAGATGGGCAGCATCCTAGCTCCTTCCTCTTTCTTCAGGGTTCTCTTTGCCAGTTGGGCAGTTCATCTTTGATAATGCAGTTGGCCTAAGTGTACTTAGTCTGGAAGCCTTTGTCCAACCAGAGTGCATGATTTGTAAACATTAGTTATCACATGGGAAAATTAGATTACCGTTGTTCTTTATGTTTTTTAATTTGAGTAACAAAGGAGCTACTAGCTTTGGAGATGAGTATAGTTTCTGCCACTTAATGTCAGAGCAGAGGGCAAGTAAAATGGAGATAGTAGCCTTGGTTCTACTAAAATTTGTATTGAATGTACCATAGACAGAGAGAAGGGAACGTACACAGTGGTCAGAGGTGCCTGCACCAAGGCTCTGCACCCAATGGTTAAAGCAGCATGGAAGGTGTTTCTAGCTTCTACCTTCCAAAATGTCGTTCGTGCAGCTGTTCAGTGTCATCAGTGGCTGTTCTTCCTGGTCCAGAACTAGGGGCAGCAAACATGAGGCCTCTATGATGTTGAATGTTGTTTCAAGTGCAGCACTTCAGCGTAGTGACCAAAGATCATGGTAAAAATATCTATTATCTTCTTTGCATTAGGTTTATTTAGTAAAGCACTTTCAAAAAGTAAATGCTTAAGAGTCTTTTGTGCCCCTTTTTCTTTCTATGCTTTATGTGGTAGCTTTGTGCCTTGCCCACACTTCTGCAGTTCAGCCAAGTCCTGCCATCTTTTTCTACCTTCTTCCATCAGGAAAAAGAGAGTTTCTTGAATCACAGCAGTCAGGTTTATCTGACAGGCTTTTAGAATGTGTGAGTTTTCACAGATGTGAGTTAACCTGGATTTTAAAGCTTTGGGATAATACATGTTTTTGGTTTTGTTGTGTTTTTTTTTTTTTTTCTTAGTGCTTGGGAATGTTCTTTGTACTGGCATTATAGAATGCCAGTTTGTTCCTTAATTCCCTTTCTAGCATCGAGGTTAGGACTTGGAGCTCCTGCTGACTGCTGTTCTCTGTTCCCTTGCTTTGCTTCTCTTGCGTACAGGATGATTGTGGAGTTACATCGGAAGGTCTCCAGCCTCCTTGAATTCCTGAAGCAGAAGTGGGCTCTCCATGAAGTGCGGGTTGTATCCTTTTGCTACTCAATCTGTTCCATGTGCTATGTCCTGGGAGCAATTTCCTTCCTATTCCAAGTTCAGTTGTGCATCGGAAAAGTCAATCTACTTCATAAATGTACCAGTCCCTACTTAGTAAAGATGAAGTCTCAGCCCCACTAATGGAAGCTTTTGTAGGAGATCCCATAATGTTCTGCTTTTACCTCAACTCTTCTCTGGTATGATCCTGTGAAAGCTAGTTAGGAAAAAATTACACTCCTGCCTTTATTTCATTTCCTCAAACAGTGATCTTAATCTGGTTCATTATGAGTGGGTGACCACTATACAGCCTGGATAATAACTGACAATTCTGTTTCTAGTTTCAGCAAAGAGATGAAGGACAGATCTTTGCACTTTGTGCAGTTTCACCAATGAAGTCTTAAACTTTTTGTCCAGGTAGCTGCTGCTACCTGCAATGTATCTCTGCACTGTCTGAGCCATACAGCGTGCAGGGTGTCCCTGCCTCTGAACTTTGATCCATGCAGTAGAAGGATTTGTGAGTTAACAACTGTTCTGTTCTGAACCTAGTCCTTCTGACTTTTAGGTTTTATCCTCTTCTTGGGCCTTTAATTCAGGCTTTTCTGTTTAATTTGTGGGCCTGGAAGGAGCAGTATCATAGCACTTCAAACTCTGAAGGAAGTCAGAATGTGTAAGGAGTTGCTGCACTCATGAGAGGCTGCTTTGCTGTGCAGTGTTCGATGTTTTGCCTGGTTTTGTTGGAGTTTGTTGATTGGGATTTTTTTTTTTACAATTACAGTGGTGTGTGAAACAGAGAAATAATTTTGTTTGGAACGGATATTTATTTTGGGCTTGTAGCAGGTCTTCACTGTAGTCTTTATCACCACAAAAGACCTAATTTATGATTATAGTGTCTTCACTATAATCTCTGCTGAGTAGAGAACATGTCCTTGATCAGCTAGGTTTTCTTCCACATTTTTTTTTTAACTTGCAAAATAGGCTCCCAGGTGCTTTTTTGGAAGGGGCAGATGACTGTTACATTCTTTGACACAGCTTTTCTAGCGTAAAACACTTGAAGAACAGCAACTTCAAGACTCCAGAGACTCAGAAACAAGAGGCAGCTTCTCAGAGGAGAAAGTGATGCTCCATCTCTTTCCAGGGGAGAACTGTACCCTCACTCCGCTGCCTGGGGTAGCCAGAGTGGTCCACTCCAAGGCCTTCTGTACCGTGCATTGGCAGGAAACAGGCAAATGCAAACAGAACACAAAAGACTCTCACTTACTCCCCCCCGCCCAAATCCTCGGCATTCAGAGTGGTCAGGGGACAGCAAGGGGACAGCTGAAATACCTGCGGGGAATGGAAAGTAAGGGTGTGGGAAGGGCAGAGAGCACTACAGAGCCCAGCAGAACCTTACAGCCTACAGCTGAAGTTTCTGCAAGCACTGAAGAGGGTGCCCTAGAGTCTGTCCTGGTGGAAGGAACAGCCTCAAATCTAGGCATCACTAATTCCCTCCAGAAACCACCTTCTGGACTTCAGGATCCAGGAGGGCACCAGGAAAAGCTGAGCTCAGTGGCCCCCTATGTGGAGGGTAAGGAGGCCCTGGCTGGTGACCAGGCAGCTGTGCTACCCTTGTGCAGCACGGCGTGTGTTTGCAGCAAGATCACTGATGTGGAGGAGCTCTCGCTGCTTGATCCATTCCCACGGTACATGAAGTCCTGCCAGGACCTAATCATCCCAGAGAAATGTTCTTGCACAGACAAATTCCATGGGAAAGACTCTTCAGCAGCTGGTAATGCTTCTCCAGTGGCTTTTCCAAGCAGGAGGAGTGCAGAGACCTCTGACTCCTGTTCCCAGCTACTGAGAGGTGGTGTGGCTTCCCCTGGCAGCAGCAGATGTGAAACTCAGGCCGGCCACAGCCAGGGCCAGCAGCTTGATGCTTGTACCAAGGATATCACAGATGCAGTAACGGAGGATTCTCAAGAGAAGCTGGGCTCCTTGTTTCCACCTCCACCTCAGGGACAGTCCAGTACGAAGTCTCTCAAGGATGACCCAAGTCGGCTCTCCCAACAAGTTAGAGAAGAAGGATGGAGTCTGCGAACCTCTGAGAGCCTCACGCTGGCTGAAGTCTACCTCATGATGGGCAAACCAAACAAGCTGCAGTTGGAATATGACTGGTTGGCTGTCTTGGAGCCAGAAACCCAGGGTGCTAGAGAGCAAACCCCTGAGTCAAGTGCTGTCCCTGCATGTCCTACCTTTCACAAGCAGAGACTCTTAAATTGCCTTCTGAAACTCATCTCTACTGAAGTCAATCCCAAACCAGTAAGTAGGTCTTGTTTGTGCTCCAGATACTAAACTCTAGTTTGATTTGGGGAATAATTGCCCAGTTGTGCATTCACAATAAATCAATAGCTAGCCATGACAAGACCTTTGGAGATTCCTGTGTTTAATTTATACAAAAACCACAACAAAAGACAGCTGGCTACGGAGTGGAATTTGCTTCAATATGCTTTTTACACTGCCTTTTAGCTTCTGGTTTGCTCTGAGTCTCATTGGTGTCCCAGTGAACGTTTAATGTGACTACTGGAAATATCAGTTGTGAGATGAGGTGCCTTCTGTTCTCTCTCAGATTCACAGAACCTTAGAACAGCCCAGGTTGGAAGGGGCCTTGGAAGATCATCTAATCCAACCTTTTGTGGTAAATGGAGCCTGGATGAAATTAATATTCCAGTTGAAAACTGCATTGATTTTCAGTGTTTATGTAGATCAAATTACACAGTGTGAGAGTAAAAAGAATGTATTTCTTCAGAATAGCAGAGTCAATAGAACTATGCCTGCCACAGCTGATTTGTGTAAAAGTTCCCAGATTCCAGGATAGCTGTTTAACACACCGAAAAAAACACCTTCCTCCTTAGGCAGACCTTAGGGAATGAACTTGCCTAGCTTCTTGTGCTTTGTAACCTGTATTTAAGATCTGCCCCAGTGATACCTGGGCAGCCAATTCCACCTAGTGCAGCCAATTGAAACTTAGTAAAACATCTTTTAAAAAGACACAAAGTTCAGCAGATCTGCTCAAATGCCTGTGGTAGATACGGTGAGCTAAAGATTCTGTTCCACCCAGGATGCAAATCTATCACTGTTCTCAAATACGGAGTTCTTTGATCCTTGTTTGTTGCTGAATTATCCCCCTTCAAAGTTCCTTTTGATTCTGATTCTACAGACATAGAATGAAGTATTTTATAAATTTAAACCCATTTTTGTTCAGATGCAGCTCCATATATAGACTTTGTTTAAACTGCAAAAGCTTTTGGTCTGACATCTCACGGATCTGGAACACTGTCTCCTACTTGGCATCTCTTTTTACTTCTGGTAACACAGGTGACATCTAGGCATGACATGATGAAACAATCACAAACTATAAAGAAGGACATCCCTGAGACTAGGGGGGAGAGGAATTGAAGAGGAGGAGAAACCAGCAGTTAGAATTTGCATGTGTTTTTCTGTCACTTTCACACTCTTGCTATCTTAATCAAAGTAGCATAGTACAACTGAACAATAAAGGAGCTCTTCAAGGATATGTACCATATTATGCGTTCCAGCAAAAAGAAGGAACACAACCTTTCATTTGTCAAATACCATTTTATTCTAGCTGTTTTTCAGAAAAACATATACTCTCCTTGCAGCATGAATGTTGTGGCACTGATACTGCAGAGACCAGGAAGATATTTACTGCTGCATTGAAAGCATTATAGATGTCTTGAAAGTTGCTTTTCATCAAATAATGAAAGGAACCATGATATTTTTACCCAAATAATGAAAGAAACCATGATATTTTTGCCACAGGGTATTTTAAGAGGAAGGATTGATTGTGTGCATGCCTGCTGTTTTCTCCAGATAATCTGTAACAGCCAAAGCAGTCAGCTGTGCTGTGGTTCATTCCTTAAATGAAAATCATCAGTATGAAACAAACTGTGAAGTGGCATTGCAGTTGAGCAGGGGGTGTAATTTTAAGCCTGTGACTGCAGATTCCTTAAAAAGGGAGGGTTTTCTAGAAAACAGTTTAAACAACTTAATGAAACAACTGGGTAGGCCTGGAAAGTTATTGAAGCACATGTGTCTCTTGTTAGTGCTGTGTTACAGTGTGAGAGAGAAGGGAAGGGAAAAAATTCAAAACTCTACTTGATTAGAATTGAGAGAATTAAAATGTTTTTGTCCAGATGTCTTCCTCATCAGAGCAGCCCCCTAGATGGAATTTATGAAGAACAGTTTTGCACTGAATTAAAACCAACACCTTTCTTTTTCTCTTTCTTTCTATCCTGCGGTGATCCAGCATATTGCATGAAGCTTGAGTGTTAACCAAATTGTAACATAAATTAATATATTAGAATTGGTGACATCCAACACTGCTAAATGGGCAGGAAGGTAATTTCAGCTGCCCCTCACCCCCACTAGGAGGTATTGCTTAGAATACTTTAAGGTATTGTAGTATGTCAGATTTTAATTTTAAGGCTTCCTAAGTACAGTGATCTTCACAATACATTTGTTGTAGCAGCACACAATGTTCATTTAATGTGTATTTTCAGATGCCCGAGATGAGCTCCATTGCCACGTCACCTATAAAGCCTGCTCAGGAGGAGCAGTCCCTGACTCCCCCAGGAAAGGTGACTGCCATCAACACCAGGAGTCCAAGCTGCACACGGAGTCAGTCTACCCTTCGCAACAAGACTTTTTCTCCTGGTGCTGTTTCCAGCTCCTCAGGTGAGTATTCCCAAAAATCCACTTGACAAAATCAACGTATTAATGTCTCACACCATGATGAGAACTTCCCAGTGATGGAAACTGGAAGGAAGAGTGCTCTTACTATTAGGAACTTCACTGTCTGAGAACACTGGTGTGTGTTAATTTGCTTTAGAATTGTCCTAAGTCCAGTGCTGCTTTGAATCTTGAATAACAATGCACATCACTAATACAGTTCACAATCCAGAAGAACTCTCCTTAGTCACTCTTAGAGAAAATGCTTGGATTTTTTTGGGAGCTGTGTCATGGTTTAATCCCAGCCAGCAACTCAGCCCCATGCAGCTGCTCAGTCACTCCCCTCTCGTGAGGTCAGAGAGAACTGGAAGACTAAAAGTGAGAGAACTCATAGTTTGAGATAAAAACAGTTTATTAGGGAAAGCAAAGGCCATACATGCAAAGCAGAACAAGGAATTCCTTCTCTGCTTCTCCTGGGCAGGCAGGTGTTCAACCATCCCCAAGACAACAGGGATCCATCATATGTAACAGTAACTTGGGAAGGCAAACACCCTCACTCTGAATGTCCACCCCTTCCTTCTTCCTCCCGCAGCTCTGTACACTAAGGATGATCCCCCCATGGTGTGGGATGTCACTGTGGTCAGCTGGGATCAGCTGTCCTGGCTGTGTCCCCTCCCAGTTCTTCATGCATCCCCAGCCCCCTCACTGGCAGTGTGGGGTGAGGAGCAGCAAAGGCCTTGACCAGTGTAAGTCCTGCTCAGGAGTAACTAAAGCATCCCTGAGTTATGAATGCTGTTTGCAACACAAATCCAAAACTGCCACTGAAGAAAATTTAACCCCTTCCCAGCCTGAACCAGTACATACTGACTGGCAGAGGGTGTGAGATCTCAAGAGAGTATCAGCTTACAAAACGGGCAAGTAAATGCACGGTGTAAAATCTGTTGATAAATAACTACTGAAAATTTTGTGTGCCACCCTGCCACTATAGGTTTGGATTAGATACTAGGAAGAAGTTCTTCCCTGTGAGGGTGGTGAGAACCTTGGCCCAGGGTGCCCAGAGAAGCTGTATCTGCCCCTGGATCCCTGGAAGTGCCCAAGGCCAGGCTGGACAGGGCTTGGAGCAACCTGGGATAGTGGAAGGTGTCCCTGTGCATGGCAGGGGGTGGAATGAGATGAGCTTGAAGGTCCCTTCCAACCCAAACCAGTCATGTGATTCTATGAGTATAAGATAGAGAATTATTATGAATTGCCTTTTCTTTAATAGGTGGTACAGCTGCTGTAACTTGCGAGCCCCAGCCATGCAGGCCAAGAGTTTTGGTTCTGTGCTTCAGCTCAGTTGCATTTGCCACCAAATGTTTATGACTTTAGGAAAGTCTGTGGTGGTGTTGGCGTTACTGGGACCAGTTGTGATTCTTAGGCGGTCCTTTTCACACCCCTGCTCTGAGAAGTAGTGAACCCAGAAGCAGGTTACCTGGGTTAACTGGTGCTGTAAAGCACCTGTGTGGAGAGAGGCACATCTTGGGTACCTCAGAGTGACAGGCTGACAATGCTGCCTTTCATCAGGTTTTACTCAGACAAGCTACCATTATTTCATTGTGCCAAATGTATTTTGAAGACAGTCCAACTTTGGGAAGGTCATTTGGTAAATTGATCCCCACTCCATCACCAGATTGATTTTATTGGGGTTGCACTTCAAATTACTATAGGGAAAGCAGGGATGGGGAGTGTAAATAAGTCATAAACACTGTAACATGGCTCTGTGTATTATCTTTCCCCTACATAAGAAGTGATAGATATAGTTTGTTTACTGCGATAGGCCCTCAGGTATGCCTACAAGCTGAACATATAAACTGATTATCCCGGTCTATGCGGGCCTGAAAACAGGGCTTCAAGTCTAGATTCTTAAGTAGTGTAATTAACATTTAATCCCTTACTTTCAAGAATTTGAAAGGAAGTGAATGTTAGTGGCATCCATAGCAGGTAAATACTGTCAGTTTGCAGGTGAGACAACTGAAATGTGGAGAGATTCCTGATTGTGGAAACAGCTGGTGGCAGAGCGGGAATCCTTAAGTCCCAGCTCTCTGTGATCCTTCAGTTACTAAAGAGTTATTTCCTTTCTGTTTTCACTTTATTTCATTTAAATTGCTGTTAAAATCTCCTAGGTTTGAGAAACCTCCCTAGACCTCTCTTGGTGGCTAGTCCTTCAAGTTCTGGGAGCACTGAGGCTGACAGTGGACTGTTTGCAGTCCCTACAACCCTGCCTCCCAACAGCCGCCATGGGAAGCTGTTCCTACCCAGCAAGGAAGCAGAGCTGAGCTTCCGGCAGCACCTGGACACAATCAGTGTAAGTGAGATCACTGAACAGAAAATGCAGCATGGTGTGTATGAGCCACTCCAGGAGGTATCACAGAGATCCTGAATTCATCAGAAAGTATGGGCTGCCCTGTGAAGCTGTGCTTCTTATAATGCTCAAGTTTAACTTTGTATTAACTGAAATGAGTCACATTTTGACTATGTAACTGTGCTTTGAACTGACATTGTCTGTTCAGGTAATCGGGTAATTCAAATCTGAATGCCATCCCACAGCCCAATGACACTGATTCGCTGTCTAATTAAGTTGCTCCAGCAAATATATGTGCTAGATTTAGCAAAAACTGATCCCCTTCTGATGTGTAGCTAATTTTAACACAGCCTCATTGCTGTATTTAAGTCAAATTCTAATTTTTATGTACACAGTCTCAGTAAGAATTTTGTAGGAAGCTGAAGTAGATAAGTAGTGAAATGGTTTTTTTGGGACAAAGATTTATCTGCATTAAAAAAAAAGAAGAAAAAATGCATTATTGGTGGAAAATATTCAGACTCTAGCAGAAAGGATATTGTGCTGTCTGAAACAAAAAGCAGTATTTTAGTTAACTCTTAATTCATCTTTATTGAAAATAAGAACTTGGGGGGTATAAATTATTCTGTGTCTGGATGCTTAAAATAGTTGTAATGCATTTCCTGTTGTTGTCCAGATGCAGTCGGACTTCTTCCTGCCGAAACCCAGGAAGTTACGGAACAGACACTTGAGGAAGCCACTGGTAGTACAGGTCAGAGCAAAGTGTAAATGCCTGTTTTGCTCCCTGAGTGTCAGTAAGGCTGCAGTGATTTGCACATAACAAATAAAAAACTGAATTTCCCTCATGCATTCCCTGGAAATGTGGAGCTGAAATTATGAAGGAGCAAACACTTCAGTCTCTAGTGTAACTAGCCATGTTACATTCCCTGTATGAAGAATAGCAACAGCAGCGGAAGTCCAGTGCCTGAGGTAGCTTGGAAAAATAAAAAAGCCTCTGGAAGAAGCTTCTGGAACCTGGAAGCAGGTTCTGCTACCTGGGCCTTCTGGCACTGAGGCAATAGGCAGTGTGTCCCTGTGCTGGCAGTGTTGGAGCTGGCAGCCCTCTTAACAACTAAATCTTCCTTTTGATCCTTTTCCTGCTTCTTGCTCAGTAGTGGATGTTAAACTGTGGTGGATAGAAACCTCTGTAGTGAAGTAAGCCGTAACACACTTTGAAAGAAAAATGATTCCTGGGAAAAAATGGGGCTTGGAAAGAGAAGTATGGAAGGGGTGGCCTGTTGTTGTGGTATTTTGGTGACAGACAGGAATTACCCTCCTTCAGACTGCTCTGATAACCCTGGGAAAAGACACATGCCACTGGGACACCAGAGGTCAGTGAGAAAAAAGAAATCTGAAACCTAAATAGTGGTAACCTACTGGGGAAAACAAAGTTCCCAAGTGTCATTATACCTTTTTTTCTCTTCTGTTTTGTATGAGTAGGGGATGCAGAAATTACCCCTGGACTATTTTTTGATCCCAAGATCTTCAGATCTGGGCAATTCTGTGTGTTTTAAGAGCTCCCAAGTACACACAGCTATCTCAGTCATCCACACTTGCTGAATTTTAAGGGCAGATCATTTTGTACACAGCCTAGGTCCCATGCTTAAGATCACTGCTGTAATTCTGAGAGAGATTTGAAAATCACTGCAAGTATAATCAGAGAGGATTATAGTTCTAATCAGCATTTCTCTGTGAATTTTCCATGTGGAAATACTTTCTTTTAGTAGTTTAGAGAGAAAACACATCATTCCTTTCTGTAGCTTTTTTCTCAAGAGCACAAAGATCCCATTGCTGTCTCTGGTGCATGATAGTAATGCCACAGAAATACTCTGCCTATTCTGGAAGGTCTCATTAACTCCTGCAGCTTATACAATGAATGTTAACCTCTGTCTGTTTTTAAATCTGTTCTGGTTTATTTTTTCTCTTGCATAGAGAACACTGCTCCCCAGGCCGTCTGGAAATCCATCCCAGCATGTCTGTTCCTTTTCTATCTTGTCCAACTCATCCATTACAGGTGAGTCTAGCACTTCTATAAACTGAGAAGTGTTCCTTAAAACTGTATAAAGAAGTAATATATATAAAAAAAAGAAAATACTCTTTCAAAATGACAGTGTCACCAGCCTCCAGGATGATGGGATTGCTCTCCTGGATCCTTATTAAGCAAGTTGGGCTTGTGATAAAATTTTTTCTTCTATTTCCCAAGATGGAAATCACAGAAGAGTTCTCAACAGGGAGACAAAATTTGGAATAAAATACTTAGATAGGAAGTTTTTTTCTGTAGGGTATAATTTGTCTAGATTTTATATTGGACTTTCCCTAGTACCTGGGATACTGTCTAAATTTTATACAGCATAAGCAATCCACTGCCCATATGTCCTTTTCTGCTGGTAGACTCTTGAGTACAGTGGTAGTACAAGTGATCCCCCTTGAGAGCCAGCATGAGACCTGAAGGGTTGTCTTCACTGACAGTATGAGAGCAGCTCCAACAGCACAGCAGCACTTGCTGTTGAGTGTCTGTGGCAAGACACTGCTTAGCTCATATTGCTATTTTAGTTCTATTCCATCATCTCCGCTACTTGCATCCCTGCAGCTTGCTGCTGTTTGGGATTTATTTGCTGCCATTGAGCTGTATTGTGTTCTGCTTTAAAGGTGTTAGATTTCATTTGCCTGAAAGGTATTAATGCTTCCCCCCAGGGAGAGGTTCATTTCGGCCAATCCAGTCCTCACTGACTAAAGCTGCTGTTTCTCGTCCAATTGTGCCCAAAGTTCTTCCAACACAAGGCACCAACCATCTGTCTAGTAAGTCATTCTGAATTCTGCAATAAAAGCCATGCTGGTGTCCTCCAGGCAGATACTGTCTCACAGCAGAGAGTGGGTTCCATAATTAGAACAAGTAGTGAGGTGAAAACAGTGACTGCATCTGCGTATTACCTAGAGAATTCTTTTGAGATGAAAAGACATTTAGATGTTTGAAGTGCATTTTAAAAGATCTGGGTGAGGTTGACCCTTACAACAACTTACATTTTTTACATTGAGTCCACATGGCTGCCTGAGGCAAGATAACAATATAAGGCTCTGTTGTTTCTGGAGCTCCTCTAGTAACCCATAAGAAATTTCTGGAAATTGCATAATTAAATACTTATCAATTCGGAGGACAAAAAAAGAAAAAAAAAATAGAATAAAAGGATGGGAGGGAAACTGGGATGTTTCTCAGCTATTTTGATATACCTGGTAACAGGTTGGAACAGGGCCGAAAAGTTGAATATTTTAGCTAAAAGCAATATTACCCTTGGTGCAGAGAAGCAGCTGACCCAGATGATCAGATCATTACCATTGCTGCTTTTTCACATGGGTTGAGTTTTGACTCTGGGTAAGTTTAAAAAAATAATCTTTTAGAGAATCATAACAAAGTGAAGAAGAAGCTTGTAATACATTTTTTGGTTTTTTGTTTCACACAAGGTGCTATTGATTTGGCAGCTAAAAGTGCTGGGATTATCCCTGGTAGCCCCATGCCTGTCCTGGATGCAGATGGTTTGCCAGGTGTGTCTCCATTGTCACCGGATGCCGTGCCCACGGTGGTGACAGGACAAGAGCCAGCAGCAGCACATCAGAATGGAGGCTCCATCACCACTGTGGAGGTCAGAGGCTCTTAAATGAGGTTTTTGCAAGTGCTTAACTGTCTTGCTGTATTGTTATGACTCCTCAGTGAGCTTTCTCCTGGGGCTTGCTGTTAGCCACTGCTGTTGTGGCAGTCCCAGTCTGTGTTGTGTAGTGTGTATTTGGGGTTAAGGGATCAAATCATCATCTCATTGAACAAATTTCCATCCTGTAAAATGGTTTGCAGCTGGCAGAGCATTGAACTTGGCCATCCAGAAATCTGACTTGAAAAGAATTGATGGCATTTCAGAAATTCTGGAGGGGATCTGGGGCAAAACATGGACTTTTTGGGATTGTATTTGGAATGGAAACTACTTTCTCCTTGCTGTTTCTTTCATTCAATGAAAGAACACAGATACATGTTAGTCTGTTTGAGTCCATATTCTCAGGGAGTTGAGGGACAATTTGGAAAGCCATGAGATGTATGAAGAGCAGGGATAAATGGTGATAGGCCCTTACGTGTTCCGTGCCCGGCTGGTCACTGCCGTGGTTTCTGTTGTGGTTGCAGGGCTCAGCCCCGGCGTGCCGGGTGCCATTCATCAGCCTGCCGACCCGGCCCGAGCAGGATGGCTTCCAGGTACAGTGTGTGCTGAAGGAATAGTGCTCTGGAATGGGTAATGTTCTGTGAAAATACCACTGCTATTGCTGGTTAAAACTCCATACTCCCAGGTCATTGTGCGCCACTGGTACTGTCTGGTGGAAATGAAATCCCCAGCATCTGAAGAATTTAAGGAAATTTAGGAAAGCTGCTTAAATATGGGCATGTGCCATTCCCTAAAATCAAAATGAAGCTGACAGTCCCTGACCTGTGAAGGACAAACAGGCTTTACATATCTCTTAATAGAGTGGAGGAGTTTTTAATCACTCTGCTATATTTATATGTGTATTTTAGACACCACGAGGAGAGATTTCAGCAATTTGCAGTCCTGCTGCCTCCATGTCACTAAAGAAGGAGTATTGGGACCAAAAGTGTGATTGTAATGTCAGCATCCTTTCCAGAGATTCACTGTTCTTTGTGCTGGATCCAGCAAAACATAGATACTTAAGAGTAAATGTGATAGCACTCAGATTGTAGGAGTGTTGTCATCCTGTCCCCAGACTCTTTCTCCAGTGGGATCCAGGACCTGGTGCTGGATTTTTAAGCGTCAGAATACAGGCTCTTCTTTTCTTCAGTGGAAGCACTTTCCATGCTCCCTGTGATGCCTGCATGTGAAAAAGGTCAAATTAGTTTGATTGGAGAGCGTAGAGGAGATTAAGATGTTTTTATGGGACAGGTGTTAGGACATGAACCTATGAGGCATTTATTGTGGTAATGGGGCCTTGGGTTCTGATTCTTGCTCTTAGGACAGCTGTGTATACACTACATCAGAAAAAAAATATTGCAGTTCTACGATGAGGTACTGGTAATGAGACTCCTTAAAGATCAATTGAATTTTGGGAAGTCTGGCTGTAAAAAGTGAATAAATGTGAGTTACCAGTTTAAAATATCTGTATACTCTTCCATCAGTTAAAGGGGTTTTGCCTATACAAAGGCAAATTAATACATACCTGTTTGGAACTGTCTTGCAGATTTATCAAAATTATGTTAATTTTTAAGATTATGCTTGTTTTGTTATGTAGGCTGTTTTAAATATTCTTTGGAATGTTACAGACTCATATTTTTTCAGATGATTTGGGCTGAAGCATATTTGTTTATGCTTACAGGTACTTTTCATTAAAATAAATAACACAGATTTTTTATATAAATAGCCTACTGGATTTTTCCCTTAAAAGTCTGGTTTTAATCTGATACTCAAGAGCCAAAATGTTGCTTTTTAGTTTTCCAAGTTCTTAATAAATTTATGAACAATTCATTCCGATTCTTGTAACAGGGTACATCAGTCCTTTCTCTGCCAGAACTGGCCAAGACTTCTCTCCAGAATGGTCTGTCCACCCCTCCACTTCCCTCATCAGAAGCTTCCAGTACTCGGCTCTCTCCTCCCAATGTTTCTGCTCTCTTGGATATTTCCCTGCCTGGACCACCTGAAGATGTGCTTTCCCAAGGGGAGTCTGCCACTCAGATCAGTGATTCCATCATTGAAATAGCCATCAGCTCTGGCCAATACAGTAAGTCTAAGATCAGCTAAAGTCTGCCTATCAACTTAAAAAAAATCCCTGACATCTTACATAGCAGCAGAAACTTTTCCAGGAAGCAGTTCTTGGGTTATGAGGTTTTTGTGGGTTTGTTTTTTTTTCCACGTATCTGTTAGAAATAAAATTCTGTGCCTGGCCTTTATTTTCTAGCAGATAGGGCTATCGTTGTTGTTTGGGTTTTTTTTCCTTTCTAAACAGAAATTGTTGCAGTGTCCTGTAACTTTACCATATTGACTGAAGTCACGATCCCTGACATTGACTTACAGGTGAAGGTGTTTCTCTCTCTCCTGCAAAGCTGAATGGCAGTGACAGCTCCAAAAGTCTTCCGTCCCCATCCAGTAGTCCTCAGCAGAACTGGATTGCATCTCCCACCCATGATCCCCAGTGGTACCCCAATGACTCCACAGACTCCTCCCTCAGCAGCTTGTTCTGTAAGTGTCCAGTTGCAGAGAAGTGCAACCAAAAAGTGCTTTCTTGTTAACAAACAAAAAAAACAAACAAACAAAAAAAATTGTTTATCAGAAGTGAATCCTTTTGAAAAATTATAAACCCATTAGGACATTTGTAGAATTATTCCAGATACTACTTGCTTTCATTTCCACAGTATTGCCTTGAGTACATTTTCTCTTTTTACAAGTCTGTTCCTGAAAAGATCCCATTGCTAGATTGGGGCCTGTAGCTTGGGACAGGTGATTCCTTTGCAGTTCTTTGTAGTCTGTTTGGAGCCTGACTCATCATTTAGGGTGAGACATTTGGACTGTTGTGCCAAAATGAACAGATGGCTTTGGCTCTGCTGGTGGAAAAATAGACTTTGTTGTGTGCTTGATAAGTACTGTCTCAAAGACATGAGGTCACTCACTGGGTTTGGTTGAGATTTAGTTGTTGAGAGGTTTTTTAAAATTAATAATTCATGGGGCCAGTGTAATGAGTCTCCTTATTCTTAGCAGTGTAGTAATGGTATTGATGCTGGTAACACTTAATTTTTAAAAGATGGAAGAAATGGATATCTGTCCTCCATTTTGAATTTCCTTGTCCATCTCTTTATCCTCCCAGCTGAAAACACTCACTGCAGTGACTTACTGATGTGCCTTTTCTTTGTAGCAAGTTTCATCTCCCCAGAGAAGGGACGAAAAATGTTACCAACTCCAGTTGGGAACACCAGTGGCACCTCCTTACTGGGACCCAGCCTGCTGGATGGAAACTCACGGGACTCCTTTGTGTCACGGTCCCTGGCAGATGTGGCAGAGGTATGTCAGCAAATTACACTCAGAGTCTGCTTCCTCTTGCAGTGCTGGAAGTTACAGTTACTGGATACTGTCCCTCAGATCCTCCTGAGATACTTGGAAGGCAGAGGTGCTTTGATACCTGCACTTTAGCTTGGTAGAAGAGGCTTACAGTCATAACAGGAAGATGTAAAATTATCTGAGGGTGCCTGACACCAGAGCTGGTGTGAGAAGCTGCTGTGAGCGCCTTCAACCCAGGTTGTTTTTGTTGAGGGAGGTCATATTCACCTGTTGGACATATCTTTGTTTTAACAGAGAAAGATTCAATCATTCTGTTGTGTGTGTCCTGCTTTGTAGAGCAAGAACGAACTGAAAGTGCTAGAGATTAAGAGAAAGATTAATAGTGATGCAGCTACAATACAGTTGGAAGTCTGGTAGGAAAAAAATGGGTCCAGAAGGAAGAAGTAGGACATAGCTAATACCAGGTCACCTGAGAGGATGGCAGAAGGTTCTGTGCTGCTGAGTTACTGTCTCTGTTGGCAGAGCTGTCCCTTCGTTTTGAACTCTTTTGAAAGGGTGGAATGAAGCCCTGCAGTTTTTAAGGCTGTGACACACTTAATGACAGAGCTCCTTTTCAGAGGGACAGACAGGAAGAATGAGCTGCAGGAACATTATGCAGTTTAGCAAGGAAAGTGCAAAGGCCTGCCCTAGGAAGAAATGAAGGAATAACCCCACAGCAGTCTCAGCTGGGCACTGGCTGTCTGGAAAGCAGCTCTGGTGTACCTAGGCATGCCAACAGACACAAGCTGAGTGTGATCCAGGGCAGATCCAAAGCTGTGGAATCAAAGGTGACCAACGATGTCATGAGCTGTTTTTAACAGGAGCATGGCCAGGATATTTAACAAAATGATGATTAATATGCTCTGCTCTGTAGAGCAGTAGAGACTACCTGCTGTGAGACCACGTCCAGAATATTGTCACCAGTTTTGAGCACATACCTAGGAGAGAGAGATTAACCAGAGCAAGTTCAGCTGAGGGTCACCAGGAGGAGCAGGCAGTGAAGAAAGGGTGATGTCTAGGCTTGTTCAGCCTAGAAAAACCTTCAGGGTGGGAGGCACCCTGCTGTCTGCCAATGCCTGCAGTAGGGTCACTGAGAAGATGTAGACAAACCCTTTACAGAATGGTGATGGGAGGTGGGAGAAACAAGCAAAAGCTGAACTAAGAAAGGTTCTGTTACATCTATAGAAAAACTTCTTCACCTTGAGGATAGTCAGGCAAGGAAACAGGTTGCCCAGAGATGTTATGCAGTAGCTGTCTTCAGAGCTTTCCAGGGCTCACATCAATAAAGCTCCCAGTAAGCTGGTCTGTCCTCATAGGTGAACCTGCTTTGAGCAGGTGGCTGAATTAGAGATCTCTTCAGTCCCTTCTTCAGTTATCCCGCAGTTTAGTTATTAACTCAGTACAACATCACATAACTTGTAATTTCTTGGGGACTTGCCCTTAAGGAAGGAGTGTGTCATTTCTCTATTGCCCTTTGGATTTGAATAAGGAGGTTCTGTACAGACCATGTAACCAGGAGCTGGAGCAAGCTCATGCTGATCTAGTGTGATGTTGGCAGCTTCAGACCTGAAACACAGATCCACTTCTGGCATAAATATGAAGATTCTGTTTGCTTGGTGGTGAGAAGCTGTCAACGTATGTTCTAGTTAAATGAATATATGATAATTTATTTGCATGGATTTGAAGTGACATTGCAGCCCTCAATATTACCAGCTGCCATTAGAAGAAAATGGGATAAGCCTCCATGTTAGGCACAGAAGAGCAGCTCTTGTGGCAGAGGTAATATCTTTAGATACCTGTGCACCTTAATGCTAAACTGGAGCAGGTAAGGCCCATTGAGACTATAGATGGTTAGGTTTTTTAGAAGCTTCCATTTAGTTGTGGATGAAAAGAGCTGTTCTCTAACTTGGATCAAGTGAGATAAAGTGTCTCTTTCATATGAGGAGAGGCTGGGAATGAAGCTGAGGGAGCCAGACTCTTCTCAGGACAAGAGGCTGCAAGCAAAATTTGAAACACATTAAATTTCACCGGAAGACAAGAGATCTATTTTGAGGTAATCAGACATGGAAACAGGGTACCCAGAGAATTTTGGAATGTCTGTGCATGGGGATAATTGAGCACCTGCCCAACAAGGTCCAGGGCAGCCTGTTCTAGCTGACCCTGCTCAAGTGAGATGGTTGGATAAAATGCTGTCAAGATGTCCCTTCCAACCTCAGCTGTTCTATGAAATTGCCACTGGTATGTAGCTCATCTCTTCTTTCCTTGTCTCTTCCAGGTGGTGGATTCCCAGCTGGCTTGCATGATGAATGAGAACAGCATAGATTACATATCCCGGTTCAATGACCTTGCCCAGGAGCTGTCAATACCTGAGCCGACTCGCAGAGAGATCCTCTTTGATGGAGGAGGTGGTGGTCCCCCAATAGGGGATCTGTCACAGTAAGGGAGTGACCAGCAGGCTGGTGCACACTGCTCAGCTAAGTTGGAGCTTGCAGCGCTGGAACTTGATGAGAGCAGCAGCTGAGGCT
The DNA here is from genome assembly GCA_013390045.1 of Picathartes gymnocephalus. NCBI lineage: Eukaryota > Metazoa > Chordata > Aves > Passeriformes > Picathartidae > Picathartes > Picathartes gymnocephalus. The sequence goes on along the minus strand of WEKY01029656.1, from coordinate 25,568 downwards.
GTTATCCCTGTCCTGTGTGCTTCTTTCTAACAGAGAAGCATTGGTTTCAAAGGTCTCTAGAAGTACTTGCAAGTCCTGGAATGTGCAATATGCTGGCAACAGCAGAACATTGAATAACATTACAGGCAATGGTGTGTCCCTGCACCAGCGATGTGAGATTGCAGGTTTGTGGGACAGTCCTGGACTTGTACTTTGGAATGGCCTAAGCAAGCAGCTCAAGTAGGGATAGGATTGCCACAAGCTCTTGTATATTTTTTGCGTAGTGATCAAAATGCCATGCTTTTGGATCCACGTGAAAGTTGTGGAGGATGAAGGGTAGGGCTGGGTAGGGGAACCACTGTGTATCTGGACACGTCCTAGTCGGCAGTCTTCTTACCATTCAGTCAAACTGAAGTTCTTGCACTCTGTCCAGGGCACTGCCACTCCTTGATGCTGTGTTCTTACAGACCACTCTGTTCCTTTGGCTCTTTGACCATTCCAGTGGCGTTCACGCCTGCTTGCTTGTTTAGTAGGGGAGCTGTGATCCACCCTTCTCCCGTGCTGCTTGCATCTCCTACTTTTAAACCCCATCACGTCACAATCATCATCATCACCCTGACTGCACTCATATTCTTAACCTTTGAGATTCTTCAGCACATTGCACAGTTCACCCTGTGAGTGGGAGAGTGCTTTATTGCTCTTCCTGAAGAACAGTTGCTTTTTAGGTCTGGAAACATGGCAAAAGAGCTTACACTAGGAAAGCTGTGTCATAATTAGTCTTGGCTTTGCTGGAAACATGTAAATATTGTCATCTTCACAAAAACTGAGGATTTACCCGGGAGAGGAAATAGGAAACAATATTGTAATGTGTAGGAACAAATACTAGGTTAACGCTAAAGCAGTTGAGATCAGTGTTGTGTCATGAAGAGAAGTGTGAAGTCCTAGCTTAACCCCTTAGTCCTTCCCTACTTCCTCTTTGTTCTGTGAACTCCGGGTGCTCTGTAGGACCTCAGCATCATTCTTCATTACAGTCACTCCCAGGCATGAGTGGGTCTGGCACTCCCCCTCTGAAATTCTCGTGCATTTAATGTTGTGTTTTAATGTAGGAAAAACCCAGATCCTGATTCCAGTGGGTTCAACAGGATATCAGGTTAATTTCTGGGGAGCTGGTTGTCCATCAATTCTAGCTTTATAACTCAGGAGACTTTTCTTATTCCCTATCCTTTCTTCTTTCCTTTCCTGTCCTGAGCAAGAATACCCGTGTTGTGCCCCTTTTGTAAGCACTTGTCTGCTTCTCCAGTTAGAGGATGTCCCTTGACTGGTGTGAGTAGCTCTGAACTTCTCCAAGGGGCTGCTCCTATATAAACCTCAACTTTGTATTAATAATAAATACACAAACTTTTTCCATCCCTTAGGCTGTTATCATGGGTTTATTTCCCAACTTGCACTATACTTGGTGGATGTAGTTCTGCCTGCCTTTAGCTACTTGTACAAGGCATTTGTTTGACTAGGAGTCTCTTGTAACTTGCTCACAGCGCACTGACTCTGCTGTTTGCCCAGTCCCTTCACCCTGCTTTAGGCAGATGATTTTTAGCTTCTCTGGAGTTGGCCTTGTGTTTTCTGTCATTAGGAGAAAATTGAACAAGTTTTCTGGTGCACACAGAGCCTTGTTTGAGAATTCTTAAAGAATTGTCAGGAAATCACATAAACCTGGAATAGGAAAAGTTGAAATCTGTCACAAAAATGAACGCTGGAGCCTATTTTGTTCTGAGCATTCCCCCTTGGAATGGAGAGGACATCCGCTAATCTCAAGAGTCGTTCCCACTAAAACTTTTCAGTTTTACTTAGAATTTAGCTGTGTTTTGGTTTGGACTTTCGCAGATTGTTCTCTCTTGGTTTTGGGTTCCTCCATTACTCATGCTGGTTATTCTATATGCTGTGTCTCCAGAAATCCTTCAGATTTGCACGACAAAAGTAGAAGGCACCTACTATAGCTGTGGATTACAGAACATGCAGGAGGAAATGTCTTACATTCTAATCAAGTACTGTAAAAAGAAATCTCAACTCTCATTCTTAAATTTCTAAGTATTGCAAGAGTAAAGTGAGGGTCTCCAGTGTATTTGTAACTTGACAAACTTTTCGTCTCCCCTACTGATGCTGGTAACACAGTGGATATGACACTGGGTTTGTCTCTGAAGTTGCCTAGAATAAAGGCTAGTGTTGCTGCACCTGCTGCAGAAAAGGAGAGCAGAGAGCACTTCACTCCAATCTATGAAGGGTTTTTGCCTGCAATACAAGGAGCTGGCAACTGCCCTGTCTCAGCCCACCCAGGGGGGAAGGACACAACTGCAGAGTGAAGGCAGCACAAGTGGCTATTTTTGATGATGCCACAGAAAACTTGTAATACCCTGAACCTTTGCAAGTGGGCTTGAACCACCCAGTAATAACAGAGTATAAATCACAGAAATCAGTTCAGCATTCAGAATGTTGGGGTTAGATATGTGTTTGGCATCAGCCCCTTAAAAGCTGGCATTATGAAGCAGAGTTTGATTTCAGAAATGTAATGCTTTGCAAACTGCATTTTAAGAATAAACCCCTTTCAGGACAAGGGAAGAACTTAAGAATAATTAAGATCATTGTGATAATTCTGAATTGATGCAGTATTTGTTACTCTTACTATGTGAAAGGCCATTTAAACACATCTCTGATCAGACCAGCTGTAGATTTTAGGTGAATGTGCTTTACAATAGTAATCATCAGTTTGTGCCTGAGACTGCTGAGGAGGTGGTGTGTACACACACACAAGTACACGTGCACATGCAGATGTGTGTGTGTGTGGGGAGGGTGGTAATACTCGAAATTTCTTCAATTTTAATTATTTCAGCTTCCCCAAAAGCAGTAACAAAATCTGTGTGAGGGACAATGTTAGGCTAAGCAGACATCCAAGCAAGTGACACTGAAATGCACACAGTATCATTTCTGAGATAGAAGTGACTTCATTAGGCTAATACCTTCCTGGGGCACTCTGAAGTGTTGGAGAGGACTAAGGGACACTAACAGCCTCCAGGTCTAGCATTAACTGCTCTAGGCTTTTCCCTCTCAGTGACTGACTTACCATAAGGCAGTTCTGAGTAGTTGACAAGGTAAATGGCAGAAGATTCAGTGTCTCATCACCATGGGCTGGGTGCAGAGCAGTACCATAGCCCAAGGGCGGATCCACCCAGGTGTGTGCGTGCACACTGACAGAGATCTGTGCAGGGTGTTGCATCCTGATCACCCACACAATCCATTTTATCCTGTATCACTAAATCTACTAAGCATAGGAATAGTAATTGTTTTTCAAACAGCATTGTTAAGCCTTTTTTTGACACCCTTTGTATTTCTAAATAGAATTAAATGGCTTGATTCAAATCTAACCTATAAAGACATCTTATTTACTGACAGCAGATGCTAGAGTGGAAATTCAGTTGCATTTTGTTTTCTACACTCAGACTTCAGATGCATTTATAAGGAAAGTACTGCACTTTTTTTTAACCTTTCCAAACCTTTGAATCTGTTCATTTCACAGCAATTTGTAAATGTTAACTAAGTGAAACCTTGGCAAGCACTATGGCAATAAGTTATCATTAATTACTGAAATGTGATAACTGCTTTAGAGCTTATGGTTCTGGCAGCAAAATTTAATGCTGTTTCTTTTAATAATAGTTAAGCCATATCATCTAAGGTTTCTGGCTTGTTTGAGATGTGAATTTGTTTTATAGATTATAAATATACCTATATAGTGTATGTATAAAGCAAAATGCCTGTCCTTACTGATTATTTTTTGTACCATACTGTAAATTATATTATTTATTCTTTACCAATTTTGGAAAAAGGTGTTTTGGTTATTTAATATAATATACAAAAGCCGTTAAACTTCTTCCGTTTAAATTTCCAATTCAACTTGTAAAGCTGTTTTTATTCTTGTGCATAAATACATATTAATACTTGGTCTAATTTGCATCCAGTGTGTTCCTTGCTGTTCATGTCCTCTCAGATTTTTTCATTTAAGCTTTATTTACACAGTCATGGGAGTTAAAATTTGTCCATAAGGCCATGCCTTTCAAGGTGTTTTGGTTGCAGTGAAATCAGTTGCCTGACTCCCACTGGCATCTCCCATTGCAGAATTTTGATGATTCTCACCATGATCAGAGAAAATTTTGGTAGGGTTGTTTTTGCTTTATAGCTTCCATTCTTAGTAGTGTCTGCTCATGGTGACTTTCAGAAATGTGGCAAACCAGAGGGCTGGCTACCATGGCACCAGTAACAAGGCAGAGAAACAAACAAGAAAACTACCAAAAAAATCCCAACCACCACCAACAAGAAGGTATAATAAAAATGGTAGTGAATATCTTGGTGGGGGGCGGGGGGGGGGGTTGTTTGTTTTTTGGTTTTTTTTGTCCAATTCACAGTTTCAGATAAGCAGAAACTCAGCTGTGGAGGTTGTATTCAGGACATCATGTTTTATACAGCCACTACCAGAAACATCTTTTCACTCCAGACTCTGAAGAACAGGAAGGCCTGATAGGGTTGCATAGCATCTGTCTTCAGAGTTTCCCAAGATAAAAGTAACTAAAGCCCAGAGAAAGGTAGGCTGACCCAGCACACTCTGCTTTGGGCAAGTTAGACTTGAGGCCCGAAGTTCCTGTGATCTAGGTCAGTAACTAACTCCTTTTTGTACACTTTCAGAATTTTGGTCTCTCTGACCTAAAAAAGGACAGCTTTAATGTTGCACTGAGAAAGTGCAAGCATGTACTTCGTAAGAAATTAAGAATGTTCTAAAAAGCTCAACATAAGTTTTATTAGTAATATTTTGATACCTCCTTCCAATCCAAAAAGTAAGCACTCATTTCTCCTACCTGTTTACTGAGAAAAGTGGGCTACGACCAAGTTTGAGCTCTTTCTGTGCAGCTTCTCCCCTCCACTGGATATTGAAAGGGAAAAGCGAGGTGAGCAAAGAAGGATTTTGCTTGCTTCCCCACGTATGGACTGTCCTCCACTTGCTTCTCTCTTCACAACTGGTACCTGCTTCTTGCTGGGGAATGGATAGAGGATCTCCTTTCTGTTGGCTGCTCCTGTCTTAGGGAGGCCAGAGCATGGTGCTGCCCAGCGCTGGGCCCTTCTCTCCGCACCAGAGTCCCTCCCGTCTATGCCCCTCTCTGATTTTCTAATATTTCTCAGCCTTTCTAGTTTGTTTTGTAGCTCTGCTACCAGGGTGGGTAGGTCATCCACTTGGTTATATCTGATGCAGCTGCCCATCACTGGTACAAGCCACTGACAGGCTCAGACATTAGCTACAGCCCGAAGCCTGGGTGGCTACGTGGGGTTTTTGCATGTTATGCGTGGTTTTTTGGGAGTTCAGTCTGAGTCACCGTATCTTTTTTGGTGAGTTTAGAGGACTCAATTCCCTGCTGAGTGGGCACCATATATTTGAGTTCTCTCAGCAACTGTAATGACCAGAAACTGAGCAAACTGCCTGCGCTGCAGCGCCCTTCCTGCTCCATGTCCTGTTCCCCTGCCCGGGTCGCCCGCGCTCCCTGGAGCCGCTTAAATCTCCCGCGCCGCCCCGGGCAACGCTCCCCCCGCGCCTGAGGGGCTGCCGGGTGCCGCCGGGGCTCGAGGCTGCTGCTCGGGCAGCCCCGAACTCGGAAACACTGTGGAGGACAGCAGGTTACGAAGTCCTCCCTGAGGTTATTCTGTACGATGATCTCCCTCCTGATTTCTGCTTTGCATCGCCATTTCGAGGTGAAACCCTCACGTAAGGTCCCGACTGTAAGGCTGGGAATCAGCCCAGACCCCTCTGCTCTAGTACAGCCCGTACACCTACTCCAGCCCGTCCCCTTAAATGCCCTCCGCTGCTCGCCCCGCCCTTTCTCCAGCCAGTGGCTGTGCAGGTTCTTCTGACGGACGGGCAGTGCAGCCAATGGAAGGCATCCAGGATGAGCGCCGATGACGGCCGTTTTAAGCTTCCCTCCCTCTGCGAGGCTGGCCGGATGGGCGGGATCTCGAGAGGGTAAGCTGCGTTCGATAGGCTGCTCGTTCTGATGGGCAGCTATGTCGGCCAATGGCCGCGCAAGGTGGGGCGGCCGGCGCTCCCCGCGGCGCGGGTGGAGTGGGGCTGTGAGCGGAGCTGCTGAGTGCCACCATGTTCCAGGGCGCTGAGGCTGAGCCGGCCAAGCCGAGCTCCAGGTCCAGGTGGAGCGGTGGCGGACGCTCGGCGCGGCGGGGGGAAGAGTCGTGCGGCGGCGCGGAGTCCTCGGCGGGGCTTCGTTCGGGCGCGGGAGTTGCGGGCTCTGGCTGAGGGGCGTGAGGGCCGGGGCGGGGCGGGGATGGAGGTTCTGGCCGAGGAGATCGGGTCCCCCCGAGGGGCCTCTTCGCCGCGGTGGGCGGAAGCGCAGCCCCGTACCTCTCGTACCGCCGGATAGAAGCCAGCGCGCGGCTGGTGCCTTCGCTGTGCCTCAGCTTACTTGTCCGCGCCCCGGGCGCTGGGCGGGGAGTGGCCGCGCTGCGTTCCCGTCGGTGCTGCCTCGGGCTGAGGCCACGCTTGGGGCACATGGGGAGAGCCCTGGGGCCGGGCGAGGCCCCCACGGGTGCAGCGCCTGGCCCGACTCCGGAGCTCTTGCAGGGACTCCAGCGCGGGGAGAAGGGCCCAGCGCTGGGGTGCACCGTCTCCCACCATGTTTCTGCTCACGGTGAGCGAGGGGCCCCAGCTACTCTCTGTGAAGCTGTGAGAGGGAGGATTCAGCACAAACGCCTGTAGAAGCAGATGTCGGCTTTTTTTCGTCCTACGAAGTTGAAGTATATTGCTTTGTTTGGAGGAGGGCAGGTACCCTGAATACCGCAGGGCGTGAGTATAGTGATTAATCCATCTGCAAAGATGTCGCATGTGGGAAGGAGGAAGGGTTTCGAAGTTGCCTAAGAATGCTTTTAAGTTTTCCCGTATTCCAGTCCCTCCAAGCTGCGACCTGGTTTTAGACTTTTGAGGATGCTCTGTGGTCTGTGTAGTCTCTGAGAAGTGTCTGTTCTCATAGTAATTTTGAAATCACGTTTAACGTGTAAACGGCGTTTCCTGGCAGATCATTGCAACGGGTTAGTTAACAATGAGCAAAGGTGGCCTTACAGCTTGCTTCCCGTTGCCGTGTCGGGGTGTTTGTGGTGCCTGAGAGCAGCCAGCCGCTTACAGCTCCGTAGCAGAGCCCGTGGCAGCACCGCAGGAGCTTCCTTTAGCAGGCTTGCAGTGTGGTCTCTGAGGCGTTTGCTATATTGACTCACGGCCTGTGCTATCAAGGGCAAAGGTACCTGGGTTAAAGACACAGCTTACTCTGTTCATTTCTTGAACAAAACTTTGCTTAGTGAGAATGCAAATCCTTTTGCAGTTCTTGGTATGTAGAAGTTGCTCTAATTAAAAATGAGCCTAATTCCAAATCCCCGCAGCAATCACCACCAGCTGTGGAAGTGGGAACAAAAACGTCTTCCTAGCAAGCAAGATGAGCAAAAAAAGTATTCCTAGTAAGCAAGCAGAGTTGTATCATTGTGCTGTTGTGCGCTATAAAGATGCGTTGTATTAACATACCCTCGATTCGTCCTGTGTATGAGCAGTTTCACAAGTACTGCAAAGAGCTGATAATAGTAAATTTAACCATCTTGGAAGTTTAATACTCATGTTCCTCTACTCCCATCGGGGCCACTGCAGAGTATCTTGGAGCTTTCAGATCAAGCCCATGGCTGCATAACAGCTTGTTGTTTGTATGTGAGTGAGCTGTTTAAGGAGCCATGAGTCTCTTATTGATCCCACAGCAGGAGCACCCCAGGACCTCTGGACTTGTTTTAGAGACTGCAGTTCCAAACCTCAACACCTGCTTTCTGCTAGTCTCTTATGCATAATGCAGTTTTTATCTACTGTATTAGAACAGTCTTCAAACTGGTAAAACTTCAGTGTTTAACTTTCAGGCAGGATTAAAAAACAAAAAATTATGTAGAGGATGTCTTGAAGTAATGGATAAACCTTCTGTAGGTTGACTGAAAGGCTTAATGAGGAAAGGACATTCAAATTCAAGTGTGTTAGAATGTAGGGGATAAAAAAAAGATCAGAAGAACTAATTAAGATTCTTCAAATCTGCCAGAAGAGAACAACACTTTAGTAGGGGCTTTTAAACTTGCAGAATATGGCTCTTGATTTAGCTGTTTTAGAGGAGTTCACAGACTCCTGGTCTGCTGGAGGGAAGGGAGGGAAAGGCAGATTTAGATTTTGTAGAAGACAAAGGGTTGTTTTTTCACGGTTTGAAGGAATAAAACACCACCTTCCCAAAGGAAGAAAGACCCAGCATACCTGGCTGCAAGACACAAAAAGTCTCTGTTATATAAATTGGCATAATACAGATGTAAACGAAAATGAGTATAAAGTATAAACTAAAGTTACTATCCAATATATGTTAAATTTCTGTGTACTCTGTTGAAGCAGCTCATCTTGGCTTGCTGAGTTTAGCACGCTGTTTTCCTTTGGTAGGATTTACAGGTGAAATCTGGTTTTCTTACTTGGAGTGGAGAACCTGTATGTCTCACTCTGCTCTAGAACTGAGTATGTGGTAGTACAGGGCGGCCAGCAGTGCTCTAGAGGCTACACAGCAAGAAAATAGCTTTGTAGTCTCCCACATATTTGGTTGGAGGGAACGAGTTCAGAGGCCTGTCCTCTTTGTTGGCATCAGCTGACAGACTTTGTTGCTGTACTTCAAGGTTATTTTTGATACTTCCTGTGAATGACTTAGTTATCTAACTTGGTATTAGTTCGAACTTTATTAACCTGGTGTCACTGCCATTTGAAAGTTTATGTAATGCTTGAAAGGTTCCCAGCATTTAGAAGTTCCTGAAATTGAGGCGGTAAATCCACTTCGTGTATGTAAAGTCAAGACATTATTTTGCACAATGCTGACAGAAAAGGTACTTGTGTTGATTTCCACCTTGTAAGCACCACCAGTGAGGCCTCTAATTTGTGCAACAGTAGGGTTTTCTTAGTGTGGATACTAACCTGAAGATAAGAGGACAGTATAAGATTAATCAGTGTTGGATTTATTTTGGTGAAGTTTCTTTACTGAATTATCAAGACTTCTAATCTTAAAATGGATTTTCTCTAGAATTTCTCTCTGCAATAGCTCTTAAAACCCATTGCAGGAATGAGAAGTAATTTGATTCTTACGACTGGCTATTTTTCTTAAACCAAAAAAATTCTGAATGTAGTTATTTTATTATTCTCTCCTACGCTTGTAGGCATGTGTTAAGCAAACAGCGTGGTAAATGCAGTGAATCTGGGGTTTAAGAGATTCCAGCTGTATAAACAGCTTTTTACTTCCTTTCAGTCTCTTCACTGGTATACTTAGTGTAGTTGGAATGCAAGAAAGACTAGATGCAGTTAAAAAAATAGCTGAAAAGGACAGGTAAAGTCAAAAATCGTTTAAATTATGTGAGAGGAGTCCATTTTAACAGAGACACCTTCCCAAACTACTTTTTTGTAGAGTTCCCTTTTCCTTCAGTCTCCCCACTTTAAATACTTAAACTGCCTCATGGTTTCTGGACTGTTGTGAATGAATGAAATTTATAATTTACCTATACAATGTCTGGTTTAATGGTGGGTTTATATCTTCTAAAATACATGGAGAGCACAGAGGCTAGTTGGATCTGTAGTCTGCTGGACATTAAATTGAAAATAAATAAGCTTTGTATGGTCTAGCCTGTGCTTTGGACAAGGAGTTGTCCTGTCTGCTGAAATTCTAGTTACTCCTTAAGCTAGAGGTGTTTATTAAATCCACAGTCATACTAAGGATTAAAATACTGAAATCGGCCAGCAAGACAGTCCCTCTGAGGCTAGTACTGTCTACATAAACTCTTCCCAGACTAAAAGAGGAACTTTTTTCTTTCTTCCCAAAGGACCTGCAACTGCTTTCTGCATCTTGAGATCTGAAATGCACACAAAGCTCATTTTCTGACAGAGCAGCCAAATATCTCTACTTTTGTGAAATTAAATATTAAACTGGAGTAGATCTTGGCACCAAGAGGAACCTCATTTTATGCTCAACGTAGCTCACCTGTAATGACGTGCTGCTGTCACAGGGCTAGGGAGAGGAGGGGTTGTAATAATTCACTGACATTTCAATTGTGTTCAGGTAGGGTGGGATCAAGATCTTGCAGTTTATAACTGTTCTCTTGGTTTTAAAGCAAAGATTACTTTAGGTTCCAGATCAAGGGTTCAGATTAGAAATAGTATAATTGAGCTACTCCCTTTGTTCATCTGCTAAGGCTGTGGGTAATTGGTAGCTGTAACTGTAAAAATTATTTTTCATACAAAATCCCAGAATCATGAAGGTTGGAAAAGCCCTGTGAGATCCTGGAGTTCAACCTTTGACTGCTTGTCAACTAGACCAGAGCATTAAGTGCCACGTTGAGTGGTTTTGTGAACACCTCCAGGGATGGTGATTCTACCACTGCCCTGAGCAGCCCATTCCAATTTCCTGTGATGAAATTCCTCCTGATGTCCAGTCTGCCCTCCCCTGGCACAGCTCAAGGCCGTTTTCTCTCATCCTGTCCCTGCTCCCTGGGAGCAGAGCCCGACCTCCCTAGTTGCCCCCTCCTGTCAGAGCCAGAAGGTCGCCCCAAGCCTCCTTTTTTCCAGGCTGAGCCCCTTTCCCAGCTCCCTCAGCCACTCGTGGTGCTCCAGACCTTTCCCCAGCTCCATCCTCTTCTATGGATATGCTCCAGCCACTTAAGGTCTTTCTTGTGGTGAGGGCCCCAAAACTGCCCCCACGATTTGAGGTGCCTCACCAGTGCCCAGCAGAGGTTACTGGCCTGGTCCTGGTGGCCACATTGTTCTGGTATAGGCCAGGATGTCATTGGCCTTCTTGCCCTCCTGGCCACACCCAGCTCATGTTCAGCCACTGTCAACCAGCACCCCTAGGTGCCTCTATTTTTGCTGAGCTTCTTTCCAGCCATATTTAGGTATTCATCTATTTTCTGTACTTTTTCTGTTAATTTTCCAATTAAATCCACTGATTTTACTCCCAAATAGTAGTTTGATTACTTTTTGGGGCAAGACTTGTAGTCTGTTGAACAAGACATAGGCATTAACTGTGGAATTACTACTGAAGGACAAGCATGACTTTTGGTAAGTTTTCAAGAAGTCAGATGATTTCTGTTGTAAGCTCCAATTTTTCTGCAGATTCATTTGATATCCTCTGGTGCAAAGCTTTAGTTTTAATGGATTTCCAGCTTGACCACTAAAGAATTGGCTTTTTGGTATTCTGTCTTTCCATTCTAAACTGCAACAGCTATTATGATAACTGATGGTTGAGACTAGCTAATTTTTTAGTAGTTATGAAATGTCTGCCTTTATTTAAAAGTCAGTGGATTTGAATTGTATCACATATTCAAAGTTGGTATGTGCAGTTTAGCAGAAAGTCTGATTCTGTAATGGTTATTTTAAAAATCCTAACCAGTCATATGGCTTCTCTTAATCTCTGTTGTTTCTGGAACACCACAGATAGCATAGCCATTTGTGTAGGTGGCAGTGTTAGGATCATTCCAAATAATCATAGATACCTTAATGATCAAGTTAACTGACCAGGAGGTTGGCAATAATTTGTGCTGAACTTAAGAATATTAAAACGGCTCTTGAAAAGTAGATATTTCATGGATATAGCAGAATTACCTAAAATAAATTAAAATCAGGATAGTTACATACAAGGAGAGAATGGGAAGGGGACATGAAATACATTTCATGCTATAAGTTTTAAATGAACTTTGGTATCTTGTTCCTCATTCTGTGATACAGGGTATTGAAGCCCCCGGGAGGAGGTTCTAGTAATCTCTTTGGGAGTACAGAAGAAGTGTCTTCTTCCAGCAGACCACACTGGATGGCATCCAATATCTTTGGAGCATCAGAACAACCTCAGAACATTCCTAAAAGAACAAACCCTCCAGGTAAAAGCTGCCCTCTCTTTCTGTGTGACTGGGCTCTGAATTGCAGCATAGAATGGTTTTGTGTTCTTGAACTGGAACACTGGGATCTGTCTTTTTATGTTGCATTTTTATGTACTGAGTAGGTTTGAACAACAAATCTCTTCAGACTTCTGAATATATTAATATTTCAGTGATCTGCATGTTCACATCATTCAAGTCTTAATTCTTTGCAAATTGGAAGGGAACAGGTTCTATTGTAGAGATGTATCAGCAGTTAGGTCGTTTGAGATCTGCAGGTGAATTGTAACAAAGGATTTCAACTAGGCAAATAAAACGAAGTCCCTAGACAGCAGGGTTGTAGAAGTCCTTGAAATATATATATATTTTTCTTTAATATAGTGTGATAAAACTAATCTAGAAAAAAAGTCTTAACAACTGCCTTGCAGGAGGAAAAGAAAGTGGCATTTTTGAGGACTCTAGTTCTGCTCAGCCTCGTCCACGCGTGAATCCACCTGGTGGGAAGACAAGCGATATCTTTGGGTCTCCTGTCTCTCCTAGCATTGTGCGAGCACACCCGAACAAGCCCAAGGTATTTGTACTTCTGTTGCTGGCAGATCAAGAAGTCAGCAGCTCCAGGGTCCTGTCATGCTCTGTCACGTTCCTGTGCTCTCCCTAAGAACAGAACTGAATGTGCATGGAATGACTGAGTTAAAACAGTTATTCCCAAAGACTCTTTGATAGCTTGTTATTTTGGGTGTATCAGATCTCTGCAGTTTGTTGTAAAAGTATTAATTAGACTGTGGATGTGTGTTCAGAAAAGAAGAGAAAAAAGCCTTTGATCTTTCTTGTAAGTGAGGTACAGCTGGAGTTCTTGACAGAGCCAAGAGGCATTTAAACTGGATAGGGAGGAGAGATTTCTCCTTATTCTGCAGTTTGGCAGATGTAATCTTGATGCATACTTGGGAAATTGGTGAGCTACAGTCATGAACCTTTGTGAGGCCTGGCTGTGCACTTCATCTCTCTTAAATACATGCATCTACCTTGAAAGCACTTCAGCAGGAGATTAGGCTTAAGTGATCAACAGTGAAAAAGTGAGTTTGGGATCAGTGGTGTCAGGCCCAGCAGGTACTTGATTTGCACAAGATAGATGAAAGTGTCTCTTGGTATAGTGTTACAGTTGTTATACATAGGTTATACAGTTGAGTTTTGATCTTAAAGCTAAGATCTGTAATAGTTGCTTGTCCTAATGACCACATCTGGATTTGGAACAGGCAGGATACATTACCAGTTACTGTATTTAAGTGCCCTATATGCAAATTCACAGCCTGCTGCCTTGCTCTAGGTAAATACTAGTAAGTGAGTAGTTATTATAGTGATGTTTTTGGCATGTCAAATAGCATGGAAATTTAACATTCTGTGAAACTGATGTGGTTTAGGAATGGTATTCCCCAGTTTAGTGTTCTTACTGAAAACACTCCAAACCATGCACCACTCATGCTCCCTTCCACTTTCCTCCTGTGGCTGGGGAGGGAAATTGGAGGTAAAAGGTAAAAATCGCGGGTTGAGATAAGAACAATTTACTGCAAATAACAATGAGATGAGGAAAGAACAGTAACAGCAACACAATTAATAATGGAGTATACAAGAAGGATGAACAATTGACACGTGAGTGCTCACCACATGGAACACAGCAATACCTCAACCTCTCAGCCACCACCACCAGCCAGAGGGGACCTCTTCTCCCCACACCCTGCACATGTTGTGGTATAAAATAAGCTCCAGGTCCTGGCCATGCTCTTCCTGGCTGCTGCAAAAATTAACCCCGTGCTGGCTGGAACCAGGACAGAAATTGCCATTGTGCTGAAAACAGTCTAGTTTTTCCTGGAAGCTTAGGAAGAAAGGATCAAACCAATTGAACTTTCTTGCCTTTGTTTTTTTCCCCTTACATTTAAGGTGTTGGTCAAGTGCTTTCTTTTTATGCATATTCTGAATAGTATCTGGGGCCATATGAAAGGAGGAGGAGGAAAAATAAGATTAGGGGCTAGGTTTTGGCAGGAATAGTGCTGTTGGTCTAGGAGGGGGCTTTGCTTTGTTTCTCTGTACCCCTTTATGGGGATGGTCACTGTTTCTTTTTCAGTTACTTTTTTAGAAATGTAACTTTAATTCCCATAATTCCTGACTAAATGGAGGATAACACTGTGGAAATTTCTTGTGTCATTAATTAGAGCACTGGAATTGTGGGAGATACTGAGATGGAAAGAAGACAGCATAGGTACAAAAACTACTGCAAGTTGAGTTTCATGAGTGGGAAAACACACTTCTCTGAAGTGTGGCTGTGTCTTTCCAATAGTCAATTGAGATTGTTGGGGAAATGGTCTTAAAATGTTTTGATTATTACCTGACTGTTGGGATACTTGCTGAAGACGGGAATTGCTGCATACAAATAGGGTCTTTCATGGGCTGCTCGTATTATAGTTGTATGTACCTTCTCCTTCATGATAGCAGGTGCTTGACAGGAATGGTAATTCCTGACCTTAAAATCAAGGAATCCTTAAGGTTGGAGAAGACCTCTAAAATCAAGTTTGGCAGTCAACCCACCAGTGCTGTGCTTACCATTTTGATGATCTAATGTAGCCTCTTCATCCATGTTTCAATGAATTGTCTGAGATGTGCACCTTGCCATATTATAGAAGATTTGTGCCCTGCTTTTGTGGTTCTATAGAAGTGGAGGGGATGAAGGGCTGCACACAGCTTGCTTTTATTTGATCAGTGATCTATAAACTTGGAAATGAAGCAAAACTTCCAGAAGGATTTTGTGACAGACGTGCTGTTTGAGAACTAGACTAAAATAGTTTTTGATTTCTTTGCAGGATCACATTGTCTTGAAAGAAGAGGAAGTACCAAAGAAGCTAGAAGGTCAGCAAGAGAAATTATTTTCTCTGTTCTCTTTGGGAAGATAAGCCATGAGGAAGTTTCTTATGCTACTGCTTAAATACTAGCCTTAGCCTCATGTTTTTAGGATAATATGACTGAAGAGTTTAGTCAGAAATCTAATCGCTTGTCTCAGGGAAATGGTTCTGTTCCTCTTCTTGAGGAGAACACAGGCATGAGTCGTGATACTCTGTGTGTTTAGACTTTGCTTGATACCATGTGTGTATATACAGATATGTATGGAATCTGTATATGGCAAAACATCCTATCAGATTTCCTCTTCCTCTCTTGCCATCTCCTTCAAATGGGTAATTTTGGCCTTCTGTAGTTGTAAATAATAAATTGCTGACTGACAAAATGTATTATTTCTCAGCTAATTGTTAAAGAATGATGGGAACCCTGCTTTCAAGCTAAGTGTGAAAGGATTGATTGGTACATTGTATCTCTTAATTTCCTGCAATTGCCAAAATAATTCTGAAGGTGTATTGCTCAGTCTTCATATCCTTGTTAGAAAGATTGTCAAAGGAAGAGAGGAATTGTTGTGAAAAGTGAAATTCTTTTCTTAGCCCGTTTCCTTCAGGAAACATGAACAGATAGTGAGAAACCTTGGTGTGCTATGGATGGGAGATATGGGAAATAATGCAGCCCACAGAAGATGAGGCACTTTGTGCACTACAGAATAGTGAGTGATCTGATGATCTAATCTGTTTTCTTTAATGCAGCTACAGAAAATATCAAACCACACCTGGAGGATGGAGGCGAGAAAAAAGCCCTGGGCAAAGAGGATCGATGCAAGGAGCCAGAACCCAAGATAGACAATCATGAACCCCGACTAGGGCCAAGGCCACGCTCGCACAACAAAGTCCTCAATCCGCCAGGGGGGAAATCCAGCATTGCGTTCTATTAGGGTCATCGTGTCACTGTCACTAATGGAGAATCTCTTTGTCTGTGGTGGCGAGGTCACTTTATACACTGTTGCTTGTGAATAGATTCTTAGGCAGATGGATGAGGGTTATGTTAGAGTGCATAGGAAGGATAACCTAGTGATTTGAGGAGGAAGGGCTGGGGAGGGAATGGGTACCTTGTGGAAGATGTGAGTATTGGCCTGCCTGGGTGGGTGGCAGAGCCGGACATTAGTGTAACTTTGTGAAAAATCAGTGCTACTTCGTGGTGAGTTCCTCAGACTGTTAGGTTCTTAGCTAGCTTGTAGCTTAGGACACTCTTGTGGAGTCAGGCTTCTCCATACAGTCAACATGTCAAACACTGTGAATGGGAAGGGGCCTGGAGGTCACACCTGAAGATTCTGAAGTACAGCAGGTAGGCTGGGCTTTCCCCTAGGCAATGGAATGCAGCCTCACAGTGTCAGCTGACTTGCAGTCATGTGAATATAAATATGTTCCACTGGAACAAGTAGTTCTGCCATGGTTAAGAGTGTCTTCAGTCATTGCTTTTTTTTCTCCTTTCTTGCTTGTAGCACATGATTGCTGATACAAGGACAAAATATGCTGGAAGTTTCTTTTATACTCTTCAACCATCATATGGTTTAAGATTGGTAAAGATGGTTGGTCATATGGTAAAGATTGTGGTCTTCCCCTCCCCAGGTATTCAGGTCTTTTGGATGCCTTTAGTAATTTGCTGATTACTGTGACTAGCTCTTCACTTACGGCAGTCCAACATGCTGTTTCATGTAGGTGCTTCTAGTTGAGTGCTTGTATGTTTTCTGGTAAAGATGTAGGTGCAAACAATAGCTTTATGGTACTCTTTGAACAGAGGCAACTTGGAAGTTCACAGTTACCATGGAGAATATGCTGAGGTGTCAGCCAGGTCACTCTGAGCCAGCCTGTGTAGAAAGGGCTTAGCTTCAGCACAGGTTTTCAATTGGCTCCCCGTAGAAACCAGGACTGTTCTCTTGTCTCCATCACAGTGAATTTCCTGTTGGTTTTGCCTGTGCTGAGTCTATTAGTGAATTCTCCTGTCTTTCATGAGCATTGCCTTTGCCTTTGACTGTCTCAGATTTTTGTTGGTAAGGTTGGGAGAACTATGTGAGTTCTCCCCAACCTAGAGCTGTAGTTGATTTTGCTGTAGATTACCTTAGTTGGAAGAACAAAGCCAGCACAAAAAGAAGCTTTGTATTGCTAAAATCTATCGTAAATCATGTTTGGAAGATGTGCATGTTTTGCACAGATGTTTTTGCGGGAGGGTTTGTTCTCTGAATGGATTTTCTGATCACATCTGGAGCTTTGGTATATGAATGTTAACTCTAGGTGCTTACTGTTAAATATATTGAATACCGACCTTTTAAATCTGACATACCAAAACAGGAGTTGTTCAGGTACACCAAAGAACAAGTGGCCTTATTTTGTATATCCACTGCTGTTCTAGCCCACATTCCCTGGGAACTGCTGCCATTGAAACGGGATGCTGGGCCAGGTGCTAAACCTCTCTGTGATTGTAATGCTTCCTAGGCCGCACAGTTCCCCTGTGTCAGCAGCTGTGGGTGACTGCTTTAAAATTTAGTTGCCTTTTCAAATAGTGAAACATATGGGGCAGTGCTAGGATAGAAACAGCTATGGAAAGTAAGGATATAAATGCCATTGTACCTTTCAGATTGGTTTGGAGCTGCCTGTTATTTTTCCCCCCAGGAAAACAAGGCAGTAGTTCAAACTGCAACCCTGGAATGAACTTATGTTACTTCCAAACTTGTATTTCTTAGCAGCTCTTCCTGAGTCTGTGCTCTCTAGCCTCTGGCTGAGTCTCCGACACATTAGCTGTTTCAGTTCCTTGTTCCACTTGACAGGAAGATGTCGTGTAGAAAAGTCAACCAGAGGCTGCTTCCTGCATTGCAAGCTCTGATGTCGTTGATGCTATCTGCAGTACCAAGCATTTGGCATCTTTTAGTACCTGATGTGCACTGGCTTCAGTGCCTGTCTTTTAAACAGGAACTTCTAATTAGGCCTTAAATTAGTTAAACTGTGTTAATTTTCTTGCATTTATATTTTTTTGAATCTAAACAATGTTTTCATCTCTTCAAGTAAGATTGATCTGACCATTTCTCTGGGACAGAAGGGGACTGGAAATCACATGACAGAACATGCAGTTATCAATAAACCTCTGTATTTTGTTACTTCATTGTGTGCTGTAGATGCCTGCCTTTATAAATTGGTCAGTACTCTATTTCACCATAGATACACTGGTGATTTTTATCTGAAATGGGAAAAATTGTACATATTTTCAGGCCTTCTGTATGTGGGACTGTGCTCAGGAGCTGTGATGTCCTGCCCAAGACTCCCCATGAGAGAGAGACCTCTTACCCCTAGGGAGGGGTAGGATGATAGCAAGAGTTCAGCTTAACGCCTTTTTGTGAGCAGCATTCCATGATGTTCTGTACCGCACTGGGATTCTGTTATGTTCTTCAGCAATATTGTAAATAGAATTAAATATTCAAATATTTTGAATATTTAAGGCTATTTGTAGAAAAACATAATTCCCCTTGAACATGGGATAGTCTTTATATGGAGAAGTCATACTGTCACTTCTGTGTTTCTAGTGAGTGCATAAAACACCCTTCACATGCCAGACTGCTGTAGCTGACAGAGGAGGGAACTCCAGCTACTGACGTTGCAGTTGTGGGTGGGCTGGACACGGTGGCCTCTCAGCCAGGATGTTGTGTGTCTGTGGCATTCATCCTTGAACTTCCAGGCTGTGATGCTCTTGGAGCCTCTTGGCCAGCCCTCACTACTACAGTGACTTCTGTGTTTAGCCATTTACAGTTCAGAACTCTCCTCTGAAGCATGTCCAGTACTTTGTGTGGGATCTGCATAGTTTGGGAATGTGGCAATGGCCTTGGTAGACAGCACATTAGCAAGGAAGGACTGTCTTTCCTTTGAGCTGCAGCCAGCGGTAGACTGCAGTATAGCTTTGCTTTGCAACCATGTGTGTTACCTCATTGCTTTCCCCAGAACTGCCAGTTTGTAGCTAAGCACTTGGGATAGAATGTTATGTGAGTTGCTCTTTCAGTCTGGGAAGGAAAATGACGGTGTCCACAGTGAGCTTAGCCTAGGAAGTGGTTAAAGGAGGACTTGCATGCTTTCATGAGTCATGTGTGGTTCTAGGCATATCTGCTGCTTAGTCCCTGAACATATCACCATGTCTGTCGTGTACAAGACCTCAGAGCTCTAGTGGACAGCCCAGCTGCAGTGTGTCATCCCTTCTGATCCCCATTTATGCCAGTTAACCCAGATCTCATGCATGTTTTCCCCTGTGAAGACTGCTGGCTACTGTGCAAAAGCTTTTAAGCAGGTACTGTCTGATACTGTCCATCTGTTGCATCACTGCATCACACCCTGCATTGCACTCTCAGTGAGGAACATTAATGTCCTCTCTGTTGGTGTTTTAAGTAGCATTATTATGAGTTTTTTGAATGATTTATACAAAGTAATCAGACGTGGAATATCCAAAGTACATTCTTGGGGTTTGTCTAGCGAGAGAAGATATATAAAGTAGAGTTGTGCAGAGACAATTATTTAAGCACTAAATTAGTAACTGCTGTGGTATGTTCCCTGGAAGGTTATCAGAGTTGCTTATGTACAGTATGATCACACTGGTGTGTGGATGTCCAAATGTCTTGGCTACCTGGGTGATTGTGTGGTGGAGCTGGCCACCCAGTGATTTGTCCAAGCCCTCTGATGTGTCTCTTGTTGAATTTCAGCTTGAAGCTCTGCTGAAACCGTGAATCACTTTCCTTTGGAAAAGGTGATGGATTAAATGTCATTGAGGCTGGAATTTTCCATTGTTTCTTAAGGAAGAAAGACAGGTCACAGCATCCTGGCTGTGGGGAGACTTGGTCACATGTAAGCTGTTTCTGTCATTACTGTTTATCAGCTGTGCAAGAAGTGGACTGAGTAACAATTCATTGCTGGCCAAGAACTGATGCCCAGAAGTCTCGCAGCAGGCTAAGCTGGCTGCCTAGGCTGTGCCCAGTCACCACTCCTCCCTTTGAACATAGTTGATGAGCAGGAAGAGGCAGATTTAAGTTATTGGGCTAAATTAGCAACTCTGATTATTTTTGTAGCTTTATCTTGTTTCTGGGAATGAAGACAGTCTCATCTTGAATTGACTTTCCTTTTCTTTCAGGCTCCTTATATTGCTTCTTCCTCAAGCAGGTCAAAATACTGGCCATAGCCAGCAAGAATGCAGGAATTTGCTTTACTCATCAGCCTCTGTAGGTCCAGCTGCCTTCTAATTGTGGTGTCTTACCCACTACTTTCCTCCTACACATACGAATAACTTCAAAGGCAGAGAAATCATGTGTCAGTCTCCACCCTTGAGAGAAGAACAAACTTGTTAGAGGAGAAGACTTAAAACATTTCAGCACGCATAAAATCAAGGAGCAGTGTTCTGCCAACAACACAAGTCCCTGGGGAAGAGCAGGTGAAGCTGACTGGTAGGACAAAGGTCTATAGTTCACCTTGATCTGACTCCTCGTTCCATAGTATAAAGTCTTAAGCAACATGTAAATATGAAACTTATACTGTGTTAATTCATAGTTCTAAAGCATTTGCTGAAGAGTAGGAAACTGGTAGACCTGGCATGATTTAATAACGTTGGTTTTGCTACTGTCGTGGTTTGACGCTGGGCAGAGGAGAGAAAAATTTAATGAAGGCTTCAGGAGCTGAGATACAGACTGGGAGACAATACTCCAAAGGCTTAACTTAGAGGTACAAATTGAATTCATTACTAACAAAAAGACGAGGATAATGAGAACTAAAATAAACGCTTAAAACCACCTTTTTCCTCCCCACCCCTCCCTCCTTCCCACCGACAGAGCAGGGAGATGGCATGGGGGGTTTGGTCAGTTCATCACTGGGATTTTCTTCCACTGCTCAGGGAGAGGAGTCCTTCTCCTGTGAGACCGTGGGGTTCCTCCCACGGGAGACAGTTCTCTGTGACTCCAACATGGTTCCAATCTCACAAGCAGCAGCTCCCTGCGACCTGCTGCAACATCAGCCCTTCCCGTGGGCACACAGTCCTCCCAAAACTGGGAGGCTTGCATCACTCTTCCACGGGGTGCAGTCCTCCAAGCTGCTCCAGCCTGGGAGCAGGACCCCCTCTCTCCACCAGGTCTGCCACTGGGTCACAGCCTCCTCCAGGCACCCACGCGCTCCCAGCTCCTGCCCCTCCTTCGTTATCACAGAGGTGTTACCACCATTTCTAATTGGCCCAGTTTGGGCCAGCAGCATGTCCATCTTCAGAGTCATTGGGGATTGGCTCTGCTGGACATGGTGGCAGCCTCCAGCAGCTTCCAACAGAAGCTATCTCTGTGGCCCCCTGCCACTACCAAAAACCAGGCCGTGCAAAACCAACACCACTACTGAAAAGCAACATCTTCTCAACACCATATGATCAGAAAAGCCCCCTGAGGATCTTCCAGTTACTGAAAATCCATCTGCATTAGAAGATGAGTCCTGGGTTTTCACACCAGCAGGCACTAGCTAAGCATCTCAAATAAGCACGAGAGAAATGTGATTTTAATCAGGTGATTTTTATATAGCCATTGAATTCACAACCCCTCAGATGTGCTGCAGCAGAAATATCTGAGGATGCAGGGAAGCAGCTCTCTAGAATGAAGTGTTTCACTGCAAGTCCTCATCTCAGCTGCTCCAACTACCATGGTACCACTGGTGTGAGACAGGGAGAGGCTAAATTCACTAGAGTGAAAATATGTCAAAAGTGTCAACAGCTAACTCTGTTTGCATAGTACAAGTAATAGAATAATATGGCTTAGTTTCACTACCCTGCAAACTTACCTAGGTTACAAAATGTGACATAATACTGACCTATTTTTCAGTGGGGAAGCTCATGTTTGCAATAACAAACTGCACCCAGTTTAGCCTGGAGTTCACTGTCTGAATGTTAGAGATTGACTGCATTCAGATTAAAAAGAAAAAAACAACAACTTGGAAGCTCTAGTTATTCCTCCCTGGCTACTGAGACACACAGAGAGCAGGTCGGTGACTCTCCACCTACACACACTGACCTGCCAGCAGACGGCATATGTGAGGCAAATCCTCTCGGGAGACATGGAACTAAATGCAGACATGACAGGAAAGTGAGTCAAGTGAGAATTAGTCAGGTATTCAGAAATTAAGCTTTGGCACTCTGGCATCTCTGGAGAAATCCCAGCAATCTGCTGGGATGTCAGTCTGAACCTTGAACAATAGCATTTTCCATCATCGGAGACTGTGACTAGTTTTTACGAGACAGAGTCATCCTCCAACCCCCCTGCACGGCTCTGTCTTTGGGCCAGCAAACATGTGAAGTGATGCTTGCAGTGACCAGGAGGTTTGGAGCTGGAGACTGAGAAAAACTTTCCTCGTGCCCTACTTCCAAAGACTCCTCGTGACCGCTGTCTCCCAGCCCAGGCAGGTACTGATGGTCAATGCTATGGGTCTCCTACGTGCAGTAGTGTGAAGTCCTGACCTGCCTTCGTTGGTGCCGTGATGGGGAACAGACAACCATCGAGCAAGGGCAGGAGTTACATTCCCAGTTATCCCGGCAACAGAGAAAGCTTAAACCCCTCACTGGCTGGCCCCTGCTCACGCATCTCCACGTGGAGATGCTGGTGTTTGTATCCACTTCAGGATCACTGTGGTACCAAACGGATGAATAAGAAAAATGTATCAGCATCCTGCAATGTAAATAATGGCGTGGAGATACTGGATTTATTTGCATATTGAGTCCGGACACACACTTCCAATTTTTTCCTCCAGAAACATTGTTATATTTTCCCCCCCCTCGGGGAATTTTCTCTCATCTGTTGCCTAAGAGATAACGACCAGTACTTAAGAGAGACAAAAGAAGTGCCCAAGGTGGGGTGGGGGGGGAAGGAGTGCAGCTGGCTGCAGACTCTTGAGCCGGGGGGCTTTTCTCTTGGGAAGGGTAGAGATATCTGGGGACTTTTGGCTGGGGGGCCAAGGGGCTGGGCTCAGCTCTTCTTTTGCTCTCAGGATCAGAGGGGAACAGTCGAACTGCTGCTACTGTGGCAGAATTCACTGCCACTGCGGAGTCCAACCCAGCACTGCTTTCTTCCTTAGCATGGGTGAGCAGTTGTTGCTGCTGGTGATGTTGTTTATTTGCCTTGTTATACATATATATATCTACTAGTAAAGAACTGTTACTCCTTTTACCATATCTTTTCCTGAAAGTCCCATAATTTCAGAGCTATAATAATTTGGAGGGAAGGGAGTGACATTTTCTATTCCAACGGAGGTTCCCACCTTCCTTGGCAGACACCTGTCTTTCAAACCAAGACACCTAAAAATACTTGTTCTTTCACACTGCAAAATTCCAGCTGTCCAAGGGAAAAAAACTCAACAGTTAATTAGAGATCGTATGGTTATTACAAAAGAATCCTGATTTTCCTTGCATAGTCTCAGTGTTTCTATCTATTTCTCACAGCTTATGTGTTGCCTTTACTTTGCCCACTTGGAAAGGTAAGCTCTTCAGGAAAGGGCCCTTGCGGCCATAACACAATTGCATACCTATAGACAGTCAGTTTTAAGTATGCTGTTAGTGCTAAGCAAATAACAGTTTGAGTTCTAGATAAACTCCTAAACTAAATTGCTAGATGCAATAAACCCCCAAAAGGGATAGAATAAGCAAATACTTTGCTTGCCAACTTTCATCTGGAAGTGGTATTTTAACTCTTTCTTACACATAGCAGCACCTAGTATTCCTGCCACTTTTTGACTCATCTCTAGACTTCAAGTTATTTATGAATTTATAAGTATAGGAATGTATATTTTAATGTACAATTTAAGTTAAGGCAATCACTGTTTTTCAGCAGGAGCTTTAACAATGTCACTGGACCTGGACCAGGATTCTGGTGTAGAAAGGAGGATGCAGTTCAGCTGATATCCCCTCCCACCAGGAGTGCCTGCTAGACCTGCTGGGATTACAGTCAGAAGAGTAGGTAATGCCATGAGCTCATCAGTCTCTGTGGTTCAACAGGCTTTAGTTTGTGTCACTTCCATTGTTTCAGTTTCTTATGTATGTGGGCAAAATGCAAGAAAACTTTATAAATGTTTTTACATGCTCTCTAGATTACATGAGATTAGAAGTTCAGTGTAATATGGAATTAGTGAATAAGCCTTACCTCTCTCTTTGCCTGCCTTGCTTCTCTCTCTGTTCACCTGTACATTTTTATTCATAATATTTTAAATGCAATCATGCATTTAATAAAGCACGCTCTTGTGTTTGTTGCCGTCCTGTGTTTGTTATGAGTGACAGTACAACTCTTGGTCTATAAGTTTCCCACACAAGACAAAGTGAATCACGGGTGACTTGTTGGGATGTTAACTTGTTAAATTTTTGAGCAGGAGTTCTTTCACATTTGTGTCACATTTGTTTCTTTATCTATGCACTCAGTGCCTCTGATGCGCTTGGCTGGGCCTGCTCTGTGTGGAAACATTTGAAAATCTGGCTGTTACATTCAGATGCCTCATGATCTACTGGTGATCCATCCCATAACTAATTACACGTCAGCCTTAATTATTGTAGGACCCTTCCAAGCGAATGACACCTTTTTCATTCAGTTCTATTCTATTCCATTCCATTCTGTTCCATTCCATTCCTTCCCTTTCAATTCTCCTTTTTTTTAGACAAATAGGTTTTTGCTATAAAAGCAGCTGTCTAAAAGCTGCTATGCTCTGAATCTATAGTCTACCAGCATGTAGTCAGCTATAATGATGTAACATAGAACAAAACAGTCATAAAACTTAAAACTCTTAATTACCAGTGAGATGTGATATTCCCATTGCAATTAGGTCTTTCTAGGTAGGGTTAAAGTTCTTTCCATTTGTGCAATATGAAGCTTTTAGGGTCATTGCTAGTCACGACTTTGGAATTGCACTCTTCTTCAGAGCTCTAGGCCAAATGAAGATGTGGGGAGCCTTTTTTCCAAATCAACCCCATATTTCTCTGTCCTGTAGTCAGGTAGTCTCAGTACAGAGAATAATTCCTGCTGTCTTCCTCCAACTCTACAGACCAAACTTAGCTGAGCCCAGGACGTGGCAGACTGACTTCTGTGACACCTGCTGAGGGTGCTGGAGGCTGCCAAGGGTGTTGGAGCTGCTGTCCGTAATTTGGCATGTGCGGCTGTTGCTTTGGGAAATCTACTGATGAAATTCGGTGGTTATGCTAGATTTTCTTTTAGGGCTTGAGACGGCCAGTTGGGCCCTCTGGCTTTCAGTTCATCCCTGACTGATCAGGTCCTCGTCTGCTTTCTCTGTCGTAACTACGGCTGCCTTATCTTGGAAATACAATTACCGCGGCTCGCAGAGCCAGTGCGTGTCCGAGATGCGGCGCGATCCAGGCGTGCGCTGGCTCCTGCTCGGTGTCCCTGCGCGTGACGCCGCAGCGTGGGGCCTCGCGCGCGCCCCTCGCGCCTTGCGTGGATCCCGGTGCGCGGCTGGCGCCTTTTGTCTGCCGCGGGGCTCGCTCCCGGCGCGGTGTGCTGCGCGGGCGGCTCGCCCTCACCGCCGCCGCTCGTGTCTCCAGTGCAAGAAGCACCACGGCGCTGCGCCTGCTCTCGGCTCGGGCACACCGCGCACCCGATCCGGCAGCTCTGGGCGGTGCCACCGCGCTCCGCCCCGACCGGTGCCCGCGGGCCGTGA
>WEKY01029652.1:0-106703 GCA_013390045.1 Picathartes gymnocephalus | reverse complement strand
TATTCTTCTATCATGCAAAAATATGCAAAGCACTTTATATAGATGATTTCATGGCCAATAAAAAAGAGAGGGCAAATTTATTTTCCAATTTTTTTTTATTTGGACTTAGCCCATTTCTGTACCTTAAAATCACTGCTCTAGATTGTTGAAGTATTTTGTTAGTACCTCCCAAGCTGAAAATAAAGAGAGACTTTTTTTTCCTGCCAGCATGCAAGTGCTGCTTGGAGAGGTTCTGGAAGCATTCATCCACCGTGTAATCTCTGTGACAGTGCACACACTGCTGGTGGAATTTCCCAGATAGGCATGCAACACTTGTTTGCCTCATCTCATCAAAGGAGCAAGGGAACTTGACCTATCAAAATTGTCATACTTTTTTGACCAGGTAATTATAAATAAAGCCTCCCTTTCAGTTCTTAATTCCTCATTTCTTACTTTCATTTGTGGTTATTTCATGGCATGCTGCAATAACTAATGACGGCCTAGTTACTCTGCTTTTTAAATCAAAGACATTTTTAAGAGTTAAATGCTTTCATTTAAATTGGAAAAGTTCCAGCAGAGTAAAAGCTTATATAGTACAATTTGTGCATGATACTAGAGCAGACTCAGAGTTCATTCTAAGTTTCTGCATGCTAAACATCTACTGAAATCAATGACAGCTGCACATGAAGAGATATTGCAGAACCCATCCACAGCTTAATGATAAATAAATAGTAAGTATGAGATAATCTGACTCTACTTCATTTTAATTAGAAAATTTTGATTCAAAATTTGGGATTAAATTGTACCTAGACTTCCGTATGAGTGCCTAAGGTATGAATTTACTTCTGAATATGTCCTGTATAACAGGATTAGGTACTCATCGTGAGCAGTTTGCTCATGTAGCTTTTCTCTACACCTTCAGTTTATAAGTTTATTTTTGAAATCAGCTCTTTGTACATATGAGATATTTTCAACAAATTCCTCTGACAATTTATTGTAGCAAAAGTGATATTGTTTCCAGCTGTTTCTACACAGAACTGATATTAAATACTGGAAGATAACACAACCAGATCACTTTCTCTATCAGACTTTGACACTAGGTCATGGAAATTAATAATGTTCAAGATGTGTCTCAGATTGAAGCTGGAAAGGCCAGTCAGAGATATCAACCAGCAGCAGATGTTAGAGCCAAACTCTGATCCTACTATTACCTTGCACTGCTAAAGAGGCAAAATTTTCTGGAGGTCAGTCACAAAGTCTGGGCTGTCTGGGTGGCCTGCATGTCTTCTCTGCAGCTGGGCTAGTCTGAATATCATTCAAGACACTTTCAGGTCATTCAGATAGGAACACATTTTGTTCCTTCCCACCACACATTAGGATATTGCTGAGATAAGATATGGGTAAAATATCAAGAAAGACTGTCTGAGTTAATACTATCAGATTTTTTTCAAGTTTTTACTCTTACTGCCATATTTTGTTAGGTCAAGGTATAGCTGTAGGTTTCCGTACTATTTCTTAATTGTGTGTGGGAGATAACCCTAAGGGGGATGTAAAAGTAACAGTGTTGAAAGCACAAGAACTCCCAATTGTTCACTGAAAGCAGCCAATTCAAAGTACTGAGTGCCAACTACAAATTTGAGATGCACCTCTAGTTACTGCTGATATTTCTGGTGTGATCAAAATACCAATAGCCATGTGTGTCTGCTTAGACATTTGATCATGAAGTAAGGAGTGTCTTTTGCTCATATGCAGCAGATAATTTGCAGTGCTCTTTGAAGACTTCAGACTTAAAGAGCCTTGTTCCTGAAACCACTCTGGAACTGGGAGCAGTGCAGTAGCTGTGCCACTGAGATGTGGAATACTTAAAGCAGCCTGGTCTGGAAGATTTCCCACACTTGCTGGGAGGCAGAATTTTTTTTTTCAAGGATCAAGGTGATCCCCAAACTCCAGGTTTTTTTTTTTTTTTTTTTATTATGTGTTGTACAGTAAAATTTGGCTTCTAAGAAACAAAAGTAATTGAGGTGAGAAAAAAATCCTTCTGTTGATAGCAACAATATTGGGTCTGTAGAGGCAGTAGTCTGGGCAGCAGTGGCAGCAGCAGGAAGATGATATACTGCAGTAGCTGGCTTGCAGCAGAACATTCTAATGGTGTTGGGTCACTTGTGGATTGAATGTACCTGAATGCCAGGTAACACACTGACCTGTCTGTACACCTCGAGCACCAGAACATTTTGTTGCTCCCTTTAGTGACTTTTGTTTGCAGGATGATTTATTTCTATATAATTAAGTATCTGCTTTTCCTAGACAGAATTGTGAATGTCCAATATTTTTTTGAAATAACGTGTGTAAACCTAATAAGCCATCCCAAGGAAGGGACAGTTCTGCTAGAAAAGGTCTAGATGAATCCTGAAAAATGGCTGTGGATCAGACCTGGTCTGCTCCTCTGATCCAGTTTATTTGACCTTTCTGCCTGTGTTCCTCCCACAAGGGCTCTTGTAAAGAGCTGAGTTTCAGTTGCTGTATACTGGCAGTGTCTCAGACTGAACAGCTAGTGAGAAAAGCTGTTTGCTTTAACTTCTGAGCTCTTTGTTTTGCTTAGGGACTGAGATGAATGAGGTGCACTTGAACAATCATGCATCTTGGTATCTTGGTCTGCAGAAAAGCTCATTTTTATGGTAGTTTATAAAAAGGTGGGTAGAATGGGTGATTTTTGTCTGGCTAAAAGATGTAAAATCTCTCAGAAACGTATAGTCTACCATCAAAATATTTGACAAAAGTACTATTAGAAGTTTTGTTTATAGTATAAGAACTTGGAAATATTGACTCCAGAAAATGGAAATTTTTCTCTTAGTTTGGGACAATTAAATGAGCAGAATCAGGAAAATGAACCTGTAATGAGAGAACACCTTTTTGTTTGCAAGACATCTTAATGTACACGAGTCTTCAGCTTGTCTTCAGCAAGATTTTATATGTTACAAGAAGCCCTCTGATTATTCCCTAATTTTCAAACAAGCAAGACTACCAGGATATAAGATTAAACTAAAATAAAAGAAAAATGGCTCTTCGTGCAATATTACTAAGCACCAAAGGACACTGTAGGTATTAAATTTTTTAAAGTTCCAAAGATTACTGAAGTAGTTTGAAGAACTTGTACAGAGCTGTCAAATAGAGTCACTGCCTCTGGTTCCTGAGCCACAAAATGCTTGTGGCCAAGAGAGATTTCTGTGGAAATATCACTATGTGCTTGCCATGTTCTTAGTCTTCCTTAAGCATCCGATGTTGGTCAGAGCTGGAAATTGGATCTTGCTCTCTGTGTACCTTTGGTTTGACTGAGTACAGCTATTCTTGTATTCTTCTGTTGTAACAGGAAACAATTCAGATATGGCTTATTTTTGTTCTACTGAGAGAAGTCAGATTTTCAAGTAGAATAAAGCAGATGCAGCATTAAGCTGTCTGGTGACACTTAGTCATACAAGCTCTCAGTTTGTTAATTTTGATTTTTAATGTCTTCTCATCTGCTGATGAACAGACTTACTAATCTATAGATTCTACATTTTAATGAGAAGAAACTGATAGCAAATTTTATTGATTTTTGAATTATCTTGTTCCACTCTTACTCAGAGCCTGCACGATTTGGCTCCATAGGCTTGTTTAGAAAGCCATCTTTTTCTCTCTCTCTTTTTTTTTCCTTAAGAGTTGGAGAAGATTCAGAGGAGCTGAGTGGTATCTGATGGTTGACCAAGTTGTTCTTACGCATTAGAACTATGTTAGAATGATGTGTTGGTTATGTTGGAAAATATCCTTCTATCAATGGTCTCTTCTTGAACACTGAGTTTTGAATGTCCGGCCTCTGTTTGATGCTTTGTGGTTCACTTATCCTGCACTTATTCCCTTCAGTACTGAACATCTTTCCCTTTAATATCCTTTTGGGTCACTAGTTCTTAGTTCTTTTAACAAATCAGTGTTTCTCCAAGACTCATAGGAGCTGCAATGTAAATAATTTCAGAAAGGAGAAGCAGGTGATACGATGTTTGCATCATATCGAATTTCGTGTCCCTTACCCAGTGAGAAAGGGTGAGTTACCCTTACGTAGTGAGGATAAGCTCTTCAGCTTTTTTTGATGACAAAATAAAAAATATTTGATCTTAATGCAGTAAAACGGGCTCTCCTCCATAGAACCCTTACCACTTGTTTAACTCTATTTATGTAAGTTATTTAATTAGTCCATCACTACTACTGTTTTCAAATTAATTATTTTTGTATTGGAAAGTAAGGTGCACCTCCAAGCCTAGTCTGACAGTAGACTATGGCCAGTCATGATGCAGAAAACCAGATTGCAATTTCATTTACAAGGCTGTCATGCAAAATAAGCCAGTTGGTTTTGGATGCCAAAAGGGTGCAGATACTTCCGGTGAAAGAGTAGTTTAACATTTCCAAAGCTACTTTTGCAGACTTTTTTTCTTCTATGTAAGAAAAGGTCTTGTGAGAAGTAGTGGCTGCCTTTTCGTTCTTGTTGAGTCTGTTCCATAATGGGCTGTGGGAATGAGGTGTCTGTGTGAGGCTGTTGCAGCTCACTTTAAAG
Source organism: Picathartes gymnocephalus (assembly GCA_013390045.1). NCBI lineage: Eukaryota > Metazoa > Chordata > Aves > Passeriformes > Picathartidae > Picathartes > Picathartes gymnocephalus. The sequence continues at coordinate 102,142 of WEKY01029652.1, read as the reverse complement.
CTGGCCTGCTTTAAGTTTTTACTTTCTTTTCAGTAAAGAAAAGGATGGCTTTTGTCATCCTAAAGAGAACTTTGTAACCTTTTCACTAAGCAAACCAAATTTTTCTTCTCCATGCATTACACTTCTTTCTTCTCGTTAGGAACTGAGTCCTGTTGAAAAGAAGGGACTAATTCCTTACCAGTAAGGGAGAAATCGGATAAAATGAAAGCCTGTGTGGCTTTTCTCTCTAGGATGACAAGTTGTAAAAATACAACTGTATGCTGAAAAGTGACTGTAGAGATGGCAACTTGGGAGTGAGTGGGGGAAGGTTATGTTTATTATCTGTTAATGACTTCCAGATCAAGTTTGCTCAGTTTGTGAGTATAAAAAAAACCCCACCCTTTTTTAACTGCTTTCTCTGCAGACTCAATTTGGGATTTAAAAATCATGCTGTGCTAATTTTAATCCAAGTATAACTGTCAGCAATAAAAAGGTTCTTCAGGGTATTTTGTGCCTTTAGTTAAACTATCCATCACTGTACTTGAAGTGAATGCTGTTGATGAGAAACTTATCAAAATCAGGATTTATCTTGTCCTGATTAGTCTTAATTAAGTCTTCCTTAATTAAGTCTTATTAACCCTTTTAAACACATGTCTGTTGGATTGGTTTCTGGACTTGTCTACCGTGGAGGAATGTAAAAAGAAGAAGAATAAACCTCAGAGCTATTATTTTTGCATTGCACATAAGGATTGTTGGGTGAGATCATAGGAGTTATAAAATAAGTCCCATTGACATGCTGGCCATCTTGTTAAGTTTAAATATCTCAAGGATTTGAGTATCTAGTGCTCGGATATAGCACAAATAAAAAATCTGTGGCAAGAGTCAGTATTTTAATTAAATCAAATGATGTCATTTGAAAGATGTCAGCTTTCAGACATGTAGGTCCTTCTTTAAATCCAGTTGGAATCATAATAATCATAATTGGAATCGTGTTATCAGATAAAGAACCAGCAATTTGGAAAATGTTGGGGTACATTTAAGTGTGGCCTCTGAAAATGTTTTGATGGCATCACAACTGAGCTTTGTGGTTACAGTAAAGGAAAAAAGGGATTCCAGTGGTGATCTTGCACCCCTTCAGTGATCCAAATTGTACTCATATCTTATCAACAAAGACCTTGTTGCTGGCTTGTCAGGCTGCAAGGTTCAGCTATGTTCTGAGATGTGGCTTTTCTACTGCTTTTCTCACCAGACTGGTAAACTGGGTTTAACCTCAGTCTGACACTCTTAGCCTGGTACACTGGGATTCTTTCAGGATCAAGGAAAGAGAAGAATGTTCATCTTCTTTGTCACACTTTTCTCGTTTTGTTCCTCTCAGATCATCTATCACTCTGATGCCAGTAGCTTTTCTTTATCCTCATGTTGTTGGTTACTGATCCTGTTCCATTCTGTCACGTTCTTTCCAGGGAGAACATGGCTGCACAGGAGAAAAGCCCTGCAAGGATCTGAGATCACTCCTGGATTTAATAGCCAGTAAAACCTCTGTCAGAGGGGCTCCCCATTTTCTTTGTTTCTGGTATGAGGGTGTTTCCTCCTGAGCTGAATCCTGCACCTATGGCTTCTATAGTTGTTATTCCTGTTAATTAGCCTTTCAGGCCCTTGTCTGCCTGCTTGCTGCTGCACCTTTCCATGGAATTTTTTTCTCTGCATGTCACTTCTGCATGCAGTGGGAGACTTTCGTGCAGCACATGGATTGCAGATAGTGTCTCCAAACCCCACATTGTGAGTAAGGTTAGATTATAATTCAGTTTGACTCAAGACATTACTTTATCCCTTTTCTTTCCTAAACTCACATTTTGGAGCTAAAGAGTTTCTATGCTTATGGGTTTCAAAAAGTCCTGGGCTAGATCTGGAAACTCAGGCCTTTTCTAAGATCTTTCTAAGAATTCAAATTAACTGATTTGGAAGTGCTTGGTACCTCCTCCCCTCTCTTGCTCATTTTCAGCAATCTGGAACATTGTTCTCACACGTATTCTTCTTGTGAGTATATAAATTGTTTTGAAGCCCTATGGGATAATTGTCATTGCTGGAAAACTGTTATTGAATGGTGTTTGTCTGCCAGCATCAGAACTTGAGGAGGTTATTTCATCTTGGCTTTCATTTCAGTTCTATTTTAGCAATTCTTTGTCTTCAACTCCATCATCTTCTCTGTGCACTGAGCTGCTGTGTTCAAAGACATTTTTTGAAATAAAATTCTTCATTTTGTGGTTCTTTTTCAATGATGTTATTTCTCATTTTAGGAGCTTTTGTATTTCTTTAAGGCAAATGAGACATGTTAGTGGTTATTTGTAATTCTTTTTTGTTCAGTGGATTTCCTGTTATGCAAAAATGTAAAGCTTTTCTCGCTGTTCTTCCAAACTTTTGTTTTCCTGTATTGATAGTTTTGTACATCTGTGTCTGCTTTATAACCTGTGGCTAAGATGTACTTGCCCAGTTAAGATCTGGCTTTGTCTTTGTGGATGTCTGACAACTTACTGTAAAACTGCAAGTTGGAACTCCTGCTTGCTTGTTTCAAGACCTTCGAAAAGTGAACAACTTTGCTTTTTTTTCACAGCTTTCCTGAATGGACATGAGGGTACTGAAGATCTACATAAAATCATCAGCATGTTGTGCTTGCATACCATTTGTCCAGTAATCATTTTACTGCGTTGTTACTGTAACAAAGAATCCCAGGGGAAGCTTCAAAGCATAAGGCTTGCACTGGGACCTGTGCACTGCACGAGGTGCCACGCTTGTTTATGGATCAAAGGCAAAATCCCAGAGTCACAGAATGGTTTGGGTTGGAAGCAACCTGAAAAATCATACAGTTCCAACCCCCTGCCATGGGCAGGGACATCTCTCACCTGCTCAAAGTCCCATTCAGCCTGGCCTTGAACACTTCAGGGATGGGGCATCCACAGCCTCTCTGGGCAGTCTCTCCCAGTGCCTCACCACATTCCTATTATCTGCTCTAAACTTGCCTTCTCTGTTTTAAGCCATTACCCCTTGTCCCATCACTCGGTGTCCTGTGTCTTCTAAGATGTTTATGTCCAGCTCTCCTATAGCCCCTTTGGATATGGGAAGGCTTTGCACATACATCTGCTTTACTGTTATTTTTCCTTTTAATAGGCAGATGGTAGGGGGGTACAGACAGACCTGATGAGACTGGATAAATACCACTCTCTACCACCATAGAAATCCAGGATTATTAATGCCAGTCTGCCCAGACACAGTCTTAAAAATCATATGAGACAGATCTAGATATCTGTGTTTTATTGCTAGTGTTTCAGTGGATTAAATAACCTTCTTAGCACCATTTTTCATTAACCAATTCATTATCTGTAGAGAAATCTCTTTGCATAGCATTTTGTCTGGGAAGAAAAAAAGTGTGGAAAATGTACTAAGGGGAGATTTACTTTATTAACATTTCACTGGAAGGGTGATGTGTATCCTAAAGTACCAAGAAAATGCTATGTATGATTTTTATATTTTTGTTATAAGAGGATTCAATTTGCAAAAAATCTACCTAAAGATAGGAAATACATGGCAGATCAAGAAATAAGTGAATGTTGTGAACATATAAATACTGTGCCAAAGGCATTCAAAACCATAACAGAGGTTTGCTTTATGTACTTCTGATATTAAAAGGATCATACCATGGGTAACGTACTAACAAAAGCCATGGTTCTGTCAATATTTGTAAACTGTGTTATAAAATGGTTGACAGAATACAGAGGATTATGAGGGGAAAACAACAGTGCATGTAACTAAAGAAAAACTCAGCAACAAAATGTTTCTTTTCTCTACTGGTCTGCAGTTGCAGTGATATTAGATGGGATATATTTAAAAACTGAGCAGAAAAGCCAGAGGTGAATGTCATCTTTAAGTTAGTTTTGTAGCTTATACCATCAGAGGTTTTGAACAGTGCTGCATTTATGTTGGACTTTTCCTTTTATAACCGGTATTTGTGCTGGGTTGTTTTTACATGTTTTATTTCAGAATCAGTTAGATTAAGGTAAGGGTATGATTGTAGTAAACTGCAGCTTAAAATATGACACACTAGTTTAATTCTTGATGAAACTTTATCACACACCTTGATTCTTCTTAAATACCTGTAACAAATGTCAGCATTAATTTTTAAAATAACTCAAGCTTGCAGGAGTTTATGTTCCATGCCTATTGTAGTCTGCAGTTTTTCTGCTTGAAGTGGAGAATAGTCTCCTGTAACATATTAGATCGTTGTCATCAATCTTTGAAATTCTGATCCTTTCTTATACTGGTATCACCATTAAGTAGTACAGTACTTCATTTTGGTGAAAAAAAAAAACTTAGTTAAAAGAAAAAAATCTCAACATAAATATTTTTTAATATGAATGTAGAATTCTTAGTCCCTTCTGTTAGTCTTCAGCTTGATAATATCCTCTATTGACATTTTTCCCACTTTTACAGCCCTCTTGTATTGGCTCAGAGTTGAGTGCACCTCTGTGCTCCTCAGGTTTTGGTGGCCAAAGTCCTTTATCTCCTACTTTCTCCATGCCCACAATACTGATAATGCTGTGTCATATCCCTTGACTTGAAGAGTAATTTGTACTGAAGTTTACAAACAACGATATCCTTTTGGACTCCCTGACCAACCTGTATTGTGTTTAAAAACCTTTCTTCAGAAGTTTTTGCCAAGATGGATTAAACTAGCTGGGGCAGGGAGGAGAAGAATGCATTACTCAAGTCTCACCCATTTATTTTGTTTCCTTTTTCTGCTATGATCCACAATAGCTGGGACAGTTTTCTCTTTTCTAGACTGAGACAGACCACAGTAATGCAGACAATGTCAGCAAGTGGTTTGCCTAAAAGACAGAAACTTAAAAATACAGAAAAAAGGCTTGATTGGTTCCTCATCTTGTTATCCTTTAACCTAACATATGATTTAAAATGTCTGAAGGGAGACTGCACTTCAGCTTGGTTACTTTATTTCTGTTAGATTTTTGGGGAATAAGGCTGAATGAGAAACATAAATCAAACCTTGCAGAATGTAATGAAACTCCTCTCATATCTGGATTCTAGCTTTATATAAGGACTTGGTTCTATTATGGCTCTGAATTATACTTTTTGGATCCAAATATCTATAAATCTTGAGGAAGGTTAGAGTATATTCTGAATTTGGACATATTTCTATCTGGCATATGTCTTTCTGAATGTAGAAAGGACTTATTTGTTGTGTGATACAGATATTCAAAGCACTTTGTTCTTTTTATCTTAAAACAAAGAGGTTTCAAAAGCAAAGATTTGCTAATTAATTCTATTTTTCCCTGACACACATAGAACTTGTTTAATTACAATGTTTTTGGAGGATTTAATGAAAACTTACTTGAGTTTCTCTGAAACCTTTTCTCAAGGGATTCCTAGAATTTTGGTTTTCTGTATATTGAAGAGTTTGCACACAACACATTAAAGGAAAACCAGTTTGCCACTGCTTTTCAGCATATTCAGCATTGGGATGCCTCAGTTTGCTTGTAAAATCTCAGTAGCTTCTCTTTCAACAGGACAACCCTTATTCAGTGAATTCAGAGGTCAGTTTATCTGTTATGGTAGTTTTAACTTCACTGACTTCAACAAATTTCGCAACATCATATAGAAGAGTGGAAAACTTTTTTTTCAACTGTCAGTGTGGCATTTTTATATTTGCCATTGTTTTTATGAACTTCACAAGGACAAATTTTAAAACTTGTTATTAGGCTGACTAATGGGATAAAAAGAAAATTTTAGACTTCTTGTGAAACTGATTGTTTTTCTCAGCAGATTTTAGGTGACTATTCACATTATGAGCACAATTCTGTCTAAAAATAAGTCCTGTCCACTTCTTTATGGGTTTATTGAGAACAGAAATTTCCACACCATTCTCCCTTTAATGTGACCACAATGGGCAGTCATAATTTGTCCATTTATAAAAAAGAATAAAGTAGCAAATTGGCCACCATAAACTGTTAGTATATCCACTTTTGCTGACATGTTTATTGTAGTTTGCAATATGCATGATGTTGATTTTCAAAAATGTTCCATTTTCTTTTTTGGGAGTATGAATTATACATTCATGAATCACAAAAATCAAGACTCTAATACAATTCAGGAGTTGGAAATACTGCATAGCGCTCATCTACATCATCCTCAAAAAACGGGGATTTTGAAATTTTTCATAGTTTGATTAAAAGCCTAAAACCTTCTATTCATTGTACAATTGAAGCCGAGTGGGTCAGATAGTTTTTTTTATGCATTTATGTAATGAGCAAAAGGCAGCTAATGAATATGTCAGGAAATGTTTAGAGAAAACCTAAAAGCGGACAAATATGTAAATTTCAGTGCCCCACCCAGAACCTTATATAGCATAGAATCTCATAAAATAAATGTATAACTTTGCCCAAAGTCTGAAAATATTTTTAATGTTTTGTTTTCGTGGTATGTTTCAAAGGAAAGGAACTTGACTCCAAAAAACACATCTAGGAATTAAAGATGGCCCCTAATGAACAGACAAAGGAACGAAAAAAGAAGCCGCCTTTGCAGCCTTAAAAGTAGAGTTCAAAATATCATCCTCTTACAAAATATTTCCTGAAAATAGGCTTGTGGAGCACAAAAGTCAATTCTGGAAATGCGAGAACTATGAAAGCAAGTCCAGTAGTCGGCACTTTCAAAAATAAATAAAACCATCAGGCAACAACTGTATGCTAATTGCATTTAAGAAATAAAAGACCACCTACATAGAAATAAAATAAATCTCATTAGTGGAGCTAAAGCACTAGAGATTCAAACTCTGCTAACCAAACCCCTTAGGCCCGCCAGAAAGAGCTTATGAAGTCACAGCCATCCTCCTTGGGATGGGGCAGAGCTGTGAGTACCCGCTCTGTGCTCCTCACTCGAGCTCTAGTGGCTGCTGTGCATTTCCTGTCGCAGCTGTGCCCTCACTTTCAGAGGAGCCAACCCACTCGTCCTTGCTGAATCTCCCAGCTAAGGCAGGGACAAAGGAGGGCACCCAGAGCAGTCGTGTGCAAGGGGCTGATGGCTGAGGGTGGTACTAAGAAATCCCACAAATCAGTGGCAATGTTGTTCTGTCCAAAAAATTTTATTTGTTTAACCATTTAACTTGTTTTATGAAAAATCAGCTTTAGGACAGCATAACACTGCGATCTTATAATCAAGAAAGTTAAACATTTTATGACTTTTAGGCAGGACAATAAATTATGAAGGTTTTCAGTAACAATAGTGAGAGGCTTGTAGGTCCATCTCCTGCAGCAGCTCCTAGAAACCATCCTATTCCCTCTAGAGGAAGTATTGAAAATCACTTGCAGCCAGTGACCCTCTCTCCCTGCTGGCCATCATCAGGTTATAGATCTTCAGAAACAAAAGCTGCCCAGGCCTCCACTTTCTCAAATGGTCTTCTGAAAAGAAATGAAAAAAATAAAATAATTTTTAAAATCAAGGCTATTCAAAGCTCCTCATCTGTTTTGCTGCTGACATAGTTGGAGTGGCTGTAGAAAGATTGCAGAGGAATTTGACTGGATATATTTGTAGGGCCAAGGTCTGACCATAGCCAACTTGAAAAAAAGCCCGGTAGGTATTTTTTCCTTGACCTTTAACTCTTTGTCCCCAAATTTTTCCATTCACAGTTAGAATTTGGCTGTAAGTTTATGATTCAACTGTGGAGCTTTAACTTAATCTGACAGAAGTTCTGTAAATCATTGCTAAACGTTTTTGGTTCTGATTTTAGCTCCTGTTTTAGGTTAAACTTCTTAATTCAGCTATGAATGTTAGGGCTTTATGTTTCTAAATAAAATTAGGTTCAGCCCTTCATAAAAAACTTTTCATTCTTGCAGCTGCTAAAGATGTTTAAAAGTGGTGCTCTGATTTTTAAATTTTTTTTTCCTCAAGTACAGGGTCTTGTCTGAATGCTTTACTAGATAGAAGGCTGAAAAGGAAGGAGACAAGAAAGGATGTTCCCAGGGAGAAAGTCAGTAGAAAATGCTTCGCATTTAATCAGAACAATTTAATTCTGTTGATAATTGATCCATCGAAAACAATTTAAAAATCCTGCTTAAAGTCAGAACAGCTCAGCCAACAAAAAGAAATACATGTATTTGCCACATGAGGGACAGATAAGAAACCAGAAAATGTAGAACAATGAGAAGAAAACCTTCCACCATATGGAATTAGGCAAAAAATAAGGTCTTAAATAATTTTCCTGAGGAATTGCTGTAAGAGCTTCATACAAACCTGCTTCAGTGTCCTTGAAAAATTAATTTGGATTTAAAAAAAAAAAACAAACCCACACATATCTGGCTTGATCATTGGCTGATAGAATATATTTTTATTCCCACCCTAAATCACACACAGCTTGGCTGGAAAGAAGACAGCTGCTTGGGCACTAGTTGTGTTTCAGTCTGAAGTACATCTAATCTTTATTGAGTTATTTGATCCTCGTGTGCCAATTGCCAAAAGTTGTGCTTTAGCGGGAAGAGAAATTTTTTTTTTCCTTTTAATATTAATATGTCATTTTGGCCAACAAAAAGAGTTTAGGAGATGATAGTAGTTCTCAAAATGCATTAGACTTAAAATCCAATAAATATATCCAAGGATTTTGTATGAATCCTCATCAGTTTGTTGCTTCTGCAGGGTGCACTGCAATTGGAAATCAATCTCAAACATTTTCATGATCAATTAATTCTGAGAACTCCTTAATGTCTTCTCATCTGAAGCTTAAACATTTTTTACTTGTCTGCAGTTTTTCCATTACTAGGTCTGACACCTATTATGAACTTGGTATGAGTGCCTTAAATTACACATAAGATTTGGGCTCTATGTGCAAACTCTCACTATTTGTTATTGTATCACATGAACTGTTTTGAGGGAGTATGGGCTGGGTAAATCCACGTTCTGCTGAAATCAGTGACCAAACCTGCAGAGGCTTCAGGAGTGCCAGAAAATGTTCACTCACAGGTTTAAGTGGTCAAACAATCGTAGCTGACCTGAGGCAAACCACACGTGCAAGAAGCAGAGGTTGCCAATGTAGCAGCCCCAGGTTTGCACTGCTGCCCGGGGCAGAGCAGCGCTGCAGTCCCAGGGCACGGGGAGGCTGCAGAGGATGTGGCTGGGCATTGCCCACCCTTGGCACAGTGACAGCTCTCTGTAAACCTGGGGCTGCCAGGGAAGGCTGTGGTCTGCTGCCTCTCAGGGAATCTCAATTACTTGTGACATAAGTCCAAAAGCACAGGGCAGAGTACAAGAGATAAGATCAGTACCAGAATTAATCTCTTGTCTCTTTTTTATGAGATATTGAATCTCAGAAAAGCATTCGATGAAAGAGCTGGCCGAGCTGCAGAGCTGAGGGAGGACAGATGTGTTGGCAGCACTGCTTGGCAGTGCTTCTTCTGCCAGTTCTCTGTGCACTGGGAAAATCTGTCAAACAGGGGTGTATCACAGCAAGCAATTTGCAGTTAGTTTTACATTCCTCACTGTAGTCCTTTCTGCATTGTGATCTAGTCTCTCTTATCAGTACCTGACCTTCAATCTCAAAATTAATTTAATGTGCTGCATGATAAACAGGTTTCATGACATTGTCTTACCAGTCCAGTTTTCATGCTACTGGTACTTTGTAGTGTAAGTTCTTTTACAGAGTTTGTTTTTTCTTGATGAACCTTATAATGACAAGAATCAGGGAGCACTACTTCAGTCCTGCCCAGAACAGCAATGATTTGGAAGGTATCTTTTTCTCAAACAAGATAGCTCTTGTGAATATTGTGTATCTTTAACTAGATCTGGTTGGGATTTAGCACCCAAATAAGCTTTGTAGTTAGCTGAAAATGCAAATCTTTCACTTGACTGAAGCTGTAGTGCAGCAGTTGCTCCAACATATCAAGATGTCATTAAAGAGACACATGGTCTTGGAGAGGAATTTCTGAAGGATTATACTGACTAAGTACTCAGCAGTTGCTAAAATAAAAGTTGGCATTCAGATCATATTAACTAGAAACCAATATTCCCGAAAATGTTATGTAAGTAATTATTATATATTAGGTTGCCATATGTCCGTGTGTGTGTGTGCTGTGTCCAAGACAGCAAATGTCAAATACGCAGTCATGATCCCCTCCCAGTTGAGTGAATGGTAGAATTGCTCTCATGCTATTGCAGAGGATGAGCATGTTCCTGTGAACAGAGACACAGTCAGCAAATGCATTGATGAAGATGTACATGTCAGTGGGATTACCATAATACAGAGTATTAATATGGCACCAGGCAATGATGCTGCACCCAGATGTCTAAGAGTGTCTCCATTCCAGATCCTTTTTGGAAAGGTTTAGAGCCCATTTACTGCACACTAAGATTAAACCTGTGAATGAATTACAGTCAGGCCTTCAGATAAAATTACACCATGGATAATCACAGCTCGTGCTAACCTTTATTGGGTGCAGGGGGAAATATAGTGAAAAAAGATGAGGAGGTACTTAAAGACTGAGGCAGAGAAGGCATTAATAGTAAGAGCAGCTGTTCTCTGGTACCAAACCCCCTGAGCTGAAGGAGAGGGACAGGGGTCAGAATGAAGCACCTGTAATCCAAGGGGAGATCATCAGTGACTTCACTGCCACTTGACTTCAACACTCACCAGTCTCTGGGGGTGGATGGATCCACCCAAGGGAACTGAGGGACCTGGTGGAAGTCACTGAGCCACTTTCCATCACTGATCAGGAGTTTCACCAGAGGAGGTTTAGAATGGATATTTGGAAAAAATTATTCATGGAAAGGATTGTCAAGCACTGGAACAGACTCCCTAGGGTAGTGGTGGAGTCACCATCCCTGGAGGGATTCAAAAGATGTGTAGATGTGGCACTTGGGGACATGGTTTGTGGTGGCCTTGTCAGGGCTGGCTCCGTGGTTGAACTTGATGGTCTTAGAGGTCTTTTCCAACCTAAACAATTCTATGTTCTGATTTACCAATCAGCATTACTCTAGCTATAGAAGAGATTTTTAAAAGGTATTCAGGAAAAACCACTAAAAATACAGACCTGGAAAGTCTTGCTAACGCAATATGCTTATGAGCTGCTGCTCTAGACTTAGAAATTTTTATCAAAATCAAAATCTTCTTGCTTTATTGTTAGAGATACTACTAATATCTTTGCTGCTTATCATTCTCATGCTGTGATCATTGGGAAGTTTTACCATTATGTAGAAACATGTCTTTAAAGATTTAAAAAGCAAACAAAAAACCCCCCAAACCACATTTTTTGTTTGTTTTAAAAGGAACATTTATTTCCTATATATAGTCAATAAATAAAAATGCCTGAGTGCCCTTTTTATGTAAATAGTTTGAATTCTGTAGGTTTTTCAATGAAAGTTATGTCTAAATTTTACTGGGAATGAGATTTATCAGAAGATCAATCAGGACTTTTGGTTATATTCTTTTGTACTGTTTTCCTTTTATATGTTTTCCTTTTTTTGTTTATAAGAGTATAAGATTCATTGACAGAAAAATTTTGAAATGTATTGCAGCCGGCGTGTTTTGGGGAAGATTCTATGACTGTGTGTCATGCTCAACTTCAAAAAGAAGAAAAAAACCCCATAATATATTTTTATTCTGCTCATATACTGATTACTGCTTCCATGAATCCAGCTGAACTAAAGTTCTATGCAAATATCTTAATGAAAGAAATGGTATTTACTGTATTCCACTCCATTTTTATGACAGAATAATAAATAGGAACTCACTAGAGTAAGCTCAGGATTGTATTTCATTAGGCAGTTGGTAACAAAGCAATGGCATTATTTTCTTCAAAATATCTGTGGTTATCTTAGACATTCTTGAAGATACTTACCTGATTTTTACTTTTTGGATTCCTGTAGTTACAGGTTTATTTGAATGCATAGTGTATCTACCGTACATTACAAATGGGTTACAAGATATTCAGTTTCAAAGATGACAGTAGGGAATGTTTAAGATTAGCCCATTCTATAATTCTGCCTGTTGTTCAGAACTGTTTCGCCTCTCCTTTGCTTTCCCCTTCTCATGTGCATCCTTTTAACTGTCCTCCCTGCGAATCATCTTTTCATCTCCCCCACTTGTGTCCAGAGCCCATCCTTTTCCTCTTGAGTGTTTGATTTGCTTGACCTAAGCACTGTGTTCCACTTTTCCTGGTTGTCAGAGATCTTCTCTACTGATATTGCTGCCATGACATTCCCCTCTGAGGTTCCTGAAAAGATCTGGTAGCTTGCATTGGCTGTTGTTCATCTGCTTTGCTCAGATTTGGCAGAGTCCTCTCACAGAATTAGGAGCCTCTGAGAATTTGGGTTTGGCGTGAATTAGCATGGGTAATGTACAGAAAATCTGAGAGATCTCTAATTTGATGCAGACTTCTAGACATTAACTTGTGCTTAGCATCACAAAAACGTGCCCAGGGCCAACTCTTGCTGTGTCTTTTATGGCTGCAAGGGCTGTGACACGACCAAATCTTCTCTTTGGTTTTCTTTGGGGAGAGCAGAGGAGTGGAAGTTTGTGCAAGAGAGAGGCCACAGGAGCCTGACTTTCCCCTTGGGAGCAGGGTTATGACATCTTTGGGGGATCCTGATGTACAGTCCCCTTTCTGCAATCACAATCATTTCTCCTGCTGAGGAGGTAGGTTATGAGCTGTGGGTCTGTAGAGCCAGAGCAGTTACAGGAAATGGCAGGAGCAGAAAGTGGGAGTAAGGTCAGAATTTGTCAGTAATGTCAGTGACATTTTCCCTTGGTCCTACCTGGAACTTACTTTTGCTTAATAAAACTGAGTAAAGTCTTTCATTAAATATTCCTTATAAATTTTAATTGTTTTTATTACATCGTCAGTGGATCTTATTTAGTCCTTTATAATAGTTTTACATTAAATGATACCTAAGATACCTAAGTATCACTAGGAGAAAAGTTATCCTATTCAACATAATGTGTTTCTAATGCTTTACCTGGCCTGCAGGTACTCCTCCAATATTACCATTAATTACAACAGTAATTATCCTACTTGTGGAGAGTATAAAACTTTGAACATTTAGCAAGGTCCTGCCAATTTTTTGAATGCTTCAGTTTAATCTTCCGTTTTCACAGAACACTCCAAACCCAGGACCTGAAGAGAAAAAGCACTGAACAGCCCTGCAAGGTCCCCTCCCTCCACCAAGGCAGCTCATTGCACACCTGATCTCTCTTTTAATACAGTAAAGGGAAAAGAAGAGAGAGACACTGTAATAAAGCAACATCTTTATTTCAATTTCAGTTTTCCCTGTCATTAGGTTTTAGTAATCAGTATTTATACTGAAAGATACATTTAATATGGGGAAAAAAGACTTTTATAATCAAAGAGTTTTCTTTTAATTGCTTCTTCAGAAATATATTTTGATAATAGCAACTGCTCATTACAATACAAACCAGAAAAAGCATTCATGTACTGTGGCATGGGAAGTACTGCCAGTTCTACATGCTCCACACAGCTTCTTTAAAATTTTTATGTTCTTTAGGCCTCAACAAAAACCAAAGCTCCTCTTCCAGGTTTGGTAGCAAACAGACTATTCTCCACTGCTAACCTTTGGCCATCTGTTTGGTAATAAGCTTTTTTTACATTTTTTAGGAAAGTGTTCAGCTTGTCAGTAGGCACCATTGACACAGTGCAGCCACCCCATCCAGCTCCAGTCAGACGTGACCCAATGGCCCCAAATTGCCTAAAACAAAATAACAGGGAAAAAAAATCATGTAAAATAAACCAAAAAGGGGTACTTTGTCATATATAAAATTTTTATGGAAAACTCAGATGTGTTTTGAATATTCCCATATAATTTGACTTTTCTGATGTTCACTTGCTTGTATGTAACACTACAGCAATTTGCAATTACCCTTTCAGACCAAAGAAAAGTGCTGACGCTTTAAACTGCAATATAGTCATTCCTGTCAGTTCCAAAAGTTCCCCAGTTTTGTAATGCTTCAGCATCAGCTGTTTTTAGGATCACAGTGTAGCTGAGATGAAGAAAGCAGAAGAAAGGAATTGTGTTAGCAACATTCATAAGACATCAGAAGTGAAAACAGAAATACATGACAAAAATAACAAAAGAGGGTTCATAAACTAATTGCACAGGATGTAGGCATGCAAGCCATTTTCTAATGTGGCAAAGACAAATAGCTCTATTCTTCCAGGACAGATCTAAACCATGCTGAAGATTCATAGGCTTCTGCAGGACTGCTGAGTGTGCCAGTCAAGAAAAGGAGAGTTCAGAGACTCTCAAAAAGTCATAGAGTCACTGCACTCTGCATAAATAAACTCCCATAAACTTCTGTTTCTGCTGAATGGACAGAGTTGGGTATCTCTCTTTAGAGGAACCTCATGAACATAAGACTGACAGAAGTAAAGTATGAATGTAGTCCCAAAAGTAAAAAATGCTGTTAATGAGGAGTGTGAACAGAAAGAACAATGACCAATAAATGGCATGCAAAATATAAACCATTCCCAGCCTCAAGATACTGATTTGCTAGGAATGTCCTAGAGCAAATCTCATGCTGTTACGCTGCACGATTCAGATGCCATCTCATTAGAATTTAGAATTGTTTTTAATAGTTTGCTTACCTGTCTTCCTGATCTTTATTTAGACTCAGAAAAGTAGGAAAATACCATGTAATAAGTTACTTTGGGGCTTTTTTGAACTAGTGAGAATGGAACCAGTCAGATTTAGAAAACTCATCTGAAATCTTATTCTTGTGGGAGATCTAATCTGACTTACAAACAAATACGTTAGATGTGTTTCCAACAGCCATGCACAGAGATTCACCAGCCCTAGAATATGCTAGAAGGAGAGACAACATCATGTGAAGAGCATTGGAAAATGACAGCTCATTTGGAGTAGGCTGTTGTAATTTTTCATGTGTGCATTTTATGTTAAATAAATCTGGTGTAGTGCTGGGTTATAGAGGTTTAGGTCGTATTTCAAGCAAGTACTTGCATATGTGTTTGATTCTAAACACATATCTCTTCTTGAACAGAAACACTTTCTTCAGTGTGCCTGTGTGGTGCCACCCTTCATATTGACTCGATTTTATGTTCATTCTGTATTTCCTGTTGGTCTTATTTTACTTATTGTTATTCCTGTAAGCCACTCATTCTCTGATGCAATTTTGGTAGTTTCTAGTCCATGGAGCAACCTCCTAAAATGAGCAGGATTCAATCCAGTCTCAGTTGCAATCAATAAGGAAATTCTCATTGACTTTATAAGGCCCAATCCACTTTTCAGAGTCTGTTAAATCAACTGTCGGTACTCATTTGGTGTTACCTCAGACAGAACTTTGTATTTCAGATGGTGTCTGGCTTTTATTTTGGTAGGCAACTGAAATCCCTTTAGAATTGTTCTGAACCTTTTATTGATTTCATAATTCTTTGTGGTCATGCTCATGCCTCATTTTTACTGAGTCATTTTCAAATACTTAGTTGAAATAAAGCATAAAGTAGACAGAAAATATGCCTGTTGCAGAGCTGAAGTCACTGTGTTTCAAAATACTGTGGCATAACAGTGTCAAATGTAGTGATAGCAGCCACTTGGGGCTTGCTACTGAGGAACCTGACGGGCAGTGCTGCACCATCTGAAAACTGGGTACCTGATGCTATATGGATCCAGGAGTGAGGACCTCATTCTGTGTCTGCAGGAGATATGGTGCCTGGGAGGTATCTAGATCAAACACAAGGAAGTTGTCTTTGGAACAGGTCTGAAACTGTCTCATTTAAGTCTTAATCAGTTCAATACTAAGATGGACCCCTCTGGTAAAGTGAGATTCCTGGCCACACACTCTTCTTGTGCACTGGCATCTATGGGTTTTTGAAGAGGAGTCTGAGCAGACAATCTTGTGGATGGGGAGCTCACCTGTGTAGCAGGAGGTGTGGATTTCATGTGTGGGAAAGGCCCCGTGTGCTGCTGGGCTGTGCTGCAGCACCAGAACACGAAATGCAGGGAGAGATGGAGCACATGAGAAAGATAATTAATGTGTCTGGAGCCCTGTGCTGGGGGCACTCAGCTCCCAGTCCCAGGTCCTGGCCTTTGCCTCTGGAAGCGTTTATGGATCTTGTTCCAGTCTTCACTGGACACAAAGAGAATTAGCTTCTGGGGGTGTAAATGAGAGTAAAAATATGAGTACTGCAGCAAAGAAAGAAGAATAAAAGAATAAAAGGAAAGTAAAAATAGAAATCCCATAGTTTGGTATATGGAAACAGTAGGCAAGACATGGCAGTATTCCATCTTAAAAATAACTGTGCTTTTAAGAGGTGAAGAAAACCCAGAGCAATATTGTTAATTTCAAATACTTAAAATTATGAAGCAGCTTTTCAGAAAGCATGGAGTTCACTTGGTAACATTTAAATATATAAATGGGGAGGATTGTACTTATTCTGCTTTGTAGTTTAGTTTGCATTTGAATAGCATCTTTAAGCCTTTCTGGCTTTGTTGAAATTTCAAATTATGCCATGATTGCAGGCTTTGCAGCTTTAAGAAAATCATCAGTGAAAATTGTAAGAGTCTTGATAAAATGCAGAATTGTGTTGGCTACCATAACGCACCTGGATGTAATGTACAATCTATCTTTTAAAAGTCGTCAGAGAGGATTCAGCTGTCTGTCATGTAAGAGGCATGGCTGGGAACACAAAAATTACCAGGATTTATAGCACCAAAAGATGGAGAATAAGAGAATGAAAGTAAGTTCTGTGCAACACTAAGGACTGAGATTTTCAAGCTTACTCAGGAGCTCACATGCAATTTTTTGTCCCTTAATTGTTTAGTAAATCTGCTGTGTTACCTGCTTTAGAAGACTAACAGGTGAACCAGGTACTAACAACATGAGGTGGGTTAGAGAAAGCACAAGTCTTCAATCTTTGCAAAATGAAATAAAACAACTGACCAACTCGTGGTTACAGTTTTCAGCAGTACAAACCACAGCAAGTATGGATCCCTTTCTTTCTTGGAAGAGGTTATACAGTAAAACATAAAGATCTAGGCAAAACAGAAAACATCTAGATATGCAGATTATTCTTCACAGTTTAAACCTTGTAAGGAGAGAGCAGCAGTAGACTCAGGCAATTCTGTGGAATGTATTTTTGGAAAAGCTTTTGAAAGTTACAGGGTGGCTGTATATCACCGTAAGTAAAGAATGTAATTTATGTAGGTCCTGGCCATTTCTATAATCATATCAGCCAAGTCTTCCTAGAGTGACTCATGATTTTATGTCCTTTAGGTTTTTTAATGTACAACTTAAACAAAGTTAAGACTTTTTTCCAAAAATTAGATGCTGGCTTAAGCTGCATTCATCCGGAATAGCTATACACTTTTAGAAATCTAATTACTGAATCAGAAAAAGATTTAATACTAAACTTCTAGAGAAGAAAGATGCATTCCTAGGAAATACTCTTGGTGGGACAAGACTGTAAAGAATAATGAACAAACATTTTACTTTTTTCTGTGCAAAGAATACAATTTAAAAAAACCCAGATTAAATAATTTCAATATATAAATTTGCAATCATTCCACATGAATGACACTCCACTGTGGTACTTAGCTCTGCCCATCATATACTGTGGCCTCTTGTGGTGGTAAATCAGAAATCTGATGTAATGTGGGCACACACATCACCTTTTACCTTTACTAGTCATATTTTACTCCCTGGAACTGAAATGCTCTGATGAATTTAAATTTAATTTAGAAACATCCTAACTGCTGTTTTCATTGTGGGGCTGTGCTCCTGCCTGCCAGCCAGTGACCCCCCTGCCTGAGCTGGCTGGAGCTGTGTCACCATGGAAGCACAGAGTACAAATGGGGACTGCAATTTTCATTCCCATGCTGAGCTTCCTACTGCAGGAGGCTGTCACTGCCATCCTCACTGGTTTCCTGGAATGTGGCACAGGTAACTCCACACTGCAGAGCAGATCTGACCAGGCTGTACCTGCCTGTTTTCCCCTGCACAGGGCAGGAGAGTTTCCTCCCAGCTTTTCTGAGAACAGGCCCTGTCAGAATGGGCTCCTCAGGTCTGCCAAGTGCAGCCATTGGATGGCACTGACTGAGACACCAGCTCTGGGCAGTTACTGTACCTAAAGCAATGCAGGTGTTGAGTTTTCAGGCTCCTGCCCTGCCAGTGGTGTCTTGGAACAGGCAGAGCTGATGCCATGCATGGGATCAAGACTTTTTTGGCCAAGATCTTTCAGATAATTCAGTAGGGCTCAGTTTCTGTCTCCAGCTGGCCCTGCAGATAGTTCTCTCTCACATATGGATCAGCAGGTCCCTTTAAGCAGCTGGGATAACTCTGGTGGAACTGCCCTGCTGAATGACTGTCACAGCTTTATTGTATGATGTGATCACTATGTGATACAATAAACTGAACACAGCCTGGGAGTTACACCCCGGACTGGCTCCCAAGAGAAGAATCAAAACTTGTTCTGCTCAGTTGCTATCAGTCTGTGCAGTGGCTATCAGGCTGCTTTGTGTTTTAGCACAAAACAGCACATGTATCTCACATGCAAAATAATCTGTCAGTGTCCAGAAGTCTTCAGTTCAGTTTTTAGGTTTGTAGCTTTCTGCCTCAGAGGCCATTCCATCTTGTCTGCAAAAGAAATCAGACTCACCTAAATAATCACGTTTTGTACTCTATTGATTTACAAACCTGATAAATGGGTACTGCAACTTAAAAAAGTCCATGAGTGCATAAGTAAAAAAGCATATGGTAAAATGCATGCTCATAAAATTCATGTTTTCATTCTAAGCCAGACTAATTTCTCAGTTAATTAAAAAAAAAAAAGAAACTGGTAAAGGTGGTAAGGTATTAATTATTTAATTTTTTAAGCTTCAAATTGGAATAGTTTGTTTTCTTCAAGTCTGAAAATATGTAGAGAAATGATGGGGTATCTGCTTCTAAAAGGCAGTGAAACAACATTTCTTGACCTCAGGCCTGCAAATGCTTGCACCCCCCATTTCCCTTCTGGCAGGGCAGTAATGCTCTGGCCTAGGGCAGCGTTTCCCAAACTAAGCAAACCCTTCTCCAAGGAGAAGTAGGAACAATTAGGGGCAGAGGTAGGAACATAGCATCACCTGTGGAGCCATTATGGGACTGGGGGAAGCAGGTGGGACAGGATGGCTGGGGCAGAGGCAGGGATGGAGTAGAGGTGGGACAGCTCAGGTGGGCAACTGTTCATTTCCCCCAGCCACTGTTAAAACATCACCAACCACTAAATTCCTTCTACAGGCACTTACTTTAGATCGAAGTTAGCATCAGGTGTCTGTCCCATGATTAAATGTACCAGAAAAAGAGAAATAAAGAAGGACTGAAATGTGTATGTTGTTTCATGCTGACCCCGTGGGAGGGATGAAATGCTATGTAGGATGTGAGCACCAAGTGCTTGTTTTTACTTGTGAATTAACACATGGTTGTACCAGCTCTCATCATCCCCTGTAGCTGAGTCATGGAAACAGCCTGATACCACAACAACCTGTGTGTGGGAGAAAAGAAGGGACAAAATGGCACTCAGGGAATGTGCTTTGGAATTGAGATTGTTTCCACATGACCAGACTGAGTTAGGAAGGGATCATAGCTGAAAGAATAATGCTGGGGCAGAGATGGAGACTTCATTATATGTGGAAAGCTCAGACAGCACAGAGAGAAGCAATGTCCGCCCCTGTAACAGCGCACTCGTTTTTTAAACAGTGAAATGCTGTCCAACCTATCCGATATACTGGACAACTTATTTTTTAATTGAAAAAATGCAAATAGCATTTCAATACATTTCATTATAGTTCCAAGACAACCTAAGATTGTAGAACACCTTGCTTATGCCCTGGAACTCCTGTGGCAGAACTACTGAAATGATTAAGAAACATGAAAAATGTAGATTGAGATTAGATATTGGAAAGAAATTCTTTCCTATGAGAGTTGTGAGGCACTGGAAAAGCTTGCCCAGAGAAACTCTGAATGTCCCATCCCTGGAAGTGTTCAAGGCGAGTTTGGATGGGGCTCTGAGCAACCTGGTCTGGGGCAAGGTGATGATCTTTAAGGTCTCTTCCAACCCAAATCATTCTATGATGCTATAATTCTAGGAAATAGAGAAAAAGTAACAGTTCAGAGAGAGTAAGTTAGATGATGTTTTAAGAAAACCACTTATGACTTCTTCTGCAACTTAAAAAAGAGTAGCCAACAGTCTAACGTAACACTTGTGAAGATGAGTCAGTCCAAAAGCAAAATCTGTAATAAAGCCATAAACCGTAGCTTTCATCTGAAAGTATTACACAGATGTCAGCAGGGAAACAATTGACCATGTAATGTCCCTGCAGGAGATTAATTTTGTAAGAAGAGACAAGAATACTTTCATTTTAAGATTGCAATAGCCAAGGATGTCATATTTTCTCCTCAATTCGAACCATATTCTCCACAGACGATTTCTCTTCCTGTGGTCAGAACTTACAGGCAAATGTCGACCAGGCGATCCAGCTCAGGACAGCTGCACTCGTACATCTCCCTGCAGCTGATATGGCTCTGCTTCATTAATTCTCCCAGCAGCTGGAGTGCATTGGCAGGTGCTTCACTGCAAATCTTCTGAAATTCCAACACTCTGGCAGCCTCACTGTACACGTGCTTTGCACGCTGGTATAACTTAAAGGTGGAAACTACACAAAAAGAAAACTGCATTATTATTCACTACAAAAGGAACATACAAAAACATAACATAATTGTGGTTTTTAGCAATTCATCTTTTATATGAGAACTCTAGGCTAAAAGTCTTCTGCAAAAGTTCACCTACATCTTCTTTAAAAGCCCTAATAAAAAATGTTTAATCAAAATACAACGTACACATCTTTTTTTCGTTTTGACAACTTCATGCACATGCTCTGGTTATTTGCTGTGCCACTGAACAGGCTCAGTCTCTCTTACTTTGCCGAGGCAACGCAGAAGTGCAAGGGTTGGCAGCGACAGCATTAGGGCATTAATCTAAAGCTTTCAGGTTTTCAAACAGCAGCAGAACAGAGGCAGGAGAACACCTGGAGGGTCCCCAGTGCCCTGCAGGCAGCTGTCAGCCAGCACCTGCTGGCCCAGGGCCTTGTGTGTGGCTGCTCCAGGCTAGATCTGCATCAATCATGGAACTGTGCAGATGGACCTTTGCTTGCAAAAAAAACCAACCGCCAAACCACAAAAACCACATTTTTCTTTTTTTTTTCTTTTCTCAACAATGCAGGCTCACTTGACAGTAAATAATACTGGATTAAAGGTACAGTGAAGAGAACAGGTGCTTTCCCTTTGGTTTCCAGGGTTTATTTTTGGTACAGGTTACTTGCCAAAGCGTTAGTGCTGCCTGTGTGGATGTGAAGAGATGCCAAGCCCAGACAGATACTGATTAGTACTGACCTACTAAGATCAAACACTAGTGCAAGGATTTTGGCTAAACTTTTTCTGCTGTACCATAAAAAAGCAATTCCACTGGGAAGGGTCATGGGGGTGTCCAAACCTGTGTGGCCATCAGGGTAGAGACCTCCATCAAGCCTGAATAATGGGGCATAAAAAGGAAGGAAATGGCTGTGGTTAAAGACACCACAAGCCACTCATATTTACAGGGAGGTTTGGTTTGCAACTAATTGATCTGCTGTTCCCAAGCTTGTGCTGTAGTTCATTGTTTTCCTCTCCCAATATAGTTCTGTTTGCTTTAATACCATGGCTACTATTTAGGAAGTATTGTTCACCAGAGGCATGCATGACATAATTTAATTTATGACTAAATTGGTTTGCTTGAGCTGTTTGGCTGGTAAACATTAATGAACTTTAACCTCTATATGGAGCACCTACTGCACTATGTTTCCTTCTTTTAGCACAGCAAAGCCTTGTTAGAGCACTTCAGAACATCCTTCATCTTCTTTCTACATGTAAATTCTCCTTCAGAGTGAGGCTCCTCTCTCAGTTCAGCTCCTGGTATCTCTTTCTTTCTAAAATGGCTGATAAAACACCCAAACAGAAATAAAAGAAAAAGCAAGACCAGGCCTGTATTTAAAATAGAACTTGATGTCTGACCCAGACCCACAGAGTTCCAACTTGGCTGTTCTGTGGAAACTGCCAAGTTCTGGAACCACTTCTGATGCTTTCAGCAATCTACATTTGCAAATATATGTAGAAATCTTCCTTGAAAGACTGCAAATAAAATTAAGTCCAGTATGAAGTCTCTTGTATTGTACATTCCAAGAGCAACCCTTACAGACTAAAACTTCATCAGCACCTCTATAATGCCTTTTTATTTCCCTAGAGTATTTCACAACTGTAAATGCTGAAAATAGTGCTGAGACAAAAGTAGTCTAAAATGAGACAAAAACATTTAACATAGCAATGTTCTGCTACTGCTGATATTGCTTCTGCTCCTATTTATTTTGTAATTCAATACAGCCTGCTACTGAGAAACCTTGTGCTGTTTGTCTTGTGAACAGGCCTTCTGAAAGCATTTCTAACTAGGACAGAAATGAGAAAATTGAGTGCCCCCCAGAAACATGGACTTGAGAGTATCACACAGGAAGAGCATATTTTGCTCCCTGATTTTGTTGCTGCTGGAGTTAGTTGCACTGTGTTTTGCAAAGCGGTGCCTCAGTTTTTTTGAATGCTGAAGAAAGGCAGCTTGGCCTATTTTTAAGGATGGTTTCTCTTTAAATATTCTTTTCTTATGAGGCATTGTTTTAGAGCAAGGAGATTTCTAAATGTGCATTCGTTTAGGGAATATCTAAAGTTGCGTGAGAGATTGCCATAGCTCACACTCTCTTGTAAATCACCATCGAACAGTAGTAACCCAAAGAATGAACTGAAAACATGTCTGGTTTCAATTGTCGGGCCACAGACTTGCCAAAGGCTGTGATTGATTCGGAGACCACCCTTTGGTAGAGCAATGATTGAGTGGCCAGATTACCTTAAAATCTCTGGGGTTGTGTTGTGCTCGTCCTGTCAGGGATTGGCAACCGGAATGGGTGCTCGGCTCTGGCTGCCAGGCAGGGGACCTGAGTTGTGTCCTGGGCAGTGCTGGCTCCCAGGAGAGCCTCTTGGTGGAGGGGGGAATTTGCTACCTTGACACAGCTTCCTCTGGCTGAGGACACGCTCCTTCCAGGCAGCAGAGAGTGGCTGTGGGTTATTTGCAGACGCCTTTGCAGATGTTTACCAAATTAGTACTGGTTAAAGACTGGGATCCTGCCATTAGCTATTGGTCTGTTATAGGCAGCATTTTATTTCAAAAAAATTCTGTTTGTGTTTAAAAATTTTTGTTATAGCTTCGTTTTCTTCTCAGGCAGTTTTCTTCTCAGGAAAAATTATCTTCAGGACAGCAAACAGCTCGGTACTCTCTAAGCCTTATTCTAAAATAATGAAATGATTCACGTATTTTCAGCTTTCAACACCAAATGCCTCTGATAATACAGAAACCTTATTCTATCCCTCCTGTTTGGATAGGTAGTCCAAACAAACCCTCTCTACCTAGCTGAAGATAGAGTACAGATGAAATTTCCAAAAGTCACATCTATATTGGAATCTGTTTGCTACATCACAGCTTGGCTCCACCGATTTCCTAAGCCATACTCTGTCATGGTTAAAAGAAACAAAACCAGAAAGCCCACACCTGATTAGTTTATGTCTGAGCCAAGGCTGGAGCACTCTGAAAGAGGAAAAGCTGAAGCCCTCAAAGAAACCCTTGCAGGAGTGCACAGAACTGGGTTATATGGTCTCACCCTCCATGGTGCTCAAAGGAGAGCATAAAAATCAGGGTTTAGAGAGCTAATGCCAGATTCTTAAAAGCATGTGGATCCTTAAATCCACTATAATGTATGGCATTAAGTAGTTAATTAGACCAAAAATGTAAATATACTTTCCTAATCCACTAAACTATAAAAAAGGCCTTGTTTCTCCCACTCAGTTTACTTCCGAGTTCTCTGAGCTTTGCTCCTGCAGAGGATTTCTGTCAGGTCACCCATGAACAGGTAAATTCAGTTCAGTTACAGACCATAAAACGCCCTTGAAAGAATGATGCCATTTTCCAGGACACTAATAGATAGCACTGCAGCAAGAATCTTCCAAATTGCTGTGACCCGGCATACTAATGTTAATGAAAGCTTGTCCAAAATCCATATAAAATCTCTAAACAAACAAAAATCTGGGCTATTAGTCCCAAATAATTGTGGGTTAACTAAATATAACAGAAATGTTTACTGTGGATTTTCAACTGTATGGTCATATTTTTAATTTTAGCTTTACAAAAATTGTACAAACCTGGCCAGTCCATTTAAAGGAATTTTTTTTCTGTATAAGTAAACGTTGTGGCTTCTCAGCAACTCATATTATTTGTTACAACTTCAACTTCAGCAGATTCCTTTCTTTAGAGGCTTCCTGTACAATTCTATCTGACCTTTAGCTGAAGTCCAACCTCTCCAGGCTATATATTTTTTTTCTAGTTGCTTTGGCAGCTTCTAAAGATACATTTCACTGTAGATTAATGAGCTACACATGGCTGATGGGACTGTTAGAAATTTACAACCGGAAAAACTCACGGAGGCGCAGTTGTGCAGGGGACAGTTTCTAGCACCATTACTCACTGGAATTGTACCCTTCTCTGTTAGGCATCCTGCTGATTGAACATGATGAGGGTGAAGGTTTCTGGCTCATAATGTATATAAGAAAATGCTGCCAGATGGCTTTAATTTGAGCCAGATTGTGAACCCCCTACTTGAAGTGGGGAACAGTTACTCTACTGGGACTGCTCAAGTAACTGTTTGCAATCTGACTTTCTGAAAATAAACCAGGGGACGAGTCATTGCTGGATTCGGTGACACATTTAGCGGACACCTGTTTTGAGATTATGATAACTACTGGTTTAAAGTGATTTTTCCTCCAGAGGAATGATGGCTTTACAAGGCTTTTGCAACTAACCTAAACTCCTGTAGCACACCCCAAAAGCCTCCATCCTCCACATATGGGATTTGCCTGGAGCAGCCACATCTCTGTTTCTGTGCTACATTCCAAAATTTCTCCATGATGTGGATCAGGGCAAGGCTGAACTATGCACCTAGACCCTTAAGCTCTTAGGTCTATCAGTTTGGAGTTCTAACTTCTGGTCATGCAGGGCATCTACTGATGCACAGAGAGAGCTTTTCGTACCCCAGGGCTCCCTGACAGAACACCCGAGACCCCCTCACCTACACCCGTCGGTGCAGGGAGTGCAGAAACTGTTCCTGCACTCAGATCACTACCAACGCCCATGAATGACTGTTCAAGCACCACTCCTGCAATTTGCAGCACAGATTTAAAATTCTCTTTCCAGAGGACAAATAGGAGTTAAACAGCCAAATCCACACAGGAAATGGATGCCTGCTCCTCCTATGGTGATTTCATTTTCAGGTTTAAATGTCAAAATTAGATTAAAATTTTTTATATGAAAAGGAAAAATGGGTTTAAAAAATACCTCATTTAAGAAGAAAAAACATTTCATGGTTAAAGGAATACACTGTTTTACAGGAGAATATCCTTTTGTGGCGAAGCTTATAAATACTTAATGTCCCACAATCACCACACACTACATGTTCTGTGAAGCACTCCAGTCCAAGCCAAAATTATGGCACAGTGCACCTTAGAAATTAATAAATGTTATTTTTCTAGAGATGTTCAGAAGCCACAAGTGCAATCTATGTGTAAACATTTGCAAGGGAGCTTTAAACTCAGGATTTTGAGTTGACCAAGGAGCAACTGCATGAAGTTTAGACAGGCTTTATACACCATCTGTACTTCTCCAAACATGGGGAACTAATGGGCTGTACAGTGGGGAACTGCAGAAATCCTTGACTACTTGCTGTAAAAGGGATGCAAAGTTGCTGTGTGCTTCCAGACCTGGCCTGGGACTTGACGAAAGCCGGTCCATACAACGTTCCTTTGAGATGTGGAGTTTTTATCTGGTCATCCTTATACACTGATAAAACTTTATGTAAGTATCCAATACTGTCACTGGAGGAGTAGAAGAGGGGAAGCTGGACTTAAGGCTAAACTAGTATGTACAGAGCACTTTTAGATCCTTAGACATGAGACACAATGCCAGTACAAAAAAATATTTGTAACGATCCCTGGGCATGAAAAGACCCCCTAAATGTTATGGTTTGTTCTTTGTGTTGAACAAAGAAATTCAACAACGCTCTGAAATTCCCTGCAGAGGTTACTTATTTGACAGTATGTTTTCTCTCTCTCACATGAAGAAGCCAGGCATTGTCATTAAAATAGAGTGGGAAAGTAAAGGGGAAGTAAGAAAAATGTTTTCTTCCAACAGCCTCTGGTGTTCCAAAGCCAACATAACGCGTAATTTGTACAGTGTGTAACAAACCCAGCACATTTAGATTCTTTCTGTGTCTGTCTTGTTTCTTCTGTGTAAGTTTTACAGAAATCTGGTATTTAATTTTATACTGTACATGCAAAGAGGTTTTCAGCATAATCCTTTTTAATTGGTCTTACCAAATGAAATCACAGTCATGCAAGTTTAAGACATTCTGTTCAGCAAACACCTGCAAATGGTATTCAGAGCTACAGTATAAAATTTCCTTTGAGTTTCTTCTATAGCTTTTATGTCTAAATCTTTCATCTAGACTTTGTTTTTTGAAAAAAAAAATCAAGATAACCTGTATAAACAACTCAATTCTGCAGAATGGTAGAATTTTGTTTTATAAACCAGGTATAAGGAGTATAAACATCTGTAAGTTAATAGTCTTGCATTGCTTTGTGAAGAGGGGAGTGCAGGGACAGTGTAAGATTTACAACTTTGCAGTTCCCCAGGAAAATGCTTCAGAGTGCAGGTACATGGTTCATATATTCCTTATGTACAGACAGTACAAAGTTATCACAACTCTTTCTATGGAGATAAAGAGCTGGCTTAAAATATCTTATTCCATCCTGGTATCTTCTGGCAGTGTAATTAGACAATAAGATAGTCTCATACTGTCTCATACCACTGGGGTGCAAAACAGGTTAAAGATTCAGGATCTGGTCCTTGGTCAAGATATAAAATTTACAATCACTCCAGATGGATGGATTATTTAAGTAAGTTTCAGTATAGATAGATATGTTACAGATCTATATACATCAAATGTACACAATCCTGAAAGCAGTCTTGGGAAGGACCGGCAAGGATGTAATTTGGCTCCAGAAGAATACAGGTATTAAGCCTACAGAATGGAAACAAGGAAGAAGGATTCTGTGTAGTTCTTACAGAAAGATTCTGATCTCAATTTGAAACCTGTTATGAAAGCAAACGAATTATTTCATAAATTCTCTATGATTTGGTATTATTAGCAACCCTACTATATGCATC
Organism: Picathartes gymnocephalus; assembly: GCA_013390045.1. Taxonomy (NCBI): domain Eukaryota; kingdom Metazoa; phylum Chordata; class Aves; order Passeriformes; family Picathartidae; genus Picathartes; species Picathartes gymnocephalus. The sequence goes on along the minus strand of WEKY01029652.1, from coordinate 74,765 downwards.
CAGAATATATTTCATGTGTGACAATGCTCATGACTGCGTGGTATAATCCTAAACAATAATACATGGAAAATACTTTAGATAGTAAATTTTTCATCTCCACCATCTTCCTAAAAGAGAAAGAAATAGTGACAGAAACTTTCCTGGGAGAGATCAAGATGAGTTGCTGCCCAGTGCCTGTTATAAGAAGCGATTGTGTATTTATCAGTTAAGAACAGAAGCACAAGGCCATCTATGCTGGTCTTTGACACCAGTTAAGTGATCTGCTATTTCCATCATTTTAGAAACAGTTCAGTCAAAATCAAAGTTTTTTCTATTTTAAGTGAAAAGTTAGAATGAAAGTATCAATTGGTGATGGCATCAATTCTTTCACTTCCCAACCGAGATTCCAGCCAAGTATTCTGGCAAGACTTCCACTTGCACTACTTATTAATGCATACATTTTTTACATAATACAAACATTGTACAGTAAACCCCACCATTTCATATATGCTCACCATCTTGCATGTTTTGACTAGGGATCTGAGAGCGGAGCTCCTCCAGGCTAATTCCCAGGCATTTACAAATTTCCTCTGTGCTGTAAGGTTCAGGATGTAATACCTCCTCGACAATGGTCAGCATTTCCTCCAGGCTAACTCCTAGCTTGGTTTGCACATCATGGAGTCTCAACATTTTTCTCCACTCTAAGCCTTTTGACTTCGAGAGAAGCTAAAATAAAAAAAAAAAAGAAAACAGAAAATATTGCGCTTTCCTTTTCAAAACTATTAATTGTCCATAAGTATCTTTAAGGCCCATTTTCTCTTTTCACTTCTTAATTGAGAACCATCAGAACAAAGTTTCTATCAGTACAGAGCAGTCAATAATAAAATTTATTATAAAAGGTCTGTGAATGACAGATATTCTTTCCTCAAATCAGACAATGTAAAAGCCCTACTGGCATTATCTGTGTGGTATCAGATCAGTGATTTATCCTCTTCCACAGACTTTGTTACTTCAAGCACTTACTAACCTTTTACAATCCCACCTGGACAACTGTTTATACAAGTGTTATGATGTTGTAACACTAAAAGTCCTTTAAAAATCTCTTTCTATACTACTAGAATTTGCTCTAGCATTTTAGTTTGACATTTCCAATACACTCCTGGAATTTTCTGATGAACATTTCAGGTTGTCATTAGCACCTTTTCTCGTAATAGCCTTAAAAATATGAAACGGGTCATAAGACTTGTGGGGAGAATAACCATAACCTTTCTCAAGCTCTAGCGTTTTAAGTAAATTTGAAGTACCTTCTTTTAATATCCAATTTAAAGGAACTTTTGAGCCTTTACAGGAATGTTATGATGTTGGTCAGAATCTGTTCCATTCCTACATGGCTGCTGTGATATTCTTTAGTTATAGATGGATCTGCTTTCCCCACTCCTGGCAATGATACCATGCTTTGTGTGTCTTTGTGATGTTTTGGCAATTGACAGTCATTACTTCAACACACCAGAATCCTGAAAGGCAGAATGTCCAACATTTTCTCTGGAAGGCTGAATTATGTGTTGATGCTCCCATGTGTCTAATAAAAGTGGTAAAGCAGCTTTCCTCATAAGGTGAAATATTTTGATGTTATGAATTATAGAAGAATAGTCAGTGGTCATTGACATACCACCTGTAATTTCAACAGATTACAAAGTAAAACAAAGTAGCAGGTACACACCAATGTCATTTTACTCTGTTCATAGGCATGTGGTGTATCTCCAGTACTGCACCATTTAAATTGAGTTTAAAACTTCTAGATCAAGCTGTATGTTTGGGAAGAGTTTAAACCAGTGCAGAAAGACCAGGGAATGAAATCCTTTTTCTGTACAAATCAGTGTTCAAACCTCTCATCAACAAGGCCAAGATTTTGCCCTGTGTGTTTTATTCTTTTCAATAAGCACTGGTTTGGACTGAGATTGGTTTGAAATAATTTGTCTTGATTCAGCAAAGCCATTTAATTTTCTGGGTTAAAAAAGTCATGGGATTTACATACATGTCTGAAAAGTATTTGCTTTGTTTTGTGCAAAGTTACAGCATGAAATTTAGCAGATCTGCTGCCCACCAGATCTGCTGGTGTAGATTCTCACTCTCCTCCAACAGTGCTTTTGCAGAGGCTCTTCCAGTTTTGCTTTATTACAGTATCTAAAAATTAACTACTTTTGGTGCCATCTAGTGACTTGCTGAGATTTATGTGAGACTCAGCAGAGCAAAACAAAATTCTAATCATATATAACTCTCTTGCCATTTAAGACACAATTTTATATGTTTAGTAGTAGAGAAAGAACCAGAACCATTTAGTGCCTAATGCAGAAATCAGTGTGAGAGAATTTTTTCTGTAAAAGACTGGTTAAGTCACTTCTGGCCTCCTTTTCAAAAGCTCTGAGTATCTAGAACTCCATGGCCTTTATGTAATTGTATTTTAGCTTACTTACTGGTAAGTTAGAATAAAAATTACTGCTTCATTTTACTTAAATATGTTGTATATTGGTGCATGTAGATCTTCTTCAAGGTGCTAAATGAATGGAAATTATTTTCCTCATGCTTTAATCCCAATATTCAACATCCTCTGGAACTTATTACGAGAAGTATGAAATTCTAGAATTACCTAAAGCAGAAAAGGGGAAAAAAAGCCTATCCTAAGGCACTTACAATGAGAATTTCTTTTAAAGCATTATTGCAAGGCCCAGCACGTTAGTTCATAGTTCCATTAGTGTAATGGTGCTTAAAAGACTTCCCTGATTCCACTTACATACCTGCCCTCCTTCACCCCACTGTGACCTCTTCCTAAAGACAGTCTTTTCCTGACTCAATGTATTTTTATAGTGTGTGCAGCTTTCCATCTGGGCAGCATATGTTTAAAAACAGACAGGTGTATGTTGTTAGTCTCCTTACAATCAAGCATCTGCTAAAAGTACATTTTTAGAGATTGCATCACAGCTAACAGAAATGTGAAAGAAAAGATGTTTCCTTACTATCCCTTCAGTTTACTGCACAGGACAATAATTTAAAGCAACTTAGAAAACTGCGATTCATTTCACAAAGTGTGGTATATGGAACAATAACTTCCAAAGCTCTCACAGCTTAATGCACTCGTTGTACAGTGCCTTTTAGAATAGATTATCTGTGAAGGCTCTCTATTCTTTATGCAAAAAAAATGAATCTACAAATGAAGCTCTAACTTAAAAATATGTATTTTGTCAGTTAGTGATCCCAAATCAGAGATTTATCAGTTCTAACAGAACTAACAAAAAGACAGGTCCTTATCTTTGTTTTCTTAATGGCTTATAAATCTTATTAACTTCAGTGACAATAACTTTTACTGTGGTCATTGGTGCTATTTTTTTTACCACATCTTATATACAACTCAAATGCAACTATTTCTTTCATACTTGAGCTTAGAGCCTATTTAAAATGTCATCTGAAGTTTAGCTTCCCTCCTCAAAAAATATCTCAGCACATTATTTTCTAATACATTTTACCAGTGTCTGATCATCTCTTCAACTATTTTTTAGCACTAAAACTTCTAGGAAATTATTTTTTTACGGAATCATGATGCCAGCAGATGTTCAAAGTACTTTTGAATATTGATCAGATATTGATCAAATGTTCTGTGGCAAGGAGTTCCATGCTGCATTTTTCAAAGCTTTCTTCTAGACTTTGTGACCCACATTCTTTTCTTTCCCACAGCACCCTATGTTGGGTACAACTGCAGTGAATCTTTATGCTTACTCCTCGTTTACTCTTATGGAAGATAAATGTACTGTCTTCCCATAAAAAACTCAAATCAAACTCTACATCTACATATTCCTGAACATACAAAATCCAGAATTAAAGCAGAACTCAGATTTTCCCTGTTCAATTTCTGTACATTTTAGAGAGAATTTCAAGCTGTAAACTGGCAGTACACCCTAAATGTTGGGGTTTGATTCAAGGCTGTCTTTAAACTTTACACTCATATACATGCTGCCGTTCAGCATTTCTAGTATTACTTCCAGGCCTCCAACTACTAGCTTGGATGTTCTCTAAATCTGAGAAAATACACATCTATTGCCATATATACAAATAAACGTGACCATCCTGGTTGCTTTCCATTATTGCTCATTATTCAGCTTTAATTAGAAACAGTCTATCTTACTAACTAGGAATATTTTTTCTGAAAAATAGACTTATTTCCTCCACTGGAATATAATACAAAATAAATTTAATGGAACTAAATCACATAATCTTTTATATAAGGACACAGTCCTTGCACTTCCATTAAGCTTGGCAGGAGTTCTGTTCCTGCAGATGGAAATGTCTGGTTCTGGAAAGAAAAATTATACTAAGAGTAGCACCTAGCCAGGTGTTAAAGACACAATTGGTCAGAAGTGGAAAAAAGCACATATTTAGATGAAGGTTTCATTAGAGTTTGACATAAGCCATGTGTTACCTTTGTAGCCAGCCGACACTCCATTACCCTAATATTGTAATGAGAAGTTGCTGCTTTATTCATTTCAACACAACTGTTAGCAATAACAAACGTTGCTCCACTTGGAAGTCTAACATCAGTTGCCCTCAGTGGACTGAACTCTATCAACTTGGCCTATTGAAAGAAAAATGAATGGTTAGTTTTAATTTACTACTAGCTAACAGTGCACTTAGTTCTATAAATCAAATGCAAATTTGCATGTTTTTTCTCTTGAAAATCCAGGGACAGTTAAGGAAAGAAAACTGACATGAAACAGCAAGAAAAGAGGTTTAACCTCATTGGTCAAGTTACACATACATTTCAGACCTTTCCCTGTAGCTGGATTTTAAAGTGTTTCCATTAGGTATTTGGGTTCTTTCAGCATTTCACAGAACGCCACCCAACCTATTTTTCTTGCCTGTTTAAGACAACAGTTTCACTTTGATCTGCAGAGAAGTACCAGGCCTGGCTGAAGCTAATGTGCGTGCCACTAGAAACAAGGGGCTTCGCATTCCCTGCCCCTTCATCAATGTCCATCTCCTCCTCAGTCTTCTGATTTTGTACTACAGCAAGATTACTTCACTGAGGTACAGTATGGTACCAACATTTTAGGACTGATTTGAGACAGTGAGCTTGGTACATACAGACATTCAAACAAAGAAACTAAATAAAACTATATCTAAGAATGAATTTACTGTTTCCTCCTTTCTGACATAAGAGACTGCCTTGCCTTGCAAATGCTTACACAAGCTGCGTAAAATGTTCCCAACTTTTGTGACCTTTTCATGGAATAAGTTAGACATCCATTCATTAAATAATTCAGGATGTAATGTAATCAAGAGATTAAATTCACATCTGGTTTTTCACTGGGATAAGTTGTAAATCATGTGCCCTGCTTTGGCTTCTTAGAATAGACTGTAACTGTGCAAGCAGGGACATCTTACTGGTTTTGGCATTGTTCATCCCCAGAGAGTCCCTTGAGCAGCTAGAGTGCTAAATAAACAATGACAAATCTGCTTGTACATTATGTACAGCATGTGTGTTACTCCCTGCCATTGTAATTCTGGACCTGTCACAGAACTACTATCAAGACAGACAGACTTGCTTACATTTCAAGATACCCTTTAAGATCTGCTACATTAGACCAGAATGTATCACTAAGCTGGTCTAGTGTCCTGATTCTGACAGTAGCCATAAATGGCTATTTAGGGGTAATATAAAAATAGAACATATACAAAGCCATCTTTTCTTGGGGTATGTTTTTCCAGATTCCCATAAGCAAAGATTACAATGGTTATACTTTCACTGGAAGAAATATCTCACTATTATGTTGAATAGCTACATATAGATTAATACTCTATTAGTGTATCCACAAAGGTCTTTTTTGAATCCTTTTAAAACTTCTGCCTTCCACAATGTACGGTATTTCTCAATTTAACAATGAATGTTTTGGGAAAAAAAACAAAAAACAAACTTCCTTGTTGGTTTTTTTTACAAACTGCTTGCTAATGTCATTGTGTTTCTATTAGTTCTTCAGTTATGAAAAACATTGAATCCTCCATTTACCTTCTCTTTACTTGTTTAGGGAATTTACAAACTTCAAAGTATCACCCTCAAAGCTTCTTGTTTTCCAAGCTGAAAAGTTTGAAATTATTCAGTCAATGCTCATATTAAAAAAAATAGCTTTGATAAACCTCATTGTCCTTTACTGTACTTTTCTTGTTTTTTTAAGATGGGAGGCTAGAGCTGCATTCAGCTGCAAGTACACTGAAGCAAGGATATTTTCTGCTTTGTTCACAATTTCTGTTCTCATCCATTCTAACGTTTTCTTTGTATTTTTGGTCACTGCTGCGATACATCAGAAAAGCTTCCACTTAAATGATCATCTCTGTGTATGGCAGGAAAAAATGCTGCTTCCTTCTTTCATTATTCATGTAGCTGTGTTTTTACTACTAACAGTATAAACATGAAGGAAAGGTGTAGAGTAGGTACAGGTGATGTGAAATTGAAAATGCATGTGTCTCGTGATGGCATTAAATGTTTGGTGTAATTCTAGGAAATAGGTTTTTTTCTGTGTAAGCTCATCCAGGACATATCATTAAGGAACAAAAGCTGTAGAGCTATAATGCCACAATCATAAGGAAATTAAAGGTTGTCATGATACATTACATTAATTCAAATGAAAGTATTTTGACAGGTCTGAGGTTTGAACAGTTGCACCTTCTGCACCTTCTGGGACAGCAGATGAACCTCACTGCAAATTGCACTGCAAGCACTCATGCCTAACTTGGCAGGTCCTGTTTATCGCAGCTAGTTCACCTTCTGTCACCACGTTTAAGACTGCTAAATGCCTTTTACATCAAAATCCAGCCACAGAATTGTCTGGAATTAGCAAAACTGGTGAAAAAAAAAGTCTCCATTGTCTTTGTAACTGAACCTGGCAAAACTTCCTAGAACTGTTTGGTTATAAGAAGTTTCAAGAAAACATTTTTGTAATAATTATCCCATTTGCACTGAATACAAGGCATGCCGACCATTCAGATTTCATTATACAGGACACATTCTAAGTTCAGCATGAATTAGCCAAACAGTGGACCTGGTGCTCTTCTAGAGTACATCTTTTCCCGCATCTTTTCCTTCCTCCTTGCCATTTCTGATTTTCTTCATCATATTCATTCAAACTTGTCATTTGTACCCAAGTTTATAAATTTAATTCCTGATTCATTTGTATACCAATGGTGCTTATACTGCTTACTGAGGTATTCCAGTTTCTTGTCTTGTCTTTCTGCTAGATAACAACGAAGGTATTTTTTGCTTGCATAAATTAACATTACATTGTTGGTTTATATTACAAAGGTACACATACAGTTCCTTCTTCTGCCAGAAAAGAGATTGACTGGTCCATTCCTCCACCTTCTGTCCCAATATAACGTTCACTCTTTGTACAAATTTCTGCGAGTTCCACCTGAAAAAATATTAAATTGTGAACCTTCAGCCACAGTTAAGGACAATATTTTTATTCTGTTTACATATTAATTACTGAGAAAACAAAGGAAACAATGACAGAGTTCTGAAACCATTATCTCTTACACATTAAACACTCAAAGCCGCTGTCAACCAGGATGCCACCTGGTCTCTTTTCTCTTTTGTTCTGAAGCAAAAAAGAACCAATTACTCAGCCTCCAGAGGACCCACCATGGCCAAATGCTTTTCAGAGTATCCTTGTTAAGACACTTAACTCTTGTAGCTGTCCTCCTCCCACCTTCCTTGTGAACTTCAAACCTTTCCATCCCAATAGCCAGTATTTTATTGATTTAATTAGCTGAATACATCAACACATGAATCTCAGCTTAGTGAAAAATGGCGAGTTATTACTCCATATTGTTTTAACGTACTAGCTCCATAATCAGAAATTACTCCAAAACTGTTTCTCACTGCAGATATTGAAGTCAGTGATGCTTGTCATGTCTCCTTGAGATACTGTACTCTGTTTATCTGAACTAATTCGTAACTATACATGATGTGCATTCCTTTGTGACATTTTAGGCATATATTTGTGCATTCTGTTACCTGCAGGTCAGAGGATACTATGGGACGGTGAAATATCACTGTCATAACTGTCAAAAATCATAATTAACAGTAAAGCTTTCAGCTATCAGGCCAAGTCAAAACAAAACACAAGAGAAACCTTGGGAAATGGAAAAAAAATACATACTAGTCAAAAAGAAGTGGGTCAAAATGAAAGTATTTGTGTCCACCCATTATGACCCCTACCAGTTTGTTTTTCTAAGCACAAGGTAACCACAGGGAAAATGGGAAAAAGACTTCAGAAAAGCCACAGGCTGTTTTCCAGTCCGGTGGCAAAGTCAGATTCAGATTCCACAGTAAAGATGAGCATTACAGGACTGAAACAAGCTAAGCAGCAAGACAGGGACATTAGCCAGCACACAGCTGTAAAAGGCAGCAGATAGAGGCAGTAAATCACGATGCTGAGAGAGGTATGTGCAGGGTGCCTGCCTGCTTGCTCGAGACCTGTAATGGCCCCACTGACACAGCTGTAAAATTGGTGCTTAGATGAATGTAATCAGGCTGAACTTTTTGCAAATGCACTAACAACCAATTTACTCAGCTCACAAAGCAGTTATGGCCAATAAGCCTTAGGGTGATAAGCAGAAGTTATTAAAAGAACATTAAAAAAGTTACTCTAAAACTATGCAGAGTGGATCTCTGAATCAAACATGGTAAATAACCTCTTACAAGAAAAAGACCATTAATGAGAGAACATTGAAAGTACAATCAGCAAAATTACTCTCCTTTTTGGCACTGCCTTTCCTTTGTGTATTTTAAAGATGAGCTGAAATAATGTTTCTTTTATTTTTCTTGAGAAACTACAGAAACTTCATGCATTTTGGTGTACTTTCTTTTTAACAAAAACCATCTCCCAGGTTCATCAAAAATAGTTTTTCCTCCCTGTCCCATGTCCACTCAAGTCCCATTTCCAGTTTGAACCTCAGATCTCTTCATCCCATCAATGAAAGTTTAACATCTAGTTACCGTATCTCCCTGCTCCGCTATGAGCTGAAAATAATTCTGAATGAAATGCTAATGAATGTAATGATGCTTTTTTCCCATTTGATGCTAAAATACTCAGCAACAGCTCCACAGAATATAACAAACCTTCACATACAGCAGTCTCTAGATGCTCACATATGAAGGTGTGCCTATTTACAAACAACTGCTGCTGCAATGTGGGAATGCCTACATGTTTCAGCCAGTTCTGCTGAACCTGCCTTTCATCCCTCTGAGAACACAGCAATACCACATCCCTAATTTTTGCTGCCACTGGCAGGAGCTTTCAGACTGGAGCTTATGAGTATTACTGGATGAGAAGACCACGCTGGCAGATGGGTCATGTGCATTCAAGTAGGAGCTGTGGCTGTGCAAACCTGGCCTGAAGCACAGCTCCTGAGGTACTCAGAACATAAATTCCATTCTTGGGCACAGCTGCCTGAGGTATTACTTCATCTGCAACTGCCAGATAAAGCTTGGCAAAGTCAGAAATTAGGCATTTCACTCATCACTCTGGCTGCATCTCTATCTCCACATACACATCAGCTACCACTTGATTGCCTAAATTGTTTAGACTTTATGAGCCTGGCCTTATTAAATAAGTATTAGGAGAAGTCTTGCAGAGGAGGAATGTTAACAATTAGGACAGTGCCACTCCCCTGTCCCTTTACAAGGTCTGATACGCTGTGCCTGGTTGAGCGCCGGCCCTCGCTCGGTCTGGGCTCTCCAGGTGTCCAGCTGCATATGCCGGGCGAGCAGCGCTGCTCCAGCTTGAGCAACTTCTGTTTTGAAACTTAGCAAGGATTGGCAGGACCACCAAGTAGTAACTGGCAAGGGTTGCAAAGAGCCCTCTCCACAAGACAGCCCAAGGCATCCCTGAAATATTATTTGGTTTCTAATTTAAACGGGCCCTTGCTGACACAGGCTGGCCTTTAATACTAGGATGAGAAGCATGTGAATGGAGGGGAAATTGTCATCTGTATAGAGAGCAGTTTCTACTTACTGTTGAGACAAATGGGCAAATGTTTGCCTTTTTGCTAAAATGAGTGAAAGGGCAAAGTTTCATTGGAAACTAATGTGAAGACTAAACTGGAAAGCATTGTGTACATATTTGATACTTGAAAAAGGATGGTCATATGACTGAAATAGTGAACTGAATTTCAGGAGGTCTGGGCTCAATTTCTAGCTCCACATTAAGTTTCTTGTGAGTCAGGGAAAGTCTCTAATTCATCATGGTTTCATTTCCTCAGTAAAATGAGGAGTATCTTCCCCTTCCTTCTAATTAGTAATTGCTACTTGGAATTCTTACACGATAATGCTACAAATATGTGTGACTTCATTACTAGAAAGTGAAAAAATCCACATTTTACTACACAAGTTCTTAGAGTTTAGGCTTCCACAGAAAATATCTCTAAGGAAAAAAGTCTTTGAGAACCATGTAATAAAAGGAAATAGCTTTTGCCTATCTCAGAGCAATGCCTTGTTTCCATTCCACTTGTAACATTCAGAAGCTCTTTAGGGAAGGGACTGTTTGGATCATCTGCTATTTATATCTTTTCATTGTATGTCTGACCTGTAAAATCACAGAGCTTCTCGGATCCCAGATTTCACTGCACAATTTGGCAACATCTCAAATGCCAGTCTGAACAATACCTGGGCATGGAATGCCTTCCTTCTGGATGCACTGCAGCTCCTGTAGGGCAGTAGCTCAGAGCATTCTCACAGCCACATTTAGGGGGACTGCACCCCAGGCTACACCACAGAATCACCTGTCAGGCTGGTAGATTAGAGGGGGCCTGACACTCCTTGGTAGACTTCCACATACAATTGTTAAGTGTATAAAATAAACAATGTTAGCCCTATTGAGTTCTGCAGCAGTCCTAGAATAGGCTTTCTCACTGAACTCAGTGAAGGCAGATATTTGTTCCTCACGAAGCACAATGAAAAATACAGAGAATGAGTAAACCCCATCTGCACACAGACCCCACTTGCATCCTACACATTCTGATTTATATGAGAGATCACTTTGAGTCAGCCACAAAACATAGCTAGTTCTATGCACCCAAGGCTCATTAGCATGCTTTTCCATCCCTAAAGCAGTATTTCAAAAATACTAGTAAATCACAATTTAAATCTTCATAGAATTTTACATAGTTTACTTTAAAAGCATTCCTGTAAGGCTGCTGTTATCTTCAATTTAGAGACAGCACAGATACTTACATGATTTGTTCAAAGTCATGTGAATCAGTCACAAAGCTGAAATGAGAATTCAAAAACCTCCCTATTTCCAGTATTGTGGCTTATTCTGTAAAGAATAGGGTTGCAGGGAAACAGTTGCAGGTTAGATTTAAAATCTTATTCATATGATGATAATGAAAAGTGGAAGAGAAAGATACTAAAATCATCGTTTAAATGGGTCTGAGTAGAAACATTATGACTCTACACAAAAATTACTCAGACAAATTTAAAATTTCCTTAGTTCACCTATTGTGAGGTCTATGTATGTTACTGCCCTCTGAAATTCTGTATAATTGTTTCAGGAAGTTGTTCCAACAAGACTAACTAGACTAGGTGAACTATAATTATCATGCAGACAGTAAGTCCTAAGCTGTCATCTACACTATTAAACAAACAAAGTGATATATTTAACATAGTAATTCAAAAAGCTCAAACATCAGGAGATGTTTCCTTTGATCTCACCCCCCTGCAAAAAAACCCCAAAGAACCCAACAATCTAGCCAAGAAGGGAAGTCCATATAATCACAGAATCCCAGAATATCCTGATGTAGAAGGAAGCCCCAAGGATCTTCGAGTCCCTCTCCTCACCATGCCCGGGATAAGCCCCAGAATCCCATCATGTGCCTGAGCACATGCCCATAAGTAAGTAATGGATTGTCAGCTAGATAAAATCCATTAAAAGACTTGAGTCAGAATAAAAATATAGAATATATGAAGATAAAAGCATCCTCTGTGGATAAAACCACTGCTACTTCTAGTCCTGTATCTTGTAACTGAAAGTGGGCTCTTAGTATGGACCAGAGGCCAAGTAAAGATCGTATTTCCCTGGGACTTTATATTTTGATAGAGAGTTCCCTAGGCTGAATGTCAGTTCTGCAGCCTTAGTTACCAACAACAGATTTCTTATATATGAATTTGTCCAGACTCCCTTTAAACTCATGCATTATTTTAACATGTAGATCATCCATGGAACAAGGAACAAGGACTTGTACATCTTTTCAAATGAAGAACTGTCTCCTTTTGTCGATTAATAATATGTACCTGACTAGCTTTATTTCATATCTGCTGGATCTAAACATTTGAGGGGGCAACAAACAATTGATTCCCATCCACTCCATCAATTACATTCATCATTTGATGGATCTCTGTCCCTTCCTCCTTTAAGTGATTTTTTCCAGAGTCCTAACACACTTTTATGGCCTTCATTCTGTACCTTTTAATGATTCCATGTGGCTTTTTCCTGAATCTTTTTCAGTGTAACTATCTTGGTTGGTAAGAAAGGAGAAAGGCAGACTTACAGCTTTTCTTAGACACCTTAGAGAAAATGTCACTGTATCATTTACAATTTTAATGTCACAAATTAGCCACATAAAATGTGTGTTAATTAGTGTTAAGCACATTGTAATGCAACCTCAAGCAGTTCAGCACTACCATTCCACCTCTTTCCCTGAGGTTACTGCCTGGACACAGGAGTCATCAGGAGAGATTATGTGACCACTTCTGCCCCTCCTGTGCAAAGTCCCTTTGTTTAAACCTGGCTGAAGCAAACTGTTCCCTTCTGCTGACTGTAGTGAGGTCAGTGAGTGGGGTACCTGGGATGGAAACTGAAAATACCTGAAGTTATTCTAGCAGTACCCCGAGCTGTTTCACACCCTTGCTCTGTTCAGCCTCTGAACAAGGAGGAGGGATGAGTGCAATGTGACAGCAGCAGTAGCTGGCAGGTGAGTAAAACCTTGAAATCTCCCTGGTGATCTGTCAAGAAACACTAAATATTGCAGCTTTTGAATGCCAGACCAAATACAATCCACGCAAACACTACTTTTATAGCTGTTGGCAAGTACACATGGCCAGGTTGGCTGTGCTTCCATGGGAGATGCTTAGAATCAATGAGTTTCACGATATATTAACATTGGGTTTTTTGTTGTTTATCCAACAAAAAAAGATGCAACACAATAAATTAGAATATCCATAATTAAAACAATACAAAGCCACATCACTAGGAGAAGAATTTCAGTACATACAAGTCACTAACAAACAATTAAGCATTAAGAAATTTATGTAAATTAATTACTTAAGGAAGCTGCTCTCAGGTTTTAGACAATGTTAGTTAGAGCACTGGAAAATATCTAACGCTAACAATTTTCATTTATTAAAAAAATGTATTTTTTAAGCTGTTCATTTGCAAAGCTTAATTCCAAAGTCTGTCCAGAATGTATCCTACTGCAGAAGGTAACACCCGTTTGTCTAGCAGGCAACTGGCCCCCCTGTGCAGACCTAGGCTAGCTTTTGATCTAAGACTCTACTAACTACTCCTGCTTTTTGTTTGAAACAATTTAAGGTTCTCCCTGATAAGGAGCAAGTCAATCTTGGGTCACAAAGAAAGAAATTACTACCACTTAAATCCGTTTTATCTCTGAGTCACAAGATTTCCTATCCAGAATGCAGAACGTCTAATCTGGGAAATCGTATCAGTGGAGATATAATTTAGTCTGACAAAGAAATGTTGTGATTCTTTATTATTAGTTGCCTTATGTGTAGTTACTCTAGATGGAGAGATTTCGTGTAATAAGAATTCATCAGTGGCTCTGCATCATGTTACCTTGTTTTAGATTTTTAATGGAAAAAGTGAGTTTTGAGTAAAATGATACTTTTCACTAATACGTGCTTTTCTCTACTTATGTTTCAATATGAAATACCTCAAATTCAGGTTTAGATTTACAACTGAGTCTTTTTGGTCTTTCAAGTTGAAGAACTGATAAATTATGAACCATACCATACAGCTCACTTGATTTTCTGTTGCCCCATCATTTATTTTACTTTTTATCAGTTTGATGTTAGTGATAATGAGCATGAAGACCTAAATGTAGAAAGGTATTTAGATATCCTAGGAATAATGAAAGTGAACAGATGATCATTTAATTATAGAAAAAATCCTAAAAATAGAAACCTAAAGAATTATCTGAGTGAGGATAGATAAGGGGGTTTCACTTTTAATAGTCCTCTTGCTCACAAAGAGGGCAAGGGCCAACTGCTCTGATTTTCACTCATGCAATAATGGGTCTGGACAGTGTGTAAACTGTGACAGAATTTGTCCCTATATAACTGTCACTGTTAATATGTTCCAAACCAGTGATCAATTCCTTTCAATCTCACACAGCCCTTCAAAGAAGTAAACTTGTGTAAGAGTAAACCCCTTAGAAGAGTAAGACAATTAGTGAGTAGGAGACAGGCAAATATTTGTTAGTAAAACAGAATTAGTGTTGCTTAGTATTTTTTTGGAACAGCTCACCCTACATTACACAGAAACTTGATATACACAAATCCAGAATGACAGCAGCCAAAATAAAGCAATATTCTCCATAAAATGATAGTATTAAATTACATCTGCCTCAGTGGTTTAATGAAGTTCATTTTGGCCAAAGTTAAGTGTACTAGATTTTCTATATACTACAGTGCAGTAGTAATGGTAACTAATCTTTAAAATAAAAAACACCCAGTTTTCTTCTTGTTTTAAATTTTATTGTTCATGAATGGAAGCTCCATGAAGAAAATGAATTTGTTAATAAAAGTTATTTTTAGCACTGTCATTTTCAGTGCTCCAGAATTCTCTTCAGCATGCAAATTTAAGTAACTGGAGTATTTAAATACCAATTCAGTCAAAAGCGCTGTGCATACATTTACTCCCTCTATGGAAATACAGTAATGGTCCCCCAATGAACATTCCGTAACATTTCGGCAAGTTAATCTGAAAAGTCAGACTCAGTCTGCTGCTTTCCTTTACAACAAATAATGTAGGTAATTTAATGGCAAATGTAGTCTAGATTTTCTATTAAATTCTACAGAGTTTGGTTCATAATACACAAGACTGAAAATGCAGAAGAAACATTTATAGATAAAGATGAGTGTTTTACAGTAAGAAGGAAACATTCTCCATCACATAACATATTTCAACTCTAGTCAGACTGTCATTTTTTTTCCATTTTTTTTCCAATATGTGCACATATATATATGTATATATCTATCTATATATATAGGTATGAAAATAACTCCTGAAATAAAAGGTACTATGTTTCATTTAGTAGGGTATAAAATGATACCCAAATTTTTGAGGTTATTTTTACTACCAGGAATGCCTTTATTTTTAATATCTCATCTTGACTAGGAATAGGTTGCTGAAAGTTACCATCTGCTTCCAGTTTGCACATAAAATCCCAATTAGCTGAACTTCATATATGTTTTGCAAGGTAATTATGCTTACTTTTTTCCAGAATGGGAATATATTTGTCAGATAGTATCTGGATGTCCTCATAAGCACAGCAATCTTAGCCTGACTTTCTGTGCCCCCTAACATGCTCAAATAGAAGGTTATCAATTTGGTTGATGAGAGATTATAGCCTTTGATTACCACTGCTCTAAAGCACTCTGTTTCCCCTTGATTACAAACACACACAGTCAAGCTTAACAAGAACGCTGTTTTTTCAATTCCACAGGGAGAAAGGAACTTTAGCATTTCTCCATATTATTAGTACTTTAAAATACAATATCTATGTGCTATTTTTTGTGTAAACTATTTGCTTTCTCACTTAAATAACCT
The DNA here is from genome assembly GCA_013390045.1 of Picathartes gymnocephalus. Taxonomy (NCBI): domain Eukaryota; kingdom Metazoa; phylum Chordata; class Aves; order Passeriformes; family Picathartidae; genus Picathartes; species Picathartes gymnocephalus. The sequence goes on along the minus strand of WEKY01029652.1, from coordinate 58,896 downwards.
GAGCATGCATCTATCAAAGATTTTTGACAGATCAATAAAATAAATTATAAAAAGAAATATTTTTTAAGGAAAATAAATTATAAAACAATCCTAATGGGTACTGTCAGCACACATTTTGAAATCACACTATCAATATGGATACTCACAGATTTTCTTGCCAGACAGCTATGGATTAGGAATAGTAAAGGGTTCAACTCAAGCACTTTCCTGAGGCTTCAGAAAAAAAGTAGAAATAATTCCAGTTGGTCTGTGTATTCTCCCACTGAAATCAGTGACACTAGCAGGTATAGTAATGGTTGAAATACTGTTTAAAAATATTTAACACCCACACTCAAATTCATCTGAGCCATAGTTTGGGAAAAGTGAAGCCAATGGACACTGTGCCATTACAGATTAGATTTAGGTCCTTTATTTACTCTGTCTGGCTTAGCTTTTTCTCAGCCTAGATAAAGCCAAATATGATTCCACTTCCTATGCTCAACATTTCACATTAAATTAGATAAACCCTATTCACTTTTGATCTCTTCATCCCAGTAAGTATGTTATTAGCTACAGCTACAGCTACCCAGCTTTGAGTCACAGAAAAAATGTTAAGGTGACTGAACAGCCCTCAGTTTCACAAGATCTAACAGTCGGACAGGAACACTATCATCACATCTTTCAAGTAAATCTAGTTACTCAGTCCTAAGTGATTTTCTGTACTCATTAATTCCTACCACGAAACACAAAGCTGGGACAGTTTAGAGCATTATTATGTTTCCTTTACAAAAAGTATCTTCTCCTGATGAAAAGTTATACAAAAGATTGATTTAGCAACAGTGAAATAAAAATCACTTTAAAATCAAGAACTACTAATACGGAGCATTGCTGCTGTTTGAGTGATGCCAACACAGCCTTAGAGTGGTATCCTGTTTGGAGGAGAAAAATGGATTCTTTTTAAAGACTGCATTCTACATTTTCCATCTTGTTATTTGAATGCTATTGCACTGCTGCAACTGGTTAGCACAGCACATCTGGCTGAATTGTCTTGAACTGGTATTTTCCCTAACTATTGTGTATGTGTATGATGGGTTTTTTAAAAAAATATTGTATGCACCCTGAAACAATGCCCTATTCCAGACTGCTACACACAATTAGTGAGAGCATGTTTTTTTCTGATTTTGTTTTCAATGTCAAAAAATTGCTATTTTTAAAGTTAGCCACCATGAAATTCTAGCAATGCTTTTACAATGTTTTTTAATTTTGTGAGGTTTTGGCTCTTAATCTCATAGGCCCAAACCTCACACTGGAAGTGTTATCTCATAAAGCTCTAAATTTCAGTAACTTTTACTCTACAGCAACTATTTTAAACTTACATTTATCAGGAAAAAGAGCATATAACTAAAATATTCTCATAAAAATAGTTTCACAGAAACAAAACAGATAAATGTTCCATTCAGTAAAAGGTCAATTTTTCATAACTTTGGCTACAGAAGCCCTACGATTCAGCCAAATTTGATTCCAAAGCCAAAAGTTTCCTGTCTTCCCGCTACAAACCATCATACTAAGATTTTGCAAAATCCAGCAGACTAATGAGGGGCAAAAAGTCAATATTTTCTCATAAAATTACCATAAAATAACCAAATATTGTTACTTATAAATTTACAACTTTCACAACTATAAAGCATTTGAAAAAGAAGAATGATGGGAGGGGTAAAGTGATATTTCTTATTTAAAATAAACAAACACATAATTATCCAGAGCCTTAAAAATGCATGGTCCTGGTTTGCTTTCTAGTAGAAAGGATCTGGAAAACCCCTACTTGTGCTCAGCTAAGAATTTCCCTGCCATGGGGGAGCTGACACAGAGCCAGCAGGACTGGATCCTGCACAGATCCCACTTGACACCAGCACAGGATGCATTACGAGCTGGCAAGAAGTGACCAGAACACGGTTTATACTTCTGAGGGCTCACATGCTTAGATTGCTCTAATTTATACTCAGACAAGCCCTGCCTTATACAAGGCAGTTCTGCAAGGATAAGCATAAATCCAGTGCAACAGAGACTCCAGATTTAGCTAGATATAAGAAGTCTCTAAAGCTAAATCATAAATTAGCCAAAAACACTGAATGAGTTTTTACTGTCCGGCAGGATTTGGGGGAAACTTAAAGCCTGGACAAAAGCAGCCAGTCTTCAGAGCTGTCACCTTCTTTCCCAACCGTGACAACCAGGTGCCTTGCTCTGTGCAAGCACACAAAACCTTGGATATGTTCTTAACTGCTCCTATGGTAGCTATTGAGAATTCTCATCTGTATATTAATTGCTCATTTTTCATCACAAGTGCAAAATATCTGGCTGCAGACAGCAGGGTTTCCTGACAAAAATGTGCAGTTGTGTCTCTTGTGTTTGTCCAACTGTAGTTCAGACGCAAGTTTAACTTTCAGCACATTTTTCAACTAGCAAGAAGAGGACTGAACAGGACACATGAGGAGAAGAAAAGACATTCAGTGGAGTCTCTGTCTTCCTTCTGTTCTTCCATAATTTTCTATGAAAATGACAGAAGGAGTTCTGCACCTTTCTTTACAACAAATCTGGCATAATGCCGGCCAGTACTCGCAAGCCACGTGTAAATTCAGCTCAAGATACACACTGTATCATTTATTCTCTCAAGAACACTCTGCAGAAATGGAACAATGAAAACCCGGCTTCTGGTTTTCCAGATACAGATTTTTACTACGTAGTAAAATTTGGGCTTTCTGACCTCTGTCAGTTTTATGGATTGTGCAGATACCCAATTTCTGAACACGTGCACTCCAGTGATTTTGATCAGCAGTTCCCAAACTTAGCTCCTGAGGTGACCACCATCAGAGACGGTGCTGACCCATGGTAGAACCATCTATGCAAAACCAGAAGCTTCTTGTCAGGCCAGGTACACATTCTGTCACCTCCAAGCCTTTAACTGCAGTCTCATTCATCCAAGAAGGATCCTCAATTCCATGCTTTCATCTACCACTGCTCTACATGTCTCACCTCACAAACCAGAGCCTCTCTTACGGTGTCCAATCCCTTACTGACCTTTGATCACACACCAACACAAGTCAGGGTGATGCAACTGTAGCCACATCCTCCTACATAAAAAGCTTCCCTGCCTCACCAACTCTGCTTCTTTCTGCCTGAGCCCTGCCTGACACTCCTGAAGCCAGACCTGGCAGCTGGGCAATCTGGGATGGTGCACTCACTGCTGGGAGGATTCCTGCAACTGCAGCCTCATAGAGAAGTAAATCTCAACAGATCAGCAAAATCCCTCTCTGTGTGGATCTGTTCACCTCATGGCTCAGAGAAGTGCTTGTAACAAGCACAGTTAACAGCTGCCATCATCACGTGCCACTTTCAGTTGCCTTTGTATCACAATTTGGGAATGTCTGTCTTAGACAATAGGCACAAATATGTGTAACAGTCACATTTAGATCTGTTCTTTTCTCTTCCTGACAATGTTCTAATTTAAGATCCTAGTTTCACTTAACCAGATATTTTTAATGGAGAGAACTTCACTCTCATATGGCACCTTCAAGGACCATGACTCCTCCAGAAATCTGTATTACACAAGCCAAACAGTACTAACAGTTGTACTGCTAACTAGTCACATACTTGGGGTTTGTTTTTAGACTAATGTTTGTTTAAAAGTGAGGAATACATTTTGGACTGTAAGTATGTTCGTTCCAAAAAAACTGTGAAGAGAATAAGGAGAGTCAGATGGAAGAATTTTACCTCTACTTTGTGCTGATTATATAATTTATCAAGGAATTGTTCCACAGGCCTCCAACAGATGCTCTGCTGTTAAAGCCATGAAAAGTCATTCAGGGAGAGAGTAAAGGCCTCGGGGGTGTGGTCCACATGCTTCAGCACATATATCCTCAGCCCTGGCCTGCAGATAGCACATCTGGTCCAGGCATGGACCTGATGGTTGGCCAAAATACAGGCTTACAATAATGCTCCTTTTTTCAGCTTTAATGTAAGCCTGTTTTCTTGCCAAATTCAAATCCTGCCAAAATTAGGCCAAAGATGTTTGCTCAATTGTGCAATATCTTAAGTTTATATCCAACAACTCTTTGCAAAAACAATTGTATCGTGTTTTTAATGTTTACAGGCATTAACAATATTTAATTTTAAGTAGAATTTTACTGCTGACACTCTCATGTTTTACAGTAAATTACCTTAGAGAGGGTTTTTCCATTAGCTCTGAGTGTCACGAGTCCTGCACAGCACACCAAAGCACTGGAGCTAGAGAGACCAGAACTTGGAGGGATGGTTCCATCTAGCAGACAATTCATTCCAGTTGGGTTATTAAGACCAAAATGTTCCTAACAATGAAAAAATAAACAATCTCAGTTTCAAGTACAGACAGGCTCAGGCTTGGAATTATCTGATACTTAGAAAGAGAATCCTTCTGCTGAGTTGCTGGAAGCAAGAACCTGCTTCTGGTATCTCCAAAATAAAGCAAAAGCAAAATTTTCATTCTGTTCCTTAAGAACAAAGCCAATGGTGGGGCTCCAGCCAAAGGTATGTCTGCAATTGCTGTACACAAACATATAACTATCCCAAGCAGAACTCAGGATGGGCTGCACGCCCAAGAATTTACCAAGCTTTGTGGGTGGGTTTTGCAGCAACTGGCTCTGCTTTGAGCTGCCGTGGTGACAGTGCGAAGTTACCAATCCTTTTATACCCTACTTTTGTCCTTTTCTCAACAGCTCCTCATTTTAAGCACCACAAAGAGCTCAAGGTCCAACTTTATGCTTCAGTTCCAATGCTAGCATGTGGTACTAGGGAGCCACATGATGCTGAGGGGAAAGCAGTAGCCATGCAGCTGTTTTCAAAGCCAGATACTCATGTCCTGAAGCATCCACAGGACTGACACTGGGAAAACCACAATAGTACTAGAGGAACTCTGTGCTTTAGGGTCATAAAGACACCCCTACCAGTGGGCATGGTCGCTAGCATGCTATTTTTTGAATTAAGTTTAAATATTCTAACATACATGACAGATATCACAGATAATACATTTAATCCAGAAGTCATAAATCCTCATGTACATACTCTTTTAATTATTCTTGAGTTGCTTTGTCTTTATAATCTCTTTTATATAAATTTCTCTGTGCTATTAGTTTGAAACAAACACGCAGTATTTATTAAAAAATCACTGACTGTATATGGGGGATATATGAATAGCTAACTTCTGATGCAATTTATACATCAATAAACTATGTAACAGTGTCAATAATCAGAAAAAAATAACACCATTTTCATAAAGAAATGTCCACCTTCAAAAGATTTCTACTACTTCTCCTCAAACAACTTCAACCATAAATACCAATGGTAGCGATCAGCAAACACAAAGAGCCTCCTTTAAAGTCTTCTACCATCACTTCAAATTATATTTTGAATTTCCTGTTTGACAAATAAAGGAAATTCATATCTAGAATACTATTGCTGCCCATGCCCCTTCATGACGAACACTAGACAAGCTTGTTCATAAACAGAAAATGCTTGAGTAACCAGAAACTGATCCACAGTTTCTGGATTGTCTTGAATGTGAATCAGGCTTGCAGACTTATCACGCGATGTTTAAATAGAAAACGTACTTCAGTTTCAAAAATGAAAATGGACTTCGCCAACTTCTGCAACAGTTCTATCCCAAAAGGATAGCATGTTCAACTTAATATAAACAGATTATCCCGCTGGACCCTCTGAGTACTTGTATTTCAGAGTTTCTTAAGTCTGTAACATTTATGCTTATTTTCTGCCAGTACTAGAGTCTGCAAACCTGCTTTGCAAATTAACCTTCAAGTATGAAAGCTTGTCCTTAGGAAACAAATCTCAGTAGCAGACTGCAAAATAAATAAAGTCAATTGGTCATGCAAGCCTTAAAATAGGAAAGGATATATTGTAAAGAAACCTAATCTATATCTCTACAGTCAATGCAATTTAAATGCCTGTGTTACTGAGCAATACAAAATTGAAAATACTCATGTTACTGCACACATAAGTAATTTATTTGGGTATATGCATAGGAGCAGCAGGCTGTTTAGGACCTGTGAATTGTAAAAAAGTTATTTGTGGCACTGATTGTTCTGAATATTGTATTTTGAAGACTCCAGTGGCAGGTCTGAGGTACACTTTTTGGGTCTCTGCAGTCCTTATCTACTGGATCATCCTGTGGGGTGACCTAGATGGCCTATCCTGAGGCAAATTTCATGTGCTTTAAAAAGCACATTTACCCATAATCTGGGCTGGCTGTGGCAATCAGTTCCTGACCTGCCATCGCTGTTCATCTGCCCTTCCAGAAATATCAGTAGATGGACACCTAGCAGAGAAGTCACCTTTTTTTTTTTCCCCTCAAAGGGCTGTGAATTCTGTGCCTCATCTGCAAACAGCAGGTGAGATTTCCAAGAGGCTCAAGGGTGAGTTGAGGCTGCCTCCCAGGGCAGCACTGACCACCAGCACTTGCTTTCTCAGCAGCTTGGCCATCAGGTCAGTCTGGAGACAGACGAGCTCCCAGGAGAGAGAACCTGGAGTGGGCAGACAGGAAAACGTCTGTGTGTTCCTGCTCCTGCCTTTACCATAAGTGTGCCCCTTCCTGCAGAGCTGCACTTTGAACTCAGGACATTCTGAAAATCCCATTCAAATTCCAAACCCTGAAAACCGGGATGAATAATGGTTCTTAATGGATTATTTCTTCTGTAGGCTGTTTACTTGGCTTTTGCATTTTCTTTTGCCTACTGCATGAGGCAGCTTCACTCAGCTGTTGTGCACAAATTATAGGTTTTCAACTTAATGGAAGTCCATGTTTTTGAAATGCTTCCATAGAAAGAAAAGGGCTAAGATATGATCTTCGTGTCCTGAAAGATAAGCCTCCAAACCTTTTGCAAAGCAAATTTTAATTAGCTAATTCCATTGAAAAGCATTCCTTTTGACTTCAAAATACAGAAATGTCATCCTGATAATGTTTGATCACGACTTTCCTAAGCAATTATTTGCTATTGTAATTTGTTTTATAGAGATGAAAACAGTGCTCTGCACTATTTTAAAGCAAACCCACTCATATCTCCTCTTCAAGTTTTAACATAAAAATACTTAACTGTAAGTAAAATAAAAAGCTATAGAATGCAGGGAAACATTTTGAGGGTAAATAGGTATTCTTGTATTTTACTTCTACATTTATTTCATTAATTAAATGGATTTGACTTACCTGAATACCCTTCAGTCCACACAGGAAGTAGTTATGCCACTGAGGTATGGTTTTGTTAATCTGAATGTTATTAACACTAGTATTGAAATCCCTGCAAAAACAGAAAGACCTTGAGGCTTTAATTTGTATTAAATTTAATTTGAAAAAACGTGGCTTGTTACTGCCACCTGCTGATGGACAAAACCCGTTTGATGGTTTTCAATGCAATGTTTTCTGGCTTGGGTTTTTGTTTGATCTTTTTACGTATCTTCTTTATTAATCATTTCTATATGGTTATTTTAGATGAAGGCATAAGAATTTTTGATTAAGCATAAAGAATATATTAAATAAATCCAGAAATTAAGCTGCCTTTGATATCGTTAATTAAGGTAGGATGCCTTCCATCATGTATGTGTATGCTGTCATGATATCTTAGAAATTAAAATCGAAATAATCTTATCTGTCACCTTGACTAGAGACAGATAAACTTCAGGCTCTCTGGTAATTCCTGCTCAGGATTTCATTTTCATTACCTTTGCTCTGAATGGCGCTTCACTAAAACAGACCTAATGCTGCAGAATTATATTATGTATGTTACAAGACAAAATTATTTAGTTTAAATATTTTGTTTTCTCCAGGATAATTCCTACTCCACCTTCCTTTCAAAATAAGAAAAATAGTAAGCTTGAATGTTCCTGAAGAACAGATAGGTACTGTCAAAATGGGCATGGGTGACACGCAGAGGCCTCAGAGAGATGTGTAAGACCCCAAGGCGTGCAAGTTGTTTGGCAGTCTGTACCTTTGAACAAACACCCAGGAACTTTAACTGCTTGCTGTCATGACAGCAGGTGCCCAAAAGAAACAGCAAAGGCACTGAGAATGTCAAGAAAACAAATAAAAAATATTCAAAAGCTCCAGACTAAGATGTGCTCTACTAGGCAAGGTCTGCTAAAGAAAATGAACAGAGGCAGCTGAATTCCTGGAAATACTTAACAGGAATAAAACCACTTTCAAGAAATAATATTTCAGGGGCCAGTCTGCAACTCCTAAGAGGATGGATTTTTTCCTTCTTACACTGGTCCCAGTAAACTATGCAGGTTATTGATTTGCTGGGTTTATTTTTGTCCAAAAGGACGTCACAAATTAAAACCTGTAATGTGAAAAGCATCAGTGAAAAGATGTTTTTATCAGTTAATTATTCTGTTACCTATGGAGAAAAAGTTATACAAATATAAAGCATCTTTACTATGACATAATTGTCTTCAAACAATGTCTGAAAAGCTCACTTTATTCTGGTGCACTTAAAGGCTGCAATTTTTGTTTTATGCAATCCCCAAAGCAATGACCAGTGTTGAAGTGGCCCCACAATTCATCTGGTCTCTTGCTTGCTGTAGTGAGGAACTCCATTTCTATTCCCAGCCCACAACCTATTCCTGGCTCAGTGGCACATGACAGATCTTGCACTTTGAGTATCAACTTAGAATTGCCATTTTGCCAGTTATACATTCAAGTTCAACCTTAATTACAGTGCAAACCCATGAGGCTGGTGTCATTTAACATGTAAGCTGCTATCTTAGTGCCACATACAGGATTTTATCAACAGTGCAGCAGCAAAGAATTGCACAAAGCTAGTGTCAGAAATTACTAGATTTTGTAGAGGAACACAAAATATATGAAAGGGATTATTGAGAGTAGAGTACAAGGAAAGTTTGAGAATGGCTGTAAATTCTTCTACTTTGAGATTCATGTGTATTTAGAATGATGTCCAAGAGAATAAAACATCAACTTGCTTATGGTTTTTGAATAAAATAAACCCCCCACGAGGTATTTGTAAAATAGAAAATACTTGTCATAAGTAATGAAGATTTAAAAATTCTGTGTTTGTTTATGCTTGCTTCCTACAATAATCCTAAATTATTGTTGTAAAAAACAAGGTTGGTGGAAAGAAATGTTTGAAAGTGATTAAGAGAAAAGGAATCTTAAGTCCTCTTTGCCTCAAAGAAGAGTTCTAAAATACTTAACCTTCATGATTCTTTTTACTCTCTCAGAGTAAAACTTCAATGAACAAGAAGACATATGACTATATTTGCTGGTTCTCAAGATAAATTAAAATAATGGCTTCCTAAAACGCATTTTGCTCTTTTTTGCAATCTTCTTATATAGAAAATGAAAGGGAAAAAATGGCTTTGATTTTGGCAGGTTTTATATGGACATAATTCACACAATCACAGAATGTGGGACTGTCAAGATCCCCAGAAATCTCTTTTTGTTATCATATTCAGTTTTTTCTAAAAAACAGTTCCTAAATATCCAAGCTTTATCTTAAATCAGTAAATTTTCAGGCTTGCCTTTGAACCTCCTACTGAAAAGTAAGCAGTTTAATATAAGAACTTTATAAAAAAATAAAAGATTGAGAAAAACATACCCATGAAATAAAAATACTCTGATATTGTCTGTTCCAGTCTTTCTGTTTTAAAGAATGCTTGGGAAAGAATAGTACTTCTCCATAAAGTACAGACATAAAAACTTCAATTTTTCTATACAATTAGAAGAGATGGGATTTTTAAGTAGTGTGACTGAGGTAATTTTTACTGCTTGAATAGTAAATAATCCTTATTTTTGGGAGATCAATTTGGCTCTTTCTCACAGAACCTTATTGTCTTGTCAATCCGTTAGTTTATCTGTTTCAATCTTCTGTACAAATACCCTGATTTAAAAACAAACAAACAAACAAGTAAAACTTTCAGGTTTTGTCATGAGATGGAAACTGATTGGTAATTACCATCCTCTGGTACTTCTGAAGGCATTTTGAGAATTATAATGTCAGATATTCTCTCTACACATACTTCTCAATTACAAAGATGTTTTGTGAAGGGGAGGTATCAGGAACTTCAAAAGAATATAAGTTTTGAATACCTTTTTAGTCCCAATAACATAAAAGCCATCAGATCAGTTGAGATAATTTATGATAAAAAACAAATAGGTGGTTTTTCTAGCAACTCATTCTCTGTCCTCTTTCTGCTAAAAGTTAACATGAACTATCAGTGTGGAAGAGTGCTACAGAACTGTTCCACAGTTTACCAGTTCACCAAATAAGAATGAAATAGAAAACAGTAATTCTACAGAGGATTCTGGTTAGTCCTTGTTCACCAAAGGCCTATATATATATATGCATTCACCACAGGCATAAATCTACCAATGTAACAGGCTGGGAAAAAAAGACATACTGTCATCAGTTTTGTTATGTGGTGTAACATTCAAAGTGTTGAAAAATATTTCTTTGTTATGAAATTATGGGCATGTTTTAGCTTTGTTTTTAAGCAACAGTGTCTCAACAAAACCAAGATGCTTAAAGCTGTGTTCTGAGACCATTTCTTGGTTTATGGCTTAAAGCATATGATTTCAAACTGAAACCAGAGCAGATATAAAAATATAGTGACAGTATGTGCAATGTAAATTCAAAGGCTATAATTCTACACTTGGTGGAAATGTCTTGAGAAGGCCATTTCAATTGCAACATAATGCAGTAAAGCTTGAAGACCGAGTAAAAATGTTTACCTTTTTATTACTGCTTTATTTAGTGTTCATGATAACAACTTTTCCTAATCAAAACTATTGTAACTCTGAAGCTATTGTCTCTGGCAGAATGGTTTTGCAATACAACTTAAGCCCTAGTGGGAGGTTGCTGTTGAAGAAAGGGAAAGGTCCCATGCACATCTCCCATTTCCTTTCCCTGTTCACCACTGCTTGTTCCCACTGTTTACCTCAAGTCAGCTTTAGTGCTGAGTGCATGGCAATTCACTAAAATGAGAGAAAATTATCCAAGCAAAAAATGGGGGAATAGTGCACTTTATCTTAAGATCAAACAAGTATTCTACACCTGCTAAAAGGCAGAGGTTGAATTGTTCTCAGAAGCAGGTACAGGGAGACTAGGGGTAAAAGAAGCTAAGCCATTACCTTTTGGCAGTGGCACACTCTTAATTCACCCCAGGTATAATGTGAAAACATACTCCACAGTGCGAAAAATCTCTGAGTATTTATACTTAGCATGGAAATACAAATTCCTTTCAACTGTCTTAGTCACAGGCAGCAGTTCAGAACATGTGTTTATAACAAACTGAGCTTTAAGCAGGAGTATGTGCTCAAGTATTTCCCACTTTTGACAGTATGTTCCTGTCCCTGTGCTGCCACACATTGTGCTTTCAGGACCTAATTTACCAATTAAACCAATGGCTCAATAAACATGGCTTAAACTAAGCTTTTGCTGATTCTGATATTTGCAAAATGTCCACAAAAGCTCGTGGATGAGTGACCTGATCTGAACTGCCATGCAACTACACAAATATCAGTCTGTTACAAAGAGGCAGAAAAACATGCCTGAAGTTGAAAAGAGTGGCAGGATTATTTCCCTATGTTCAGCACTTGTGAGACCATAGCTGGAAGATTTCATCCAGTTTTGAGGTTTCCCAATACATGAAAGACATTGGCAGGGAGTTCAGCAGAAGGCCAACAAGATTATTTACAAGGGATCTTCAAAGGTCCCTTCCAACCTAAATTGGACTATAATTCTGTGAACAACAGCTGTGGAGGAAGTGGAAGCGAGGGAATACAGATTTTTTGAGCCAGGATTGTTGCTAAAGCTGTTGTGTTGTGAAAGCACAGCCCCAGGTTCTCCAGAGCAGGGGACTGTTACCTTACCTATGCAGTAATCAATTACAAAACATTCCACTCCCTTCTCCAGGAGAAACTGAGCTGCTACCAATTATCAGGATTATATTGAGAAAGATGTGCTAAAAGAAGGGAAGACAGATTTGCACTTTTAGAAGGATTGAAAAATCAGAGGCCTTACAAGAGTAATACGAACAAACATGTGGAAGACAGCAGCTGCAAAGCTACTGCGGTGAACTAATACACACAGCATGGAATCAGTCTGTGGCATTCCATCTGCTGATATAAACTGTTTTGCACAATCAGACTGTATTGCAGTGGAAGTCTGACAGATCTCTATAAAGACAAACTGTATTGCAACGCATGAAGAGGTCCATAAAAATTAGTGAATAAACAAATTAATTACGTACAAGTACGAAGAATTGGTATTTGCCAGTTGTACAACTTGAGTTTGTACAGGTTCTACTGCAATCAGGATATCTTGTTCTATAGCCATCGGGAGCACAGCATAACCACAGTAGTCTATGTGTTCTCCTACCAAAGAAACAGACAAAGAAAATACTTTGCAATAATTCTAGAATAGAAGTAACAGGGTTTCTACGGGGCTTTGGTGTTCTTTACTGGATGAGACAATTTTTTAGTGTAGTTTCAACTCTTATTACCTAAAGTTTGGGGTACATTTCCTCCACTTCTTACTACTTCACAAAAAGTTTTTCTTTCTTTAGTGATTTTTATCTATTGCACCTGTTTATAAATGTTCATGTTTTAACACTGGCTTACAAAATTTTTTTTAAAAACCCACCATGTAGATTATTGTCTAAGAATGAGAACTGTCATATAATTGTACATACAACTGTACATTGTACATACAATTTCTGGACCTTTTCCCAAGAAGATAATAATTATATTTAAATAATCATTAATATAGTTGCATATAACACATAAAGTAACTACTAAATAAAAAAATGTATGTAGTAAACATCCTCTCCCTTGGGAATAATTCCTGGCTACCATATGCTGTCTATTTAGTCTATATGAGATGTTCACACAACACTGAGATAAAAATTAACTGCACAATAAACTAATTGACTTTTACAGCTGTTTTTCAGAATCGTTTTACTACATCTTCAAATGCATAGGATTGTTTTATGAACATATGCAAGAAACTCAGCTCCAGGGAGAACACAATCCTAACATGGACAGAGAAATCTCAAAAATAAGGCTACTACAGAAATACAAGTAAGTCCTAAACACAAAATAGTTGTGACTCTCCAGTCTGCCAGTGAATCATCCCCACTGTTCTAAGTTCTGTGGACACATCTCTATGGAAGAGTAAAGAACAGATGACAGTAGAATCATTTCACGCCTTATCATGTGCATTGCTGTGGGGCTGGTGATATTTGGTAACTTTAAGTAAAATAGAAGAGAAAATAATTTACTAATTTATTTTCTGGATGTGGTGGTTCATAAACTAATTTAGATTTCCAAAGCCTTTAAAAAAACCATAAGGTGGCAACTTACTCCAATTTTCAAAACCGTAACTACTGTCTATAAATGTTTTTCTCCAAAGCTGATATCCATGTAGAGTTGTTTATAATAAGATATAGTAAAATCTACTAAATTATAAATGATCTTCCACTTATCACAAGGAACTGTTCTGAAAAAAATAAAATTAAGACCAGCATTATTTTCATTCTGTGTTTTAAACTACTAGACATGATGGCAGATGAAGTAAAATAACATAATGTTAATTTTTGTCTTTTACCTATTAAGTTGACTCGTCCTGGTGCACGAGCATAAAACTTTGGAGCTGATCCAAACTTTGATATAAACATTTCCTTCAATTTCTGCAATCTGAAAGGCAGGTTAGAAACATTTAGAAGGACTATACTTGCATAAAATTGCATAAAAGACAGGAAGTTTCAATATTTCTTGAAGCAAATTCAATTCAGCTTTCTGAAGTATGTGGAGTTTTCTCTGCTACATCAAGAGTGACATTAAGCTGCTTATTTCTGCTCTTCACATAAAATTGAAGAGTCTACTTAGATCTTGATTTTTATCAATTTTCGTATTTGACACCTCCCCATCTTTATACAAATATATACAGAGAACTAAAATTCCAGATTATCCCTATTACTTACGACAGTGTTTACTCCACAGGATTTCAGCAACAATACTTCAGGTTTTTCATTTAGAGGTGCCTGATGTGCTACTGAAAGTTCAAAGCAAATAAACCTCGTCATACTGTTTTATTTCCTGCAACTGTAAAGGAACAAACCTTCTGCCTGATGTTTGCCAAGTTGGAATACTTTAGTGTGTCATGCAGAACAGTAGGAAAACATGGGCTAAAAACAGATGAAGCTATTATCTTAGTGAAGCATAGGAAATTTGATAGTACTTCTTTTTGAAACTACCTTAAAGCAAAATTTTAGTCTACTGACAAAAATCCAGTAACAGGAACCCTGATAAGGTTTCTACATTTAATCTAAAGCTAGAACTGTAAGCCTAGTAAATGCAAAGTGGAAGTAAGAAGACTGCAATGAGAAACAGATGTTAGAAAATTCCACAATTACTCAGTTTGTACTTTGTAAAGGATGTGTTGTTGTTCAACTACATATATTCAAATGTTTTTTAAGATTTTTTAAAATGGAAAACTACAAAACATGATTTGTTGTGGTATTTTTAACAGATCTTTCAGTACCTTTCTGTCTTTGTGCTCAGTTACAAACCTGTATTAGGTCTCTCTATGATTTCCCCTTCTTATAATCTCCCCTAGTATTGAGTGGTATATCATTCTTCCAATTAGCAGAAACAATTTCTGCCATTTCATTATTCAATCCCTTCTCTAGATCACATTAATAATATTATAGTCCACGGGGGAATCTGTTGGCAGTATTCTAGGTGTTAACTTTATTCCTTTTTGTGTCGGTATTTAGAATGCTGCTTTGTTTCACAGATATTTTTATAGTAGTGTTGGTACCAAGAGACAACAAAGAAAGCAGTCATGAGGGCATGTTTATCTAAGTGCTGATTGATATCTTTTTTTAATGTGGGTTTTACAAGCAGGCCTGATGAAAGGCTATTTACAGGCTTTGGCCTTAATGTTGCAACACATATACTGCATTTCAAGCACCTTCATCAAGAAGAAAATTGTTAGAAGCCTTAAAGCAAAGGCACTCCTTACAACTTCACACTTCCAAGTCTGGAAATGCTGGATTTGTCGTTTCCGTGGGATTTACGGTGCAAACGTATGCACGTAACCGACGTTTTAAAAAGTTCCCATTCTGTGGTGCTAAAGCAAGCAAAAAGGTTCGTTTGTGTGCGTTCTGCTCCACACACCGAGCGCAACTCCACGGGGAAAGAGCAGGAGCTTGCACGTGCCGCAGCCATTCCAAGGACGAGCTAGGCCAGCGCTGCTCCAGGGCCTTTTACAGCAAAAAGGACGAGAGGATAATCAGTATTCCCCAAAAACTCTGGGGGGAAAATTATGTAGGCGGAATGATGATGAATGAATGACTGAATCAATGAATGAATCAATGAATGATTCCTCCTGCTGCCCCAGCGCTACCCTGCGAGGGGCGACAGGGCGGGCCGGGCTGCTGTGGGTGGCAGAAGGGGCCGGAGCCCGGCGCGTCCCTGGCAGCGGGAGCTTCCCAAGAAGTCTTTGGTCTGGTTACGAAAAAACCACGACGCTACGAGTCCACACCCCCTCGCACCTCAGCGCGGGGCATGAGGACGGGTTTGCCCACCCCTCCTCCCACCTCCCCCGGCCGCCCGCAGACCGCCCACCCGCCCCTGGGTAAGCGGCGGCGGGGCCGGGGAGTGACCCACCCACCTGGGCTGCTCCACCAGCTGCACCGGGAGGGCGCTGGGGTTGTCCCCCGCCATGGTGGATCCACCGCGGGCCCGGGTGAGGCGGCTCCGGCGGGACCGCGGTCACGGGGCTGGCGAACGCCGCGTCCTTCCGGGCGGCAGTGCCGGCGGCCTGGCCCCGTCCCGCCCCGCCGGCGGTGCTCGGCCCTGGGGCCGCTCTGCTCTCGGCCCCGCGCCCGCCATAGCCCAGATGGGACAGGGAAGCTGCTGCGACGTGGGAAAGAAATGTTTGGGGTATTCCGGTATTCCTGCCGATGGTCCTGCAAAGTGTACGTGCAATAATAAATAGACAGCGGCATCCCTCACGGCATGGAGAGATGGGCATCCCTGTCCCCATGTTTTTTCTGGTGTGTGGTTCCTCCAGCTCCCCTCCCAACAGGCAACCTCATGGCTCCTGTTACCCTCAGATTAATGGCTGCAGGTACTTGCAAGGAACTGAGTATTTCAGAAGTGTTCGCAGGCTCACTCCCTCAATGTTTTGGCGTATATTTTTGTCCATTTTGGTATCTATCTTATTGTCCCTCATCCCATTCAGGGAGCTTTAAGTGCTCAGACTGAAGGAAGCACAGTAACAAATTTCATTGTGGGTTTTCTGACATAAAACATTTATTTCCCCATTAGTATAGTTGCAGAATACAACCACAGTTTTTAAAAGACTTGGCAGTAGCTGTAGGGGAAAAAAAAATCAAAAATTCTCTGTCAGAAACCGTAACAATATAAAATGACCAACAACAGGAAAACCTGGAGACGCAGTAAATATTGCAGATGCATCTGGGTGTCCATGAGAACCCCAGACCTTACGGAGGTGGGGAGGCAGAGCTGGTCTGTCGAGGGGGTTGCCTCACTTAGTTGAAGGCAGCAGCAGAAATTGGCATGCAAAAATCTTTATAAAGCCATTGCTTTGCAAGGTCTGTGGATTTTAAGAGTTCAGGCCTTTAAAACTGCTGCTATGGTATTATTTGCTTATGGTGAACGCAGGGCAGGTAAACTGTTCAGCAGCACTGAGTAAAGCAAAATGGAGCTGAGCAGTGATTCCAGTCACAGCAACGGGCTGAGCTTTCACAGAACGGGTCAGGTTGGAAGGGACCACCGTGGGTCATCTGGTCCAACCTCCCTGCTCAGGCAAGGTCATCCCAGGGCACATGGACCAGGATTGTGTTCAGACGGTTCTGGAATATCTCCAGTAAGGGAGCCTCCACAGCCTCTCTGGGCAATCTGTTCCAGTACATGGTCAGCCAGTAAAGAAGTTCTTCCTCATGTTCAGGTTGGCCTTTCTGTGCATCACTTTCTGCCCATTGCTCCTTGTTCTACTGGATGGCACCACAAGAAGAGCCCGATTCCATCCTCTTGACAGCCAAAATTTACACAGGGTCCCCTCTCGGTTGCCTCTTCTTGAGGCTGAACAGGCCCGCTCCCTTAGCCCTTCCTCATGAGAGACATCTCCAGACTCTTGGCCAACTTATTAGCTCTCCGCGGAACCTGCTCTAGGAATTCCGTATCTCTTTTGTACCGTAGAGCTCGTAACTGCACACAGTACTCCAAATGCGGCCTCATCAGGGCTGAGTAGAGGGGCAGGATCACTTCTCTCGACCTTTCCAGAGACACGCCAGTCACCAGATTCGCAGTCCCGGTGGGGGATCCGGGCGGGCAGCGCCCACAGCGGACACACGGCAGGCGGCCTCGGCGCCTGCACGGCGCACTCCGGGCGGCGGCAGCGCCGGCCCGAGGAGGCTCCGGCGTGCAGTGCCCAGGCCCCGCCCGGCCGCCGTTGCCAAGGGCCGGTCACTACCAGGGGGAGGGAGCCGACGACTGGGCGACGCGGATTGGGCTCCGAGCGCCCCGGGCCGGAGGCGGGAGAGGCGCGGGCGGCAGCGGGTTCCGGGCGGAGCGGAGCCACATTGGGCAGCGCCGCGCGGGGTTGTGGGAGAAGGGGCCGTACCCGCCGCCGCCCCCCGCCCGTCCTCCGGCCAAGATGTCTGACATGGAGGATGATTTCATGTGCGATGATGAGGAGGACTACGATCTGGTAGGGCGCAGGGCGGCGCGGGGGCTCAGCGGTACAGCCGGGGGTGCCGCCGGCGCGGCGCCGCTTCGGGCCGCTGCTGGTGCGGCGCGCCCGCCGCAGCAGCCGCCCCGCCGGGTGCTGCCCCGGCAGGGAGCACGGACACCCAGGATGAGTTTCACTCCCGGGGAGGAGGATGCGGGCAGGGTCTGCGAGGGGCGGGTGCTGATGTCGGAGCAGCCGCTCGGCCGCCTCTCTGCGAAGGAGCAGGCCTGCCTCTGGCCGGGCAGGTGGATAGGCCCGGGCTGGTGCCCCGGCGCCGGGCTGGCCCCTGTGTCCCCCACAGGACTCACGCTGAGGGGAGGGCTCCGGTGCGCTGCCTCCTTCCCTCTCTCCTCCTGCCCTGGGCCAAGTGTCGGGCACGAAGTGAAATGATAAAGTTGCCCGCTCTTCTCCCCTGTCGCGACTACGAGAGGCCTTTGGGGACAGATACTGTTCATGTGCTTGTGTGAGCAACAAACTGGGGAAAAAGTAGGAGAAAGAGAAAAGGGAGTGAGGAGAAATGGCCTCACGGCAGGTTTCTCATTCAGCGCGCCGAAGTGTGCACTTATTTCTAACTTTACGTCTTTATAGTTTTTGTGATCTTTCTACCACTCCCTTTTTGTTTTAATTGTAAGGTTTGGCGCTTTTCGTGTTAAGTTTAGTTAAATGTTAACATTAGCTTTTGTCTTAAGCTTTAAAGTTAAAAATATGCAGCTTGTCTGATTAATTATAATTATATTGTCCTTACCTTATATTGGAGCTTGAGGTTTGCTTGTTTGGGTTTTTTGTTTGGGTTGGTTTTTTTGGTTGTTGTTGGGTTTTTTTGTTTTGTATTTTTTTTCTCTTTTTCTTTTTTTTTCTTTTCTGAACTTTGGTTGGGTTTTTAGAACTACAGACTTCTTAAAAAAAATTATGTATAGTTGAAGCTTGAAAGTCTATTTCATTCATTTCAGCTAAACCTGTATTAACAGTATTGCAGTTTCACTGAAAAACTCCAGACAACTTGCTTCTGGAAGATTTGCTTTCTGACACATTATTTGGTAGTCATTGCCACTTACGAATTCACTTAAAATATTTACCTGATTTTATTCAGAATAGTTTCTGGGCAGTTTTTGTTAGGAGCTGATTAGAATGGTGGGATGACATTAGATATAGCATAAAAGCTTTTGGTTTTGAGGGTTTTTTGCATTAAGGTAAGAGTGCTTGTTTGACAGGCATTGTCATCGTAACCCTATGAGCTGCTTGTGTCACTATTCCAAGAACTGTTTGTGTTCCCCTTTCAGTCCATGAATGAATTCACATACTGTAGAGACAGGATTACTTAAGGAAATACGCAGAGACCGTTAAAAACATTTTGTTCCAAAATGAATTTCCATTCATTTTTATTAACACTGAATTTATGTCCTGATTTGAAATACTGTGGTGTTTTTTTTCCATGCGATATAATCAGACAAATATTAAACACAGCAGAATTCATGTTCCATATCGTTCCATAACATCAGAACTGGGCATGTAGAGAAACCATTGGAATTGCATTTTTCAGTCTATACAGATACGAATAAAAATGCAGCTCAAACTTACACTGCTCTATGTCAGTTTTCTCCAAGAATAATTGGTCTAGTGCTTTTTCCTGTGTTTCTTTCTTCTGTAGTACTTAATTTCTCATTGGAAAAAACTTAAACACCTTGCTTGTGGCAGATTTCAGCTTTGATTATAGTTACTTTTACTGGAACATTTTCATTGTCATTAATTACTCTTAGCTCAGACCTTTCAAAAGTTTTAAAATACTGCTTGTAATAATTAGGAGCACTTTTTTTTCCCCCCAGTATGTAACTCCCATGTAAAATATCAACAAATACCTAAACTACAGATTTTTAAAATTTAACTTCAGTTCATGATTGATGGGAGAAAAAAACCACGAATTGAAGAGTCAAAATATTCCAGCTAGATTAGTTTCAGCATTGTGGGACTAACAAACATTGATTGACTGTTGTTTTCAAAAATGCCTGAGAATTCCACAGAATTGTTTCAGAAAAAAGTTAAGGACCCTGAAGATAGGGCCTGATTTCTTTCTTTCATGTTGCTATCTAGTTAAATTTAGAGAAGACTGTATGAGGATGCATGAGTCTCGAGTGTAACGACTGCTGCAAGAGGCTTTGCAACAAAAGAATGAGGACAAGACATAATACTCATAGCAGTGCAGAATTGAGAGTGAAAGAGCACATGTGAGTGCTATGAATACTGTTTTAAAAAGCAGGAGGAGAGGCAATAATTACAGAAACAGTCAATGAAAGAAGTAGCTATTTTGTCAAAATATGGTGAAATTAGGTTCAGGTCTCCCAGGGTTGCTGTCATCATAACAATAGCAGTGAAGACTCCCCAAAAATTAATTTTGTCAGCTTTTATTAGAAGAGATTATGGCTGTTCCTCTTTAATGTGCACTTGACCTGCTGATTATGTAGAGCCAGTCAGTTAAATTTCCTTAAGTATGCAAATGTTTCACACTTGAACTGAAATGTGAACAGATATTCCAAATGCCCAGCTCTTTCCCAGCTTCATCATGGAATTTTATATAATTAGAGTAATTACTACACTGTTAAACAATTGAAGACTATCCAGGTTGTACTGGATTGTTTTTGTTTAGTTTTTCAGTGGGTAAAAAGTCAAAGTTTTACATGTAAATGACCTCAGCTACTCCTACAGAAGTTGAATTTATTGACTGGAGTCTTGATATAAGGAAGAAATTCCATTTATATTTGTGGGTGGATGAACCTAGATTCATAGTTTGCTAGTAATCTGCTGTGACAGCTTTGGTTATAACATGAATTATTCCACTTTATGCTTCAATGAACAGAATAATGTTTACTGGTCATTATGAAAGCCACTCAATTTTAATTTCTAGTTTGGTGCTGCTAGGTGCCTTACATGATTTCAGTAAAAGTTCTTCTTACTAGATCCAGCTTGAGGTTGGAGAAGGACAAAGAGGGAAGGACCATTGTAAAATTCATTTTTGTTTTCGGTCTGAGACAAAAGACTATGTTCAGAATTGACTTGGAGGTGAAACTCAGCTTTCCTCCAGAAACTGATTCTTCCAGGCACAATGACAACACATTGACAGTTGTAGTACATCCACTGGATTTTTTTGTTTTGCTTTAAATAAATAAGGAATTTGTGGTGTTCCTAATGAGTTACCTTACTGTGTTCTGAAACTCAATTTTAAAATTAATCTGAGGAGAGGTTGGACAAATATATTTGTGGAGCAGCTGGTCTTTTTACAGAGTTGTATTGTTTCAGTGACTTGTGGAAGATCAGTAAACAATTCCAATGAACACCATCAGTTTGCACCCTGGTGAGATGGCTGCAGGTTCATGAGGATTGGCATGACTCAAATACGGTGAGCATCCCTTCAGATTACTGAGGATTGCCCGTTTCAGGATGTGATGATATTAGGAAATAGGCAGTCTTACTGCTTATTTCAAGCTACATTAATTGGCTCTTTCTTTCTTTCCAACCAAGTGAAATACAGTCCATTGCAAAAGGAATTTCTGTAAGTTACCAAACTTGATAAGCAATTTTATCAGCAGACAGAGACATTATTCTGTCTTTTATTGCTGGATTTTAATAGATACAGTTGAAATTTCATGCAGATGTTTTCTCCACTTCCCAGTTGCTCATATTTCACTATTACCATCATTTTATGAAATACATATATATGTTCCAAACAAGAACGTGGTAATGCTGCAAAAACAAGTATTCAGATCTAGGGAAGTACCAAATCAAGCAGATCCACTTGGCCTTCTTCTGGTTTTTTGTTATGTTTAATTACAGTAATATATGATTTAAAAAAAAGTGTGCTTCACAGAGGACATAGGATGTACTGCTCTCTGAATTAATGATTGTTTCATATTTTATATGGATTCAGCATGTATCATGATACTGTTTTTATACATTCTCTTCAGACTCATCTTCAAACACAGAATTAATACATTTGAGGCTTATTTTGCCCATTACCATAATGTCTCAGAAGGAAGTATTGAGGCAAAAAACCTGAGAATAATTAGTCAGTAAATTCTTTCTGTCTAAACATTGATAAGTGTCAGTAAGTTCTGGTTTTCGTTGGCTTCTTTTGACAGTTATTTAGGGCTGTGTTCAGAACGGTGCTCTCCAGGATCTGATATGCAGTTGGGCATTAAACAGAAGTAAATTAGATCTAAGTTATGCTGTAAACTGGACTTTCAGAAAATCATGCACATAACTACAGGAGAGCTGCACAGCAGAGGTAGAAAGAAAATGCACTTTTTTTCTGTACTCTTTACATGTTGTAACACCAGGTTTTTCTTTCTGCAGTCTCCCATCTCATTTCTGTACATCTTCCAACTGGGAAAAAAAAATAAAACAAAGACAGAGTACTGTCTTTCAGGGAACTCTTCTGACGCCATTGCAAATCGCTGGTTTCACAGACTTCTATTCCTGGTGTGAGCCAGCAGGCTCTGGATGACTTGCAGAGTTAGTGAGTAGCAGCAGAAGAGCAGAGACGTGGAATGTGGAAAAGAAACCAGGATTCCCAATGCAGGGCTGAGCACAGGCTTCTTACACAAATTGCACTCTTGTTTTTACTCTCAGGATTTGCCTCTGTTCTTTTCCTCTTTGCCCTTTTGCATTCCATTCTGATTGCTTTCTTTATATTCATGTGCCTGGATACCAACTGGCAAATGCACATAGAACCTGGTAATTTCTGCTTGTCCTGGTGCCTGCAGGCCAGTGGTCCAGAAAGAGCAAATGCAAAGAAAGATGTGCTTAGTAGACCTCCTAAATGCCATGGTTAGGAAATAAAGTGAGCTGAAGGAAAATCAAGTTTGTACCAGACTTCTTCTCAGAAACAATTCCACTTCATAAAAAAATAAATTGAGTCAGCCAAATGGTTGAAATTCGGTAAAATTACCAGCAATTGACACTAGTGTTTCAACAATGTCCAATACAAATAGCTCTACAGAAGTAGAACTCTTTGTATTATCTTTTGTCTGGAAAGTTACACCTATATAGCTACTTTCCCTCTACTCTTTTTTTGAAAAAAGGTTTGCAAAGTAGGAATTTAGTTCCTGTAGTGGTGGTGAAGGATAAATAGAGGAGCACAAGTTTAGGTAATCACTCCAGTTTTGATGTAGAAGTTACAGAAGTGCTTCAGGCAAGAGAGGAGACCAGAAAATTGGTAACAACAGTAGTTTTCACAAAATACTTGTATCTTTGTTTTTCTTCACGTAGAACTTTATCAGGTCAGTGTCGCACTTTAATCAGATAGACTGCCACACATCTGCCTTTAAATGTCACTGTTACACTGTTACGGTCTCCACGTCCCTGTCCCTTATTCTGGCCCCGAGCACAGAGGCTGTGCAGGACATGTAATCTCTGGAGGCCACATTGACAAGGCTCCTGCCACAGTTCTCAGAAACCAGCAAGGAGCCAAACAGCACAAACCACTGGACTGCTGCAGGGATGGGAAAGGGCAGGCTAGGAGCAGACATGGACTGGGAGGAGCTGGGAGTGCTGGATGCTGTTAACGTGCCTTTGCTGTTGGAGAAACTGCAAATGGATCTGTGCACTAAAAGGATGACTAAAGCTGACTCGAGTGAATTGACTTCTGTGTGTGCTCATTTTAGAAGCTGAGGCTCAATGTTTTAAAGCTGTTTACTAGATAAAATTTTATGAAAACTTAATATGTAACATAATAAAGACTTCTTAATTAAATTGGTTTCTTGATACTAATTTAACTTTTATTAAAACTATTTGAAAGAATGATGTTCCAGGCAGAGTATACTCCATCAGAGATTTTTATCTCTGTTACAATTGAGCGAGTATAGTAATTTCTCTTCCTCCAAAAAGTGATGGGATGGCATAGGATTGAATATAACTATCTACATTTAGAACATGCAGATTTTCAGTATAGCAATGCTTAAATATTGTCCTGAGTTATTTATTTGCATTTTTTCAAACTATCAGGGCTTTCTAATTGCTTGAGTAATAATAAAAAACCCCATTTGTTTGTTTTGATGATCCTCCGACGAAGGAAGACTTCAGTGGGTTTCAGTGGGATCAGTTCTGTGTACTCAGACAGCTCTTTTTCTCATTTGTACTTATAATATTGATGTCCATTTGAAGAATATCACCAGGACCTTAGTTTTAAAAATTCCTAGGCCTTTTACTTTTTTTACATCAGCTAGAGATAAGGTATATCGTCCAGCTACTTTTATATCTCAAAGTTATAATTAAGGATGTTCGTCACTATGCAAATTAAGTCTGGATGCTATAGTAAAGATTTTTAGAGTTATGTAGAAATCCTGTTTGTAAACCATATATTTCTACCTAATTTGCAATAAACTTCCTACCTGGAAGGTTTGAGCTGGGGAAGTTGCTCAGGCAGGAACCAGGAGTGTTAAAAAAGAGAGTGAGGAAAGGCTAGGCTTTTGCTATCTGAATTTATTGTTAAAAGAACTTTTCTGTTTTCAGAACTGAGAAGGAAGTTCATCTTTTCCTTAATTACAACTTTGAGGACACAGCTTTGTACTTTCCTTCTTTTTTGATTTTGGCATAAGCTTAATGTTCTCATATTTGTATCCTACTGCACTAAGCCATCTCTGCATCAAAAGAGGACAGTGCTTGTCCCGAATTTATCAGCACTGGCATAATTAGCATCAGTGCTTGAAATACGATGCAGTATCTACATGGCTGATTTTTTTTTTAATATTGTCTAAAGATTAGTGGCATCAGCTCGTACTTAGTTTGAGGTTTTAAGGTTTTCTTCACAGCCATTAAGTCTAAATATATCTTTTAAAGTAACCACTCACATTTTCTGGAAGTAGGAAAGCCGTATCTCCCTTACAGCTTTGAGTCCATATCATCATCCTAAGTCTGATGTGAGGCAAATAGGCATCCATTGAAGAAAAAATCTAGCTGTTAAAACATAAACTGGTACATTTGATGCATTTCAACACATTTCCACTGGGGGGAAAAATATCAATAGACTTAACACTTCTTTATTATGTATTTATATTATGAAAGGATCTTTATGGGATATTTAAGTAGCATTGGGAAAAAAATATCTGAAAAAAGGTTTCCTGCATGAATCCGCATCCAGAATCATTGCCAGAGCTAAGATGAAAGTTCAGATGTTTCTAGCTTGAGGCTAACGGAGCACATTGTCTCCTAAAAGGAATTAATTTAGTTTGCTTTCCTTTTATCTTTGCAAATAGACACTTCTGCCAAAAATATTCCCCATTGTCCAAGTTAAGCATAAACAAGACATCAGCTGATTACACAGGTCTTAAATGCTGTGCTGTTTAATTTTTGGCAGCCTGTATATTCTTAAGGTGCCTGATACCGCTGTTGACCTCGTGTGTATGTACCCATAGCTGCTCCATTGGGGTTGGATCAATAGGATAAGGAGTTTACAAAAACAAGCTAACCAAAATGAGAGCCTGCCCGATGAAATAAGACATTTGCTTCCTGTTTTCTGTGCTGTTTTCAGTATCACATTTTTATAGTTCTGTGGGAATTCAGAAAACAGGTTTGTGGAATTCACAAGACTTTTCAGTGTATTCATTCTCACTAATGACAGTACTTTGTTGGCTGAAAATAAATGCATACCTGGGCAACTTGCCTACACGTTAGAAATAGAAACATTAAAATGTAGAAGGACAAATGTCTCAAGTACCACGTTTAATAAAATTTGATTAGACTGTGGGCTCCCATAGTTAATTTTTGTTTTAGAACCTCAGAAAACTTAAACTTTGAGAGATCGCTTGCGGTGCAGGGAGGAGAGAGCTACTTTAAAACTTCCCATTTGCCTCATCGTTTTCATTCCTTCCCATGGTTTTGGAGGAGTCCATTAATAGTAGGAATATACAAATGAACAAAAGAATAAGTGGGCCTGACAAAGGTATAACAAAAGTAAAGCCCACCTTAAAAGAGGGGTCCTGACTGTGCATTGTTTATATTGGTACAAGGGAAAGTTATTCTGACAACAGTAACTTCAAGATTTAAACAGATTCTGTTAAAACAGTTCATCTCCTAATAGCCAAAATCCTGTTCAGAGAAGTTAGCTTGAAAATGCAGAGGTGTGAAGTGGTTTTGAGTCATGTAAACATCAAATTAAATTATTATTTGAGCTTTGTTAGTATTTTTTAATTTGGACATGCAGCATTGTCCTTTAGCAAAAGATGATAAAATAGGCAGGGGTTTTTCATCAGAAGAAGTCTCAGAGTACTTCTTAAGAAAATTAAGTAGTAATTGTTAGAAAGAAATACTTCAGTTTGTTTGTCACTAGTGTACATGATAGATAATTATTTGATTAAATTATTGTGCCTGTGCCACACCCCACCATCTTTGGCAGCATTTTTAGCATTTTCTCAACCATCTCCTGCTTCTCAGTGCAGAAGCAGCTGGTGTTCTCGTCATTATTCTTCTTTTTAAATTTCCTTATACAAGGATGAATCATTATGGCATAGAAAGGCAGATTATACATAGAGAGATTCATGGAAGCATTTGATATCCTCCATAGCTGAATCATTACTTGTGTGGCAGCTCAGCCAGAGTCTTTTCTGTGGCTAGCAAAAGCTGGATAATAAGAGTGCCTTTAGGAGGACCAGTGGACAGCGTGTTCTCTCCCCTCCCAGAAATGACATGTGCTCTTGGGCCTCTGTGCTTAAGCTCCACCATCGGCAGAATTTCAGTAACACAATCTGTACTTGTCATAGAGGTGAAGTTGGTGGAGCCATAAATTCATTAATCGAGAAAGAAATCTGCTGACAGGCAAATGTTGCTGGATGGTGAGTCTGGCCTAGTAATGGGAGAGAGAAAATCATCATACGGGTCCATACCTGTCGCATGCTCTAAAACCAAACACTGCCTGTTAATATACAAGCATTCTGTGTCAGTTGGAGTAATATGTCTTACTATTTACTATTTTCAGCAGATTACTAGATGTTCTGAACCTTTTTTTTTTCCTCTGATTTTTTTTTTTTTCCCCTTAAAACGTAGGAATATTCTGAGGACAGCAATTCTGAACCAAATGTGGATCTGGAAAATCAGTACTACAATTCCAAAGCTTTGAAGGAAGATGACCCCAAAGCAGCATTAAGCAGTTTTCAGAAGGTTTTCTGTCTTTATATTTTATCTCTTCTTTTTATATTAATTCACATTTTTAAATATTTGATACCATTTGAGTTATTTTCTGAAATTTTAAGAGTAGGATTTATCTTTAAATTACTAATGTGCTAAGTTTATTACTGACCATCTTAGACTCCTGACTGACTGTCTTTCAGGATCATTCTTGGGGATAATAAATAGGACATGGTATAGTCTTATCACAGATCTGACTTTTTAATCTTCAGGAGTTACTAAGTTAATTAAACCGTTCTAAATGTGTTTTCATGTGTCAACAATAGAAACCAGATCCATTTGGGTTTTTTAAATGAAATGGTGTTTTCCCCAGTGTCTTATGTAACATTATATTTGCTTTGCTATCTGATTCCAAACCTTTAAATGTGTAAACACTAAGTGACACAGACTTTCTTTTCATCATCTCAGTTTTAAATTTTTAATGTTTGCACGCTGCTACAAGAAAGCAGTATGTTAAATGTAACTTTTTAAAGAAAAAATAGACTTTTGCATCTCTTGGCTTATTTATAGTGTATAACAAAATTATAGACACGACTTTAAAAAAAACTTTCCAAAATTTTTACTTAAAAAAATTTCTTTACCTATGTTACATTAAAACCTAGATACATTTCTCCTTTGTCAAGGGATGGTAATAATTCAGAAGAGCTTTTTAACTTAATTTAGTCTAAATTTGGTTGACTCAGTTTTGCAGGAGGTGTTACAACTATTTTTGCGTATGGGTTTATGGAGTGGTGTTAAAATTTAGTGTTTGGCATTAAAGTATTTGCTGTTAGGCAATAACAACAGCAACAACAACAAAAATCATGTTCACCCTCCCTACCTCAGCTAAGTTGTGAAAACTGATAAGATACATACCTCTGACTATCTTTTTCAATAATACCAGGAAAGAGTAAAATTGAAGAACAGGGCAGAGTCAGACATTTATTTTGTAAGGAACAAAGTAGGGGGGAAAAAGTTTGAATAAAGCTTTTATAAATATTGTTTTAAAAATTCTTCTTTTTCAGGTTTTGGAGCTCGAAGGTGAAAAGGGAGAATGGGGATTCAAAGCTCTGAAGCAGATGATTAAAATAAACTTTAAATTGGTAGGAATTACAGCTGTCACTTGGGAGTAAATGGCATTAATATATATTTGATCCAGAGATCTTAAGTTATTATTCTAATTTATGGCTATGACAACTAAATCTACCAGAACTTGGTTTTTGCAGCCTTTAATGGCTACTACAGATTTGGCAGGGAAGTGATGTGATGTTTGCAAGTCAAAGGCAAAATGGATGCAAAATAACTGCTGTAGTCAGCTGGTACTCCATGAAAGGGTGAGGCTCAGTCCTTGCTGTGCTGAGGTGTCACACCACTGAAAGTGGTCATGTTTCTCTGTGTGTACTGCACCAGGACAAAGCAGTGAAAAATTTATATGCTATGTATGCAGCCGTTCCAAAGAGTTATATAGCCAGCTCTGTTTTCTTCATTGAGATAAATATTTTGGATGTGTGTTCTATGCAGTCCTGAAGTTACTTCTGATTCTGCAGGTTATGAAAAAAGTGGTGATATGAAAGTTTTAATAGCAACCACTAGTGCATTGTCTTTCTTTATGCTTTTTTTTCCTGTATGTACACTTGCAAGATATCTCAGTTTTAATAATTAAAACAAAAATTATAATATGATTTTGTTTTTCTTTTAGACTAACTTTCCTGAAATGATGAATAGGTATAAACAGCTATTGACCTACATACGGAGTGCAGTTACAAGGAATTACTCTGAAAAATCCATCAATTCTATTCTTGATTATATCTCTACTTCCAAGCAGGTTGGATCATTAATTCTTTCATCTTCATAGATTTCAGTTTTGCATTTTTAACTATGGACATTTTTTGTGTTTGGTTTGGCCTTTTTTGATCTTAATAGAGGAATTTTAAGTATTCATTTGCTGTCATAGGTAAAAATATATTTCCCACATGTAGCGGATTCTATTACACAGATAAATCTTCGTGAACTTGTCCTTTTTTGGCAATATTTACCCGGAATTTCTATATTAATAAATAAGAACTTTTTTTTAGTATAGCTACACAATACAAGTGCCTTCTCAAATATAATTTCAAATTAAACAATGCTTTTTCCTTCAATTTTGGGGGGAGAGGGGAATCTTTGCAGTGAAGTGTTGGTGTGAAATACTGCCTGTCCAGTGCACTGTGCAAGTGAGGTATATGTCCGTAGATCCACAGCCCAGCTCCTTTTCTTTTGTGTCGTTGTACAAGCTTTACAGAGAGCAGGAAGTTCCCCTCACTGACTACCTGAAAGTAGCACCTTCGTACAGAGGATCATTGGTTTTTAGTGCTGAGTCTTTGGTTATTATCACAATCCTTCCTGTCCTGCCACTCTTAGAAGTGGAAGTTGAATGATGGGTTACTCTTAAGGTCTAAAGGATTGTCTTGGACTGTCCCTGCCTGGCAGAGGTCAGCATCTCTGGTCTGTAGTTGAGCCAGACCTGCAGGGACAGTCTGGAATCTTAACATGATACGTAGTCACAGATTTGTTACCCCCAAAGGAACAGTGGCCATGAACAATACTAATGCATTCTTTGTAGAACCTTTGTCAGAGGTAACACTCAGCACTTTGATTTCCGTTTCAGATGTCGTATTTTTGGGTTTTATGCAAACAAATGGTTTGATGCACTCAAGAGCTTTCTTCCACTCAGCATTGCTAGTCCAGAAAGAAGAAGGCATCTTTTCCTTTGACCATTTTCCTCTCTTTGTAAAGCATATTTTCTTTTTGATATGGAAATTATTTTTATTCTTTTAAGTGGGAACAATATTGCCTGTGTTTGTTACACAACATCAGAGTTCTGTTCCTTGGTTATATAAGATGAGTTTTATAAGGTGGCTTTCATTTTTCACAGATGGGTACAAATCTTAAAATGTGAATACTTTTTAATTATATGTGTTTCATATAAGAGAAGGAAGTGTAGTTAGTTTACTTACTTTAGAAGCTGTTTGCAATTTAAATGCAGACATTAAGTAAGATGCAGATATCTTTCTTATGTTGAAGTTCAAGCATGCACTTTTAGTTTGTTCAAATTGACTTTATTAACAGGTACAAATTTGCTGTTTACAATTATAGAATTCTGATTTTTTATGTCAGATGGATTTGCTTCAGGAATTCTATGAAACAACGCTTGAAGCTCTGAAAGATGCTAAGAATGATAGATTGTGGTTTAAGACAAACACAAAGGTAAAATATATAACTTCCTATTTTTACTTTTGTTTGACACCTTCAGCTAATTCTTATAATTGTGAAATTTTAATAGACCTCAGTACTTTAACTTTCTTTTCATTACAGCTTGGCAAATTATATTTAGAAAGAGAAGAATATGGAAAGTTACAAAAGATTTTGCGTCAGCTGCATCAGTCGTGCCAGGTACCTTTATATTCTAAATCACTGTGGCTTAGTAAACAACATTGATGCATTGATTTTTTTTTTTTTTTTAAATACATCTGTTGTTGGCCTTTGAGGTATTTTGCTGAGCTTTAGTACAGAAGGAAAAAATACTGTCCCTGCTTTTATTTGTTATCTGCTTGATAACATGAACAAAAAACGATGAGTGTTTTATTCCTTCCTTAAAAATGATTTTTAAAAAATTACTCAAACTGCTCATTAGGTTTCTCTGCAGGTGAAAGGATGAGAAGCACATATCAATAATCTATAATGCACAGATATTTATTTTGAAATATAGCAAAGATACCAAGTGAGCTTTATTCAAAACTGAAGTACAGTTGTTACTTTCCCATCTGGAAGGGAATAAATAAATTAGGCATGCAGTCTGCAGTGCTTGTTTGTGACACTTTTCCTTCTTCAGTATGGAAAATAGGTTACAAATATCTGGAAAGTGGTTCTGTTAGAGGCAGCAGAAGAGTAATATGTGTTACCTATATATGCATTTGTGCCAGTTACAGTATTTATATACTAAGAGTGTGACTTAAGAAAAGTGGAAAAAAATTAAGGTTAAAGTTTTGAGAAAAACATTTAATTAAAAATACTGACGTTTTAAATAAAGGGCTTCAAAACATAGTCTGTGGCAAGTTCTTTGAGTACTGTGTTTGCTGTTAATAGTTACATCAGAGTTTCAGGAATATTCTTGTTTTTGACAGGAAATTACTGAGAGTATTTGGTTACCAGTGTTTTACTAGTATAAAACTGAAATTGCTGTTCTCTTAAAATTTCACAGTATTTATTACTTAATCTGTCCTAGACTGATGATGGGGAAGATGATCTAAAAAAAGGTACTCAACTATTGGAAATCTATGCTTTGGAAATTCAAATGTATACAGCACAGAAAAATAACAAAAAACTTAAAGCACTATATGAACAGTCATTGCACATCAAGTCAGCCATTCCTCACCCGCTGATCATGGGAGTTATCAGAGGCAAGTTCATCTTGAATTTTTCATTTGTCTTCTGTTGCAGAGATTTCTACCATGAAAACCTGATAACTAGCGGTTTTTTCCAGTTCCAACTGTAAAGACAGAGGCTTCTATAGATTCAGTCTCATGATTTCCTTCTTGCAGGATTTCAGCTCTGCAGTTCTGGTGCCTAGGTACCAGAAGCACTGGTCAGAAGGGCAGGACAGTGGCTACATAACTGCTAGGAGAGAAGCAGTAGAAAGAGAAGAGGAAGACTTGCTGTTTGATACCATGGCAGGCAGCAAAAAATAAATGCGAAGGCATCTGCAGGGGATTAAAACAAAGTTTTGACAGGACTGCTAGCAGAAGGGACTGCTGTTCCTGCAATCCCCTTTTAAAAATTTGTGTCCACCTCTCTAAAACTCAGCAGGAACCAAAGGGCTTTAAGGTGTGCTTGAAAACATTGTTTATTATCTGCAATAATAAATTGTAGTGTCTTGAAAAAAGCCACTTTCTTCAGAATACTCTTATGCCTTCCTCCTCCCCCTGGTGTAGACACTGCACAGACAGCAATGGGTACTTCAGAAATAAAAGGATATAGAAAGTATTTCTCATTCTTTTTCTGAGTGGTTTTGCTCAACAGATAGGGAAAATTCCATAAATATACAAAGTCATTTGCCACTGAAATGCAGATAAATTCTATCTCAGTTTTTGCACTATTTTAACATAATGGCGAAGTAATTATTGGCTATGAGGATTAGTGTTCTTTAAGTTTTATGATGTGGGTTGGGTTTTGTTTTTTCTTCTTTGGAATGGGTTTATTCAAATGGCAGTGCTGTATTTGAAGGCCCTAATGCTTTTTTTTCCTAGTGATTTCAGAGAACCAAATGACTTCTGAAAATGTTTCAGTAATCTGTTTAGAAATAGCATGGAACTTGAGTGCAATTATTGTAGTCAGCAACAAGCACACAGTGTTCCTTTTCATCTGTGTTTTCTTTTCAGAATGTGGAGGCAAAATGCACTTAAGAGAAGGAGAGTTTGAGAAGGCACATACAGATTTTTTTGAAGCATTCAAGAATTATGATGAATCAGGGAGCCCCAGAAGAACCACTTGCTTAAAATATTTGGTCTTAGCAAACATGCTCATGAAGTCTGGAATAAATCCATTTGATTCTCAGGAGGTATTTTTTTCTTTTTCTTCACACCCCTCTCACATCCCCTCACCCTTTCTGAATATATAGAGAAATTACCCAAAAGATGGAAATGGAAAAAAAAAATCTAAACTTGCATATTATGCTTTCTGTTCTGTGTAGGCTAAACCATACAAAAATGATCCAGAGATTCTAGCAATGACGAATTTAGTAAGGTAAGATTTTCATTTTTCTGGAGAAGAGAACAAAAAGATGAAAAAAGATACACTGTCCAAACCTGAAAGGCAATAGTTTTAGGAATGGCTTTTCTCTGCACAGTTAACACAGTCATTCATAAGTATTGGGCAAATATTTGAGGACTGTTTTTCTTCAGAAACTTACTTTGAGGGACCATAGTATAGATGCCATACTATGTAGGAGTACAGAAACTGTACTTCTGTCACTTTATGGTGTGATGAAAACCTCATTTCTCCTCTTAAATAAAGTTGTCCCATCTTGTACTGCAACTGGTCTTTTTAGGCTTTGGCTGATTACATAAGAGAAATTGAGCTGAGTGACATCTCATACCAAAGCCAATAGAATAATTTAATGCATGCATGTGTCATGACTTCCTAAGTTAGGAACTTAACTCTCAGTCAGGTCCCCTATTCTTCAAACCTGTGAAAATCAAAAGAAAGCCTCATTACCTCTTACAGCCAACTGTGAGAACTTTCAGTGTATTAAGGTCATTAGGTCAATGAACTGTGGCAGGTTTTGTACACTGTGCTTTGAGGCTCACCCACTGCGTCCCCTCTGTCCTGCCTCTGCTCCTTTTCCCACATTTCCCTACATAAGAAGTAATGTCTGCTCACATTTTGAAACAGTTGATCCTGTGTTGGAACAAACCTTGCTGTGATATTGCTGTCGTGCTTTACCATTGTGTACATACAAATTGTTTCTGAAAGTGGGGATATTCATCCATTATTGACATGGTGATTGAATAAATTATTTGGCAGTTTATTAAGGGACTATTTCTAGTAATTCATTCCACTTCAGATGTGTTTTTTTCTAATTCACTGTCATAGTTTCATGTGAATTGGAGGCAGAAGGAACTCCAGATGGCCTTACCCAATCTGATTTTATTCATATTTCTAATTTACATCTTTTATCGTGACATTTGAGTAGAATTCCTTCTTTAAAATTAATGATGCAATTAAAGCAATGTTGATAAGAAATATGCAGAAGATAAAATTAATCTCAAAGATTACAGTTATGTTTTTAATCCTTCCTATACTCTACAGTGGGAGCTTGCATGCTTTACATAAGATAAAAAGAGACATCTGAAATAAACAATAGACTATACTGAAATTAAATTCCTTTTATTATGAAGTAAAATGTAATGGTTTCATGTGATACAGTCCATGCGACTCACGTAACTATTTATAAACTGCTCAAGTTCTATCTTAAACTTAACAGGTCTTTTTCTTGGCCATTTTAATAATGGAGGAATCTTTTTTGACCAGTTTCAAAACAATTTTAAAATGTACAGAATATGAAGGACAAATAGATGTTATTAAAATGTTTGATGTAAGTGTTAAACAGGAATTGAAAGTTTTGTTTTGAAAGAAAAAGGTCTTTCTTCAGAGGTTGCTGCTCTTGACCTTTAAATGATGCTGTGGTGGCACCTTCTTTTTGCAATGCTTTCTCAGATGACAGAATTGACTTATGAAAGGAAGTATACATAAATAAGCTATAAATAAAAGTCTAAGAAGTAATATTATGCCGGAATTACTGATGGATAATCCTGGAAGCCTGTATTTCTTTCATCTTCCAATATTTTTAGGATTCAGCTACAGCCTTCTAGACTCATTTTAGCTCTAATTTGTTCCATAAAGTATGACTTCATGAAGCCAAAATTCATGTAATGATACTTTTCAGAACAGGGTATTTAAGAATAGCTTCTTAAACTACGAAAGTTTTGAAACTAGAGTGCACTTGTGGAACAACTGAATGTTCATACTAAACTTCAGTAAGTGCTGCTAAAATTGAAACAGGAGAAAGGTCATTTCTGTTGCATTTCATCTTGAAAGAGTTTTTGCTTATAAAGGTTCTGAATATAAATATTTTCCACCAGTGCTTAATACATGGTTTTTTAGAAATTGTGGAACATAATCTTATGAATCTTAACTTTTAAAATTAATAATTCAGTCTCCTGGTTTTTTTTCTGAAGTGCCTATCAGAATAATGACATCACTGAATTTGAGAAGATTCTGAAAACAAATCACAGCAACATCATGGACGATCCCTTCATAAGGGAGCACATTGAAGGTATTTTGAAGGCTATTTTAATAATTTTTGTTTTCACTACCTTAGTAAGCTCCTTTCTTTTTCCTCCCGTCCTGGTTTCTTTTTCTTTCTGGCACTAAGAGTTCCTTGTAATTACTTCTGGATGATTCCTCTACAAGTTATTTAGAAGTTGGTCAGGGCTAACTTGTATCCAGGCATGTGGCATGACTGCAAAGAAATGCAGGAATGATGGAGAAAGTTCTTGAAGAGTGGATATTGTAAGATATCTATGGTGGTGTTAAGACACTT
Source organism: Picathartes gymnocephalus (assembly GCA_013390045.1). Taxonomy (NCBI): domain Eukaryota; kingdom Metazoa; phylum Chordata; class Aves; order Passeriformes; family Picathartidae; genus Picathartes; species Picathartes gymnocephalus. The sequence continues at coordinate 23,814 of WEKY01029652.1, read as the reverse complement.
GAATATTTTGAGTGTTGTTTTTGTTCTTTTTTTATTTTCGTTGGAATAGTGAAATGAGAGCAACCCTTACCTGTAAAGATGGTTTGTATCAGTCTCGTCCAGTTTGATGTTTGCTAGTTTATAAAGTTAATTTACTGCTTCAGATTAAAGACAAAATACATAGACAATGTAATGAAGGTTGCACTAATAAATATGTAGTAATACAATATGTGAAAAGAGGCATACATCTCGTTTTTATCTTGTAAACACTGGTTGGAGCTATAGTACCTCACTTATTAAAATGGGAACACATTAACACGTGCTTTTCTGTTCCATCAATGTGACAGTGTTACCTCATCCATTTTTCATGTATCTGAGAATTGAAGAGTTTCTTTACTTGAATATAGGGCTCAGTTCTTCAGCTAACTATTGTTTCCAAGAGGGTCTCACTGTGGAAATGCAAGATCATTTAGCTGGATAGTTACATGAAAGAACAGAGATAAATCCAGAGACCTGATTTTCTTGTATTTGTTTGTAAAAGAGAACAGGGCAAGCAGCAGGGGAAACTAAATATAACCCACTACTGCTGTTCCATGTGGACTGCTGGTGAGCTGCAAAGTTTTGGAGGGACACTCACTAAGATTAGAGCTGGATGCTCCTGGAGGAAGATGGGACAGAACTGGAGAGCAGGAGGCAAGGCCTTGTCAGCAGGAGGCTGAATCAGGGCATTGAAGGGAATTTGAGTGTCACTCCTTATATGCTACTGATGTCTCACCGTTTTCACTCTGTAGTTACACACAACATGTTCATGGTTATGTTTGCATACCTTGCATTTCTGTAGTTTATTGAGACACATAATCTGGTGTTCAGTGGTATTTTATTATAGAAACAGTCCTTGTTTAAACAGGTAAAAATGGATCTAGTTTTTTTTCCTTGTTAATTTATAATTGTAATTTATGCTTTCATCTTATCCCAACTGTCTTTAATAATGTAAAAATTTATAAAACAATGACTGCACTATTTTATCCAAGCAAAATCAGTCTCTCCATGCAGACCATTTAATACTACTTCAGTTCCTTATTGTAATTACACCATTAGGCCCTGATCTTTTAACTTTAAATGTGAGTATTCCCCATGAAGTTAAACGCCCAGACATTTTAAGTTTCATAACCCCTTTTCACTTTTGTACAAGGCAAGCATTCTAGCTGTAAATCAAGGTGGGGGGGCAGATATACCAGGCAATGATCTCTATGATTTATCCAGTTAGCTTGAATAAATTAAATTTTTACCAGAGAACATGTTGCTCCATCTTTGAACAGTTTTCAGCTCTATCTGTGCACATTCAGAGTTACATATTGCTTGGATCCCTGGAAAAGGAGGGCCCGTTGTTACTTTGCTGTCCTTCCCCACCCACTGCATTACTACCTTCAAAGATCATGGTGTTTAGTAAATCTTTCTATATGGAGTGGTATTACATCTTTATTTCAATACTGTTGTTTTTACAGTGTTGATGTTTTCTTCTCTTACAGAGCTTTTGCGAAACATCAGAACACAAGTGCTTATAAAATTAATTAAGCCTTACACAAGAATACATATTCCTTTTATTTCTAAGGTATGTGTCAGTGGAGCCTTGCATTTGCTTAAGTAAATGATTAACTGTGAATAAAAGCTTTTAAATAAATACAGTGCTTCCAGAAATAGAACATCTAAAATATACTCTAAACCATTACGTACTAATGATGCAATGCTGGCAGCTTTGCAGTGCAAAAATGTAAATTTCAAGCGTCATCCAAATGCTTTTTATAATATGTACTATGATACACTTCTGAAATACTCAACTACCATATTCTACTTGGTGTAGAAAATCTCATTTCTTAAGAAAAATACAAAAAGTGAAATTTGTATAATTAAAAATGTAATTATGAACATAAATTTTGTGAACGCAAAAATTAAAATTGTAATTCCTTTTGTTCATAAGCTACCTTCACATGTTCATGTTGTATGAATTACAGAACTGTGGTAGTAGAACAAAACAACTATTACCATAGAATCAATGATTTCACTGCCTAATCTGGATAGAATGAAATAAAAACCCAGTGGTAATATATGACTGTTTCCATCTCCTGTGGGTCTGTGATTTTGCTTGCAAAAATTCACAGCATTACAAAATAGGGATGTCTATTTTTTATCTTTAAATTCTCTTTAGAATTTGATATGCTTTTTTTTTAACCTAGACTTAATACTTGTAGAACTTGCTTGAGCCAGAGGATGCAATTATGTCTCTAAATAGTTTTGAGTGCAGATCCATTCTTTTCTGATAATTATTGTCTTATTTTATTTCCTGGTTTTTTGTGGTTGTGGTTTATTTTGTTGTTGTTTGGTTTGGGATATTTTTTATCTGTTTGTTTTTTCAGTAAGTCAGTAAAGGAACTCATTTCTGGAGCTTCCAAAATTTTGCTTTCACCTCTTCAGCTTTTTCTCAGAGGTTACTAGTCTCTTGATTCTTCGCCATGTGTCCTTTGGGTGGAGGTCTTTTCTTAAAAGGTCATTATTGACTTAATACTTTTGAACAGTAAGAAACAGAGGTTAAACCAAATTCTGTATATGAAAATAAAGATTGGAGGGTTTTAATGTTGCAGAACATGGTAGCAGCATAATGAGTTTTCTTTTTGTTTCAGGAGTTAAACATAGATGTAGCTGATGTGGAAAGCTTGCTTGTGCAGTGCATATTGGATAAGTATGTACCTGATTCTTGATTATTGATCTTTGATTACTTTAAAATAATCAAACAGTAGAAGAAGCAACAAAACAATATTTTGGGGCATTGTGATAATACTGGTTGATTCTAGAAGTGAAAGGTAATAGTGCTGACTTTGGATTTGCTTGGTTTCTGAGCAGTAAAGTATGTTTGAAAGATGGGAGCCAAGAAAATTATACAGAAAGATTGAGTGGCATCTTTTTACTTTAATTCTTAATTACATAATAAATTCTCTGAATTATTATGAAATTGTGAAAGATGTTATTCTTAGTAATTGCTGCTTACATCCATGTATATTTCTGAGTGTGTTTTCAAGTTCACAGATTGGTAGTCAGCTCTCCTTAACTAGAAAAATTTAACTACAATTTGTAAAACTTTTTTTTCTGGAGGGTAACTTGTTACAACTACTACAGACATATAATCCATACATGGGCTTGTATTGTTTGATTTCTCTTCACATAAATCTCAATTTTTCATGATTCTTTGACTTTCAAGAACTGTTTATGTCATATTGCGTCAGACTTTGTGTGGGTCATAGCCAAGCAGAGAAAATATGCATTGCCCAATGAATTAGTTCATTTGATTTCCAGTCATGATGACAGCTTAATAGGCAGTACTACCCAGGACAATAATTATAAAAGTGCTGAATTCTAAAACTGACTTTGTGCCTCTCATGTATAAGATATCTTATTTTACCTCTGATTTATTGTTAGCTCCTATTTTCATATCCATTAGCAATTTATAGTTTTTTTATTTATTTACTTCTAGCACTATACATGGCCGAATTGATCAAGTCAACCAGCTCCTAGAACTGGATCATCAGAAGAGAGGTGGTGCACGTTATACTGCGTTAGATAAATGGACCAACCAACTAAATTCTCTCAACCAGGCTGTAGTCAGCAAGCTGGCCTAACAGAAAACAAGCTTCTACAAACGTACTTAAGGCAACAGTGCAGTGATGTAAACCTTAAAAGAACTGGGAATGGCAAAACTACTGTCGGTTGGTGTGCCCTGAAATTATTGGAGTTATGGCAGAAGTGCTTTTTTGATCAGCTGGTTTGTGTTTTGCTGCTGCATTTATCCCAAGAAAAAAACAGCTTTAATCTCCAGAAGAAAACCAAAATGCCACGGGATTTATGCTGTATTGACATCTTGCCCTAAACATACAACATCCTAGTAATTTGTCAAGGGGCAATTAATGACCAGAGAGAAGATTTTTGTCATGATTTTAAATACACTGACACGTTACTGTTGGTTAAATTTAAACATGTTTTACCTGCAGAAATTCTCACAGAAATAACCTGCAATAACTTGAAAAGCATACCCTTTTGAACACTTCCTTTTCTCATGTATAAATTGAAATGTTTGCTGCATTTTGCAAAATGTCAGTTCTCCAAAAATGTGTCCATATATTTCTGTACCTGCAGTGTAGTAAAGGTTTAGAAGAAACCCCATAATTATAGTGGCATACTGTCACTTAGGTTTCAAGCAGCAAAATAAACAGTGCAGTTCAGAAATTGTACAGTTTGTTTCTTGATGTGCTTTCATTATACTTGAATTTTACTCGTGTTATTTTTAAAAGAAAATAGGTATACTTGATCTCATCACATTTGTGAAGGACAATATGGAGATTCTAAGTCTGAACCCCTTGGTATGTGTGCTGTTGATTTTTCTTTTTTTTTCTTCCCTTGAAATAGTGAAACATAAATACTAAAGAGCTGACATTTAGCAGTCTTGCTAACTAACTTTTAGCTTCAAGATGCCAAACTTTTGTCAATCCTGTGTAGTTATGTTGGGGCTATTTGGCATCTCTCAGGGATGTGCTTGGTTTTTATTTTGCAACTTCAAGAACAGAGCTTTTCCACGCAGTTCCATGGGAATAGAGATGCAGAGCCTGATTGTTCTCTCTGCCTAATCTGTGGTCTTTTTGAGCAGATTCAGTGTATACAAAATGACACCGTGTGTATGGAGTGGGGACCAAGTACAGTGACCTTGGTGGCAATGGAATCTGTTCTATCCCAAGTGTTTGAATGTTTGCAATCCCTTCAGAGCTGCTGTTCCCTGCCATAGTGTAGTCACATGCCTGTTGTGTCCTAAGATTTTGGGATCATCATATCATTTTAAAATAAATACCGTGTTGACCACAGCAAATTTTATTCCTGTAGCAGTTCAGAGCTGACAGAAAAATTCTCTTGCAGGTCTCAGAAATGTAGTTAAAAGGGTCAGTTTTTCCATAATTGCAAGTATTGCAGTTTAAAGCTGAGGGTAGTGTGTGATGGCACACAAGCAGTGCCACACACAGATATGGTAATAGTAGAATGAAAAATCTGTATGTAGAGTCATTAACAACACCCCAAAAATAATGAAAAACCCTAATAAATTACAAATGTCCATCACATATATTCAAGGCAGCATGGTAAACTCAATGTTCTAGGACAGGATTTAAATTGGTAACAGGGTATAATTAAATAGGATAAAATTAACTTCAGTCTGAGGAATAGTTATGTCGCTTAAAAAATCATTTTGCTGTGCAGTTGTCAAAGCAAGTGATTTTTTTTTTTTCTAGTGTTTACACCATAAAACTTACGTGTACCATGAGTAGCATGATGCTGAATCTTGGGTGAGCATTTCTTCTTCACTCATACTTTTTTACCAGTAGGTATTTTTAATTTATCCAGTTACTTAAAACAATAGTAAAATTGAAGTTTTTAAGCAGTTTTTTTCCTTTGTAAAATCTGTATATAACATTTGCCTAAAGCACCTTGTATTTTGTTTCCTTACAATGCTGTGATGTGTAATGTAGTTTTTCTTTGAAAAATTCCAGTAGTACCTGGTGATGTGAAGTTGATTTTAACAACAGTGCACTCACTGGGACCGTTACCTACAGATCCAGAGACTTTATTTTGGATAGCAAATCTTGCAAGGTTCTTCCTTCCATGGGGACAAGGGATTGTCACGGCTGTTTCAAGGTTCTCCTTCCCATGGAGACAGGACAGTGACAGCTGTTTATTTGAGTAGGTTTCCTTTCTCTGCCATTTCCTGCCACCCTTGCTGTGGGAAGGAACAACTCCTCTCTTCTAAGGGAGGGCGAAAAAAAAGAACTGTGCATAAACTTAAAATCACTGAAAATAAAAGTCTTCTTGACTTTGTCTGTTGTACCTGATGCAACTTTTTCCATCCCAGCTATGTCTTCTGGGGAGGCATTCTGACCTTTTTGGATTTTTTTCAAGAAGGAAATGGGAATATTGCAGTAAATCTTGTCATGTCCATCCAGTTCCCTTGTTTTATTTTTTTGTTCTGAAGGACTAACTGTTGTAGGACTAGTCCAACCAGTGAAAGACTGTCTGAACAATGAGGGCTAGCAATGTTTTTAGACAGAAAAAGGGTCAGTCTACCTCTAAGAAATGGCTGTGTGTTTTGGCGTACTTCAGTTCTTACTCATGTGTACAGTGCCTTAGCATCTGTGCTCTAGGCACCTAAGGAAGATTTATATAATCCCTAAGGGATTCTACCCCTTTTCTGAGTTCTCACAATTCTTAACCTGGAAGATGAGGATTTTCTCTGGGGAAATACTGAGGAGCATTGTTGTCATACAAGTGCAGCAGAAATCACCAATAGTTGCTATAGCCCACCTATAGCCCCTGGTAGATCTGGCTCTGATGTCATTTCTGTCTCCTCAGGAAAAGTGAACAAGCACTCGAAGGAAGAGAGTGAAGGAATTTTTTTTCAAGAAACACCATTGCACTTCAAGTTATTTGAGATGTGGTAAGCAGCCTCACTGGATTCTCAGTCTCAGGTCCAATCATTAAATTTCTGCAATCGTTAATTGTCAGAGCCACACTTGTCACAAATTCTTGGGTGTTTTTATACACCTCTTCTTGCTGTTGGTACAAGACAAACTGGCATTTTAGCTAGTTACCATAACACTGTTTGCAAAAGAACATTTTAATGGCTGTTGTAATCTTATGTAAGATTACAACAGTGATTAAGCTGTATATATATAAACCCTTCTTTTGAGTTGCTGGCAGCTTATACATTAAAACTGAACAACAGGCAAATCTGGGAGGATGTGGGTGTTATGTCTGCATTTTAGATTTTTACTATTATTTTTAATCAAACATACTTTGAAGGAATGCATTCTTTGTGCATCTCAGAGTCCTAGTCTAACGGATTGGATCTGAAACCAATTTCATGTCATTTTCCTTTTAAATAGGCCTGAAAATACATTGAACAACAACAAACCCCAGAAAAATGGCAAGGCAGCTGAAATCCAACCAGCAGAATAATATAATGAAGTTATTTGAATTTTAGTCTGTAAATAAACTCTGATTTCATAATTACTCAGGAGTTGTCAGCTGTAAAACAGTATGTCTGTAACTGAAGATTGTATTTTCATATTTTTTTCTTTGAGAGGTAGTGAATTAATTCAAGTAGGAACGGCATATGTATGGAGTAGAGTAAAATGGTATCATTGGACAGTACCCCTTGCTTTCTCAAAAATACAGCTGTTATTTGAACTAAATTTCCATATATAGATGTTAATATGAATTCTATTTAAATATAGAAGTGTAGCTGTTACTTTATTATTTTCAAAGTGCTAAAAATGTATTTTAGAACCAGGTTAGTGAACTAGGTAAACTACATTACAAGGTAGTCAACTAGCTAAATGTTAATTAAGATATTAAGAAAGGATTATCAGCATCTTAAATGCCTCTAACAGCATGGTAAGGTAGTTTGCAAACTATCTGTGTTAGAATAATTGCATGTATAGTGCTAAATTTTGGATGTAATACATGTAAGCATTACAGCAAGAGTAAAGGCTAGTGCCTTCCTGGCTGTGTTAGGAAGAGCTGCATGGCAGTTCTGTCCTGGCTGGCTCTGCTGCCTCTCTGCAGCTGCTCTCGCTGGGAGTGCTGGGCTCACTCAGCCTGCTGCCAGGTACTAATCGCTATTGGAATCGTGATTTTCAGGTTCCTGGAGTAGTTCCCTGCTCACCTTCCCACTTTGGTTCCAGTTCTGTTCCCTGCTGTCTGCCCATGGCTGCCTGTGCAGGGCACCACGTGTCACATTGCCAGATACAGTTTTATTTGCCAAGATATACTTTGCATTCTGTCCTTGTCTTTTTCACTAATTATGCTGAAGATTTTAGTCCCAGGCCAGTAAAACTGTCATTTTGGAGTCTGCTTCGTTCCTGCTGCCTTTTTCATGTGCTCACCAAGGCAGCCTCCAGCCCCACTAGTGCTGCTGCAGTCCCTGTTCAGGTGGTCCCACTGCCATGGAGCTCAGTCTGAGCCTGCCTGGACCTCAGGTGGAGGGTGTTACTGAGCAACCCTTATGTCATGCTTCCATGCCAGTGCCATTAAGCCTAAACATATGTTCAAGCTTTCCGTATAAGAAGCTGCCTTGACTTCCGTGAGACGTGTGTAATCACATCCTTGTGCTTCGTAGGACTTTGTACCCACTGGATGTAAATGGAGCCCAGGTAAGGGCATGAGTAACCACACGTGCAGTTAGATTTGCTTGTAATCCTGTGATTTGAATTCTGAATGCAGTCATTACCAAGTGCCTTTCCATGTTGTTGAGATATTTCGGTTTAGACTCACATTTTTTATTTTTGTGTTGACTTAGATTTTCTTCTTCATTTGATCTGTGTCCTCCATTGTGTTCAGAAAGGTTATCTCCACTACCCAGTAGATGCAGCAATAAAGCCAAAAACTTAGCAGCAAAATTGCAGTCAGCACCTGCTGAGTTCGACCATCATTTTTGCCTATGAACTATTCACTTACTCCGTGTTGCAGCAACGAAGTAACAATAATTGTTTGCAAACTGCCAGATTTGAGAACTGGACCTTTAGGATTCACTATTCAAAATCAGCTACCACGGGTGTTTAAATTCAACCATGTGCAGCTACCAAGTGTGTTAAAATTGAACAAGGCTTTACAATTTTTTTATGGCTTCCGTAAGAACTGTAACACTTTTGAGTTCTCTTACACCACATTCGATCAAGATGATGTTGTAACCAGATAACTTGGCATATTTGTGATAGCTGTGGATAGAGGATCTAACATAACTGGTTCTGAGTGCTTTGGTTTGTTTTTCTTCTTGGTGATAACACAGTTAAATTTTATGGGAGACTTGAGTGTTTTTCACCTGAGTGGCCACTCAGGTCACCCAACTTGACTTTGTGTTATGTATATTGGACAGATTTATGTAGATCTGATGTCTGTTGAATCACTGCACAATTTAGATCTTAGACATTCTTGTTATTTGAGTGTGCATAAGAGCCCTTTCAAGTGTGACCTTTCTGTTGGTATGTATCTTGGGAACAAAAGAAGAATTTCATAATGGACAGCCTTGCCATAATGAGTCATTATTTTTTAAAAACACAGCAACTATCTTAAGCAAATGTCATAATGTATATTCCATGGTCAGCATCAATTTGAACAAATTAAGCTTCATTCCACACTAAAACACTGGTGTGCTAATACAAGAAGACGATTGTTCTAGTTGTTTCAGTGGGATTTTTTCACTGTTTTCTGTCCAGTCAGGCAAATTCTCCCACATTACTTGGAGATGAAAAGTGATTAAGTTTTAAATAAATCAACCTAATTTCACACAAATAAGCAAAACACATTCAACTACTGAGAATGAAATGCATTTTGCTCAGTAGAGATTTGTTAAGTGAGATGAAGTTTAGGTAGCTTATGTTTCATAATTATTTATCTGTAGATTTCCATCTCATATTTAAGTTCATCAGTTACTGATGAAATGCTGTTCCATTGCATCAGCTGAAAGCTCTCTGTACAACCAGCTTAATACCCAGTTTTACTTTCATGACTTCATGTGTTGAAATAACAAATCTCATTGTGTAAAAGCTCCTGGGAACATAACCTCAAATTAGTCTGTCTTACCACCCTGAAATGGCTTCCCAGTATTATAAACACTTGTGTGAGTTCTGCTGACCATTTAATCTTGTCAAGAAAAGTGCTGGGATACAGAAGTGCATATAAAGCATAAAACTGCTGCAGCTTCTCCCGTTCAGATGAGGTTTGTGTATCAGTTAGTGCACTACAGCAGCTCTCCTGTTCTCTTCATTAGTAGTAAAACACTGTCCTCACTGAAGTTAGTAGAAACCCAAAAGTTCAACTTAATTGGGATTACACCCTGGCCCACTCCCTTTCCCATATGCTCAGTGGGACCTATGATTTTGTGTACTGTGACCTCATGAAAACTTAAATCACAGAACATAAGTAATGTTGCAGACATCTATGCAAAAGTTACACTTAGATGGTGATCCTGCTGATGTCTGGATGGAATAGCACAGAAGGCAGCGACAGTCTGTACAATCCTCTGTTCGTGTCATCTGTTTGCAAGATGAGATCTTGCTGTGCAATGCAATAGCCCTCTTCATAATCCCATATGTTACATATGAAGTTTTAATGGCGAAGAGCAACTCTTAAGAAAATACAAAGGGATTCTGTGGGTTTATCCAAGAAATAAAATTTTTATAACACAGGAAAAGTTTTTACATGGTATCGTGAACATAAATCTGAAAAGATTAAAAAATTATAAAATAAAGGTTCAATCTTGGAAGCTATAGCAAGATTGCTCTGTCAAGACATTCTTGATAGCTTTTACTGCTGTCAAATTCAGATACAGGCTTTCTTGTTTCTTTAAAAAGCAAGCCATTTATTCCTCAAAAGAACCTCTACCAAGCAGGAACCCAATTAATGTATTAATACATAATACATTTATAATGTGTTTCACCTGGAAGTGCTCAAGATCTGATCTGGGATACCCTTTGTGTATTTCTTTCACAGAGGTACTTAGTCTAGTTCTGCTTTTTTTCCCCTTGCCATGAATCAACCAAGTTGTAAATAAATCATGCCTCATTCCCATTAAACCCAAGGCAGCAGACCTATTAGCGTAATGAAATGCAGGGACATCCCCTGCAGAACACACGTACGGGATCAGGTGTTGTTATGTAGCACCGGCTCCTATACGCGTTTCCCATTCTCCAGGCTCGGGGTGAACACGGTCTCACGGATTTCGCTGGCTTTACTCGTAATTAACCACGTTAAAACCAGGGCAGCAAAATAAAGGAACGTCACACGAGCTGTGCCAAACCTCGCGTCTCAGAATCTCCCTACTTTGCTGGCGCCCCAGTCCCTGCACACACGGGACCCGCTCCACAGCCCAGCCCTGCACTCCAGACGCTGGTGCGACATTTTTAGATTTCTGCCTCTAAATAAATCACAGGGTCTTTTTTTTTTTCCCCCCTCGGTGTTCCAGATAATTTCAAGGACACCGTCGGCCTAAGCCTCCCCCGGCGCCGCCCGCGAGCACACGGGCCCGCAGCGGACCTGCCGCCCTCGCTGGCCGCAGGCGGAACGGCCCCGGGCAGGGGGAACAACGCTCTCCGCGCTTACTCCCGCGGGTTTCCGCAACGCTTCTGTCACGGCCTGCCTCGTTTGCGGGTGGCCGGAACGCGGGAGGGGAACGCCCGCCGTGGGGGGGAGCGAAGGCGTTCCTGGCCTGAGCCCGCCCGGCTTCCGTCCCAGCTGGTCCCTCCCCGCCGCCCGTCCCGCCCCAGCCGTGGCGTAGCCGGTCCCGGTTCCCGTGATAACCGCGAGTGGGGCTGGCGCCGCTCCGGGCTTGTGCGGAGCGCGGCGGGGGAAGCAGCGCCATGGGGAAGGCGGCCCGGGCCCCCCGCCGCCCTCATTAGAGCTGCCGCCCGGCGCAGCTGGAGCCATGGACAAAGCGGACAAGGTGCGAAGGGACCGCGAGCAGCCGCGGCGGGAGGGGCGCCGGCGCCGCGGTGAGGGCGGGGAGCGGAGCAGAGCGGGCCCGGCCGTGTCAGCCCTGACAGGGCCGTCGGCAGCTGCAGAGCGGCGGGCAGGGCTCGGCACNGGGGGCCCCGGGACCGACCGTGAGGGGCCGCCGCCCCGCCCCGGCGGAGAGCGGCCCTCGGGAGGTGCGGACAGGGCGTTCTCCCGACTGGAAGCGGGAGCTCGGTGTGTGTCCGCTGGCGCCGTCCCCTCCCCTCCCCGGGCAGGAGGCGTCAGGCCGCGCCCGGCCCGGCTGTCCGGGGGAGCTGGGAACCCGGAGCGGCTCCTCTGGGAATTCCAAGGGAATTCAAAACAGTTCTGTTCTTCTCCTCCCTGCTCCTTCAGGCTTTGTTTCAAGCTTAGAGGAGTATTGCAGTTAGTGACATTTAGTTTAAACCTGCCTGGTCATTAGTAGAGACTTGGTTTCTTGAGAAAGAAGCAGGTTTATTTGAGAACTTAGCAACACAATTGAGGTGTCACTCGTTGAAATCCTGTAAATGTCAGGGTCGGGATCAAGTTTTCAGTGATAGGACACAGCTGATGGTCTCCTCATAGCTGAGTGGATGTAGCTCACTAATCCTACAGGTTGCCATATTTTTTTCTTCCGTATTAAACGTGGCTTTGCGAGGTAATCAGTTTGCATTATTCTTAAGAACTTTTAAAGTGCAGGTATGAAGCAACAGAAGCAGAGACTTCAGAATTTGTATGATTTGTTACATATATGCGATAAAACACTTCATTACCAGGAGGTAGTTCTAAAAGATGTATCTGAAATGAATGATGTCATCTGTTAGAGCCCGATATTACTTTTAAGCTTCTGTTTCAGTAGAATGTATTTAAAATTGGTCATTTACAGCTCTTTGTTTCCTAGTTTTCAGCTTTGGCGTTGCCAGGGGTTCTAATAGTAGGGTTGAGGAATAACATAACACAGGTTCCTGTAGCAAAGTAGATAATGACTAAAAATGCACTCTCTAAAGATACACTACTTTTCATTCTGTACATGTATCTAAGGAAGTTAGTGAAAAGTGTGTCTTATGACGGTTTGGCTCCCACTGTGGCTTTCTTCCTGGGCTTTCTGGTGTGATAATCATTTTAAATTTCTTTTCATGCTTTTTATTTGCCTTTATGTAGAAAACCTGATCTTATTCTGTAAAATTTATGTTAGTCCAATCTGTAGTACTTCTTGCTTTAAAATCTTGGATTTTGATGTGGTGGGGTTTTTATTTCCCTTTGTTTCATCTGTAATTAGTACTGCAGTACACTTGTGAAATATTTATCCCTTGTTGCTTGAGCTCTTCCATACTGGAGGTTCACACACATGAACTTATCAAACCATTCTCTTTTCAGGTGTCAGAATAGTTCATGAAAACTGGAAGTCGTTGTGTTATTTACAGTATAAAGTGTTGACTCTGAGTGATTGTCTTAACTAAGTGCAGTATTTCAACTTGAAGGTGTAGTTAAGTCTGAAGCAGGAATCATCTTCTTGTTTATTATGTTTGCAGCATATCTGGTCCTGTTGGTTCCTTATCCACTTGCAAGGCTTCTAGGCAGACAAATAATTAATACCTGATGAGTTTCTAAAATTATTCAATAATCTTGTTGCTTTTGTCTTCTCATTATACAGTAGCATCTTGATTAGGAGACTCCTAGATGCTTTGGGTTTGAGCCTTTTGTGCTGTAAGAATTGGATGTAATCATTGCTACCAGTGTAAGTGTTTGGTAAGGTTGCATCACTTTTGGGAGCCATTTCATATTTCTTTATTTGGGTTCCTTTCTGTGCCTGTACTGCATGACATCTGATAAATGAAAATTAAAGCCTGCAAATGTGTGTTAGCATTCTCTCCTTCCTTTCCCTCAGAATGCTGTCTCAGGCACAGTATAGTAACTGTATGTGTTTATAGGAGTAACTGCTGTGGAATTAGAGTTTGAGCAGCTGGGACTATTGTACTGTGTTAGTGTGGTATTTCAAGAGTGAAGGAAGATCACAAATGCTTGTGATGGGTAGACAGTTTTGTGGTATTGGCTCAGTGAATCAGTATAAGATTTCTTGTCACAAGATCATTTGGACACCTAATTGATAAAAAGATGTTGCTTTTGGATTGCCTTTAAGGTTTCTGTTACCTAAATTCTGATATGACTTGTTATAATATGCTCAGTGATATTTTGGCAGCTGACATAGATGAAAACAGAATAAAGCTGCTTAAAAACAATTATTTTATGATAGGAGTAGTTGTAATTTTTGTAGTGGGTATGTAAGTTTACTTCTGTCTACACCACAACAAAACTGTTCCCATTAAAAAGTGTATGGGTTTCAGCAATTAAGTGTAGGTTATTTTTCTACGAGAGAGAACTCAGCAAATGAGCTCTGATGCTCCTTCTATTTTAACAGAATATGATAGAAAACTAAAGAGAAACAACTTCCCCTTTCAAAGGTACCGCTATGCTTTGATTTTTCTCAGTCTTATACTTTTGTCTTGCCCTGTGATTAAGACAGTTGGTTCCTTTAGTACAGTTGAGAAACCAGGTGAAGTTGCAAAATCAGTGACCTGTGTTTTGTTTTAGTATTGCTTAAAGACAGCCTGTTCTGCTTGCCTCTGCTATTCTTGACCACTCAACAGGTGGCTTGATAATATGGTTGCTATAGAAGTAGATCTAGATTGATATTTTGTGCTCTTTTATCCTGTCCAGTTTCCTTCAGTGTTTCTTACCCATGGCAGATTTTTCAACTGAGGCAAACTGGAAAATGTCTGATTTCCTGTACTGTTTGCACATTGCTTTCTTTTGAATCTTGAAAGTGCAGTTTTGGATTTTGTGAGTTTTGTATTGTCTTACTTTAGAATATGTTCTCTGGTGAATTTAAATGTTATTGATGTGATTCCATGAATATCTTAACTGTTTGAGCACAAAATTACTTATCATTGACTAGTTTGTGGAGATCAGGAAACTGATTTGCATAAATAGTTTGGATTAATCCTTTTAGTACACTGTCTGCAAAGCACTCAAATATTACTACTTCATATGGATAGCATGAGTTTAGAAGTTTGTACTGTTAAATGCTGTAAAGTAGGTAAGTGAAGAGGATCCTTTTGGTAGCTTTATTTTTTAGTCTTTGGACAAGCTTTGTGTAAGTATTAAATGTTATTCCCTTCCCCCCCCCNCCCCCCCCTTTTTTTTTTTCTTAGAATATTCTGGCTTTGAGTTTAAACATGCCATCTTGTCATGTTGTGCCACTTGCTTGTTTTCTATATATAGGTAAAAATGTTAAATACTTAGCTTTGTTATGTTCTGATAACTGTACTTAATCCTGTGGAAGGGAAGAGAATTATGCATGATTCCCTTTTGATGAGCTGAGGGAAAAGGCAAAGACTCACTTCATAGTGTATTTGCTTTAAGTGCTGTGTTGAAATGACTATGTTAAATGTAAATAGGGAGGTTTAAATTTTGTGCTTCATTAAATGGCCTGCTGCTGGTGTTTCCAGTTGGACTGCATATTTACCATTCCCGAGGTATCTGCCACTTAGAAGCAACTAATTATAGAAACAATGACTTCCGTATTTGTAAAGTTTATCTTAAAATAGATGAACTGTAACTTGCCTTACTACTAACACAGAGTTTAAATGATGAAATCTACAATTCAGATACAGTATTGTTTTTCTTAAATAAAAAAAAACCAACAAAAGTTTGAGCTATGTTTTTATTTTACTTTGGGATGAGACTTCTTGTTTCCAGACTTGGAGACAGTAAAGCAGCTGATTTTATTATAGCCCTCTAAGATGTGGCATCTGTGTCTATTTTCTCACCCTGTAAATGGTGAGATTGGTATCTCAGCGTTCTCCTCTGAGAGCAGGATGACAGAGATCCTATTTAATGGAAAATGCTGAATGACATTAGGCTACAATGAACAAAAACTTTTTTCTAAGATTAAACGTACAGTGCTAGAACTATAGGACAAAGTTTACCAGTCTGTTCCTGCTTGTGTCATCTTCTGTCTTTGCAGCTGTTGATGACTACAGTAGCTTTTATATAGGAAACAAAGGAGCTCTTCAGTATATATGCTGTCTTGAAAGACTTGTAATTGTTGGACTGAAATATGTAATGAGCTACTGCAAAATGTTTTGTAAATTGAAACTAGGAGTATCTACAAAAGAGGCTTCTGTCTAAATCTTGGTTTCTTTTGAAGGGGTGTGTTTCCATTAATAGGCAGCTGATTGAAAATCTGATGTTTCAGCATTACTTAAATTTATATTTAGAATTGAGTTTGGTTATCAAAGGTTGATTTCAGTAAAGCTTTGTTTGGTTTTGTGATATGAAAGGTTGACCAACATGAAAAAGTTGTACTCAAAAATAAGTTTGATCTTTCAGTATTTTCAGTGTTTGCTTTTAGATTGGCTGATCAAACCACATAGTATTTTGTATTAAGGTCTGACCCTGCATTTACTGATGGCAGTGGCAAAGCGCTAATTTGTTTTAGACGATGCAGGCTGGAATAAGTCTCAATACTGTGAGAACAATTAAAGAATAAGCTTGTATCGCAAGTGCTCCGTTGTAAGGATTAGGGAAAGTGCAGCAGCCTTCCCCCAAATCCTTTCATGTTCAACAAATATTTCTTGTCTGTGGTTACAAACCAGTGGCATGATCAGTCCTGTTTGTGCTGTTCGTGTGCACTTGGCACTCCATTTGTACTGTGTGGGTGAAATCTCTGAGGAATTGTGTTCACATATATTTGCATGGACTTTGTTTTATGCATTTTCTTGTTTGCTTCTGAAACAAAAAAGAGCTTGTCTTGTGTTCTGGAGTTTACTTCATTTGTTATTGGTTGCATTTTCCACTGAGTCTTAAGCCAGTGGAAATGTCAGTATTTAAAAACCCAAACCACCACCAACAAACTGCTTCCTTGACGTTGTTTCTGTCCTCACCAAAGGAGCCTTCCCTGTTAGAAGAAATAACAGGAGTCAGTAGGAGATACCTTCTGCTTGTCCACTGCAATGAGAAATTAGCATTACCTTTACTTGATGCTAAATTGATTGATGTTTCTTTTTTTTTCTTGTTTCAATTTTTCTCCTTACTCTATGAAGGAAGAAGGCCATTTATCAAAAAGAGGAGGTACTTTGCTGTCTATCTTCACCAACATTTCCTCCTAGCTGAGGAATCAATAGTCCTAAAAACATCTGCTAGGATAACTTTGGACAATTACTTACCGTTGCTCTTTTGTTTCCCTCACTTGTCCAGTGAAACCACTGGCCATCTGTGAAATGTGCTGAGATGTCTGGAGAATTACCCTGGAGAGTTAATTCTGTTTATATTTTGGTTTGGTTAGCAGTCTGATCTGACTCAGTACATTTGTTTCCCCTTTTTGCTTTAAGTTTGGTAAGTTCACTGCCCTCATTTGAACACACAGTCTAAGTAACGCAGAACTCTTGAAGTATCTTTGAAAGACTGGTAAAATGCCCTGAGGAAGCAATATGTTGAAGTTATTTTAGTTTAGTTGGTAATACACTTGAGCTGTCTTTTTCTACCCCAAAGTGGAAATGGGGCCTTGTTGTCTGATGAAATGTATAAGTTACATGAGGGTTGGATGTATTATGCCTGCAGAATGATTTTGAAACACCTGTACTGAGGTTTTAAAGTTTTCAGTTGTTGTTTTGATGAGTTGGCAGATATATGAGTGTGTGCATTACAGAACAAAATGCAAAATCTGAAAAGACAAGTTTTTTGCCAAAACAAGTTTCTTGAAAGGATTAAAAAAACCCAGCTGCCATAAACCAACCAAACCTGTAGGTGCAGACTAAACTGCACAAGAAAAGCATTTAAGGTGTAATGCATTTAAGAGGTATGTGAAATACAATGTTGATTCCTTTAAATAACTGACACTCCCCAAGTTCTGTAGGCAAAAAAAGGATTTACTTTCAAATGCACCCATAGGTGTTTGATTACAGGATCTGCTGTATCTTTATTTTACCATTACAGGTAAGCTAAACTTGTTATGAGCTGTACAGAAAATGATAATTAAATATATCAGGCAATTGCTCTGTCATAGCAATAGTAATCATAACCTGTATAAGAGACTGGGTAACAGGAAGGGAAGAATTAAAGCTGTTTTTCTAGTTTGGGCATCTAGGAATTGTTTGAACCTAACAAAATCAAGCAGAATAATGTGAATTATTTTCCTAAAATCATAAAATTACGTGATAAGCCTGTTACATCTTGTGAATGTTTTTTAATACATTTAAAAGAAACAAAAACTCCAACATACATTTTTTTTGCTGGACAGATTTAAATAATTTTATCCAATACACCTTGGATGTAAAAGTAATGAAGGGGGTTCTCTTTGGAAATTGACAAGAAATATTTTGCTATTGTAGCCTTGCCGTGGGAATCACTCACTTCCTGCTTTGATCAGTTACAGCTCTGTTTTTAATACCTGATGTGAAAGACTGTTCTCTCATAATCCTAATAATGAGTGATGATGTAGTACAATATCACAAAAATCATTGTCATGAGACCATTTTGCAAGAGACTTGTCAATAAAGAATGATTTTTGTATTTTCACATCAATCTCCCAAATAAGGGAAAGAGCAGACAGCCACACAGGAAAGATCTTTAAAATGGGAAATCTGGTCCCAACATGAATGACAAATAGAGTGTTTTGTCTATCTTCTGAGCCAGTACTAGAGTTTATTATTAGTATCTTGGCTAAAGTTCACTTGACGTGTTGTGGTAGAATAGTGACCAGCAGGTTAGGAATAGTTGTTTGACAGTTTTCAGTGTTTCCTTAGGAATACCACATTTATAAAGCACTCATCCTAGTTTTACTTTTGCGTGTTCTGTGGATGAGGCACCTGTGGTGTGTTCCTTTAATGTTTTGATTGCTCAGTTGGTTGGAGCAGGGTGCTGGTGGTGCTGAGTTTCTGGGTTCAATCCCTATATGGGCTGCTCACTAAAGAGCTGAACTCAGTGATCCTTGTGGGTCCCTTCCATTTCAGCATAATATCTGATCTAGTTTTGTAGGCCAGCCCATAACTGAATCTATTCTTAAGCAAATATTTTTGCCTGACAGTCTTGAAATAGCATGGAAAAAACCCTCTGAGCTTTCAGGGAGGGATATCAGTGTTGGTATTTCTGTTACTTATTATGTGATCACTGTACATAAACACTTAAAAAAAAAAAAAAAAACTTTTATGAAAAGTCTTTCTCTTGTGTTGAGGAGAATGCCTTGGAGCTTTGCAGAGGGGTAGGAAAGTCACGAGGCAGCTGAGGGATGTGCTGGAGGCCGGAGAGGAAGCTCTGGGTAGAGCCGGGTTTGATTCGTGTTGCACAAGTTCAGTGCTGCTGCTGCAGCTGCCCCACAGCTTTTCCTCTGAATGGAACTTCAGGAATTAGAAGAGTTACTATAGAAGAAAGGAATGTTCACCCTCTACTAATGATAAAGAAATGCATTTAATTGATATGAAGGTGATTGTACTGCTTTAACACAGACGTTGTTGTACAGCAGGAATGGTATTTCTGTGTCTGTGCTTATAGAATCAGACTGCCCTGCAATGGAAGGGACCTTAAAAATCATTCCAAACCCCAGCCATGGGCAGGGATACCTTCCATTACACCAGGTTGCTGAAAGCCCCATACAAGCTGGCCTTGAACACTTGTAGGGATGGGACGCCCTTCCATGTATTATACTCCATCTCTCTCTATATATATCCGTATTATAGCCATAAGCATTTTCAGAAGAGTCATTAAAAAATACTTCCCTGCCAAGAACAGTGTGCCTTGTCAGTTTGAAAGACATACTTTTTTCTTTGGGACAGCTGTGTTTTAAAAAAATTTTTGGACTTGCCCTTCTGACCTTTTCCACTCCCATGTTGCTAAACCAGTATGGGATCTTATTTAAGTAGAGTAAGTTTTGGGGACTTGGAGATTCAGATATTGGATGGGAACGCTGTCTCTGGATGGACTGGGGATGTGACACAGAGCAAAGGCATGGACTGAGAAGTGTGTGGTAGGTGTGTGCCGTGTTACTTCCAGAGCTCCCATTTAACTGTTTCAGCTCATGTGGATGTTTTGGAGGTAGTATCAAGGATAGAAGACTGTCCTCAGCAAACCTTTAGGATTTCCTTTTTCTTCTATATGTACTCGTACAGGTTATGTGTTACCTTTGAGATTATTTTGTAGGCATATGGAAGGAAAAATGTCTGGAGACCTTGTCTGCTTTAGAAAGAATCTTCTTAGGATTTGGTACTCCATGACGTAGTGACGTGAGACACATACAAAGCTGAAATCTTTGTACAAAAAAAAAAGATCATTTTCATCTGAAAGGTATAATGGAATATAGAATTTAAGGGTTTTTTTGGATCTGCAGTTGTCTTATTGAATAGAGCATTTTTTGTTATTTAAGTGTAAGATGCAGCTATGTTGTACAAAACTAAAAATGTGAGCAGAACCATCTTAAACTAAGGACACCTTCAGGACTGGGGCAGTTACTTTTCTTTGAAAACACAGTTTAAAACTTATTTCTAAGCAGTCTTTAATGCCTTCTTCATGACAACTTTTAATTGTAATCTTAACACTTTAAAGTATGTTCAAGTTGTGCAGATAGAATGTGTGGGGAGGGTTCTTCTCTGGTGCATCATCTCTTAGCAGTAAAACTATGGTTTAGTGCTGAAAAGTCTCTTTTAAATTGCCTAGGAACACGGTCAGTTTTGTAGAGCAGGCCAGGCATTACTAGATCTTCCATATGTTGGTTTCACTTCTGAAAGCCTACACAACTGTGTTCCACATACAGTGCTAATTTGGTTTTGTTCTGTGCTTCGACTCATATATCCTCTGCAAGATCTGAACTTCAGTCCCTTTTAAATTAATTAGTGTTTGTATTGCATTTGTAAAGGTTAACACAAATGCTAGATGTTGGTGATCTATATTACACCCTGCATTGATTGGTAGGATGCAATAAGCACTTGCCAACTGTTTTCCACCTCTCTTGGTTTACTGCAGAAATCCTGTAGCCTTGTCATCCATTTGCCTGCTGTTCATGGTACTTTGCGTACAACTTTATGAATCTAAATTTTCCCAAGCAATTTATGGTTGTAATTAATGAAGACATCCTTTCTATTCTCTTAAGAATGTCAAGCTGTCAGCTGAAGTAGAACCGTTTATTCCTCAGAAGAAGGGTCCAGAAACACTAATGATCCCAATGGCGCTTCCTAACGACAGTGGAGGAATTAATGGCATGGAACCAACTCCAATCCCTAGCTACCTGATCACTTGCTATCCATTTGTACAGGAAAATCAATCCAATAGGTAATAAGTGGTTTTGATCTTCATGGAAGATGATCTGTTTTTAAATGAGTTGAAACTTGTATGCTCGAGAGGAGTCAGTGATTGTTGGCTGTATATTCAGTATTTTTGTTCACCATGTTTAACTCTTCATGTATGAAGTTTTTCTGTCCCCAGTGTTTTACTTATTTTCTTCCCTCTACTTTTCTCCATTTTTATTCTTTGTTGCCTATTTTTCCTGGCTATGGAGGTCTGGTACACATCCCTCCCAAAGCCACCTGCTGTGCTCTTGGATCTTCCAAAGCAGTCAGGAGGTTTTTTTTTGTCTGAATCGCTGATGCTTCTGTGAATGAAGCAAAGCTTTGGGTGTCCAGCTTGGGTCCTGCCATGGGGAAACTGTATGTAGCTGATTCAGTATTGACTGTAGCTGTATCCGGTTTTCTTCACATAATTAGTTAAAATATGTTGAGTTTAGGAACTTAAAACTGTTGTTTTTGAAGGGGTGATAAAGGTCTGAATTTTCTTGGAGAGGCGGAAGACTTACTGAGCAGTTTTCTTTCCTTTTGTTTTTTTTTATAGACAGTTTCCATTATATAATAATGACATCAGATGGCAGCAACCCAGCCCAAATCCTGCAGGACCATACCTTGCTTATCCTATAATATCTGCACAGCCACCTGTTTCTACAGAATATACTTACTATCAGCTGATGCCAGCACCATGTGCTCAGGTCATGGGTTTCTATCATCCTTTCCCTGCCCCGTATCCTGCACCCTTTCAAACAGCAAATGCTGTAAGTACAGTTACTACAGAATGCACTGAGCGTCCCAGCCCATCAGGCCAGGTCTTTCCATTGTCCACTCAGCGGAGCAGAAGCAGTAACAGGGGACCAGTCATTCAAAAAGTAAGTCTGCTTTTGAATAGGATAAGTAGAACTGTATAAAGAAAATGTCATTGCACAGGAAGCATAGATCTCATTTTTTTATCAACTTTTTTTGTGTGTGGCAACGTTTGCAAACAGCAACAGCAGTTACAGATGCACATAAAAACTAAACGTCCTCCAGTGAAAAATGTCGCCACTCAAAAGGAGACCAGTTCATCAGGTCCTGAGAACAGATCAAAGATTGTTTTGTTGGTTGATGCATCACAGCAAACAGGTAATTTGTTTCTTAAGTTCTGGGTGTATGAAATAACTAGAACTACATGTCAGTTGTCATCTTTTCTAAAAGAGAGTGGACCTGATTTAGATGTAGCTTTTAAGAGAAGTCTTTGGGGCTCAAAAGGATAATGAAGAAAAGGTGCTGATGGTTGCAGATACGTACTCAGTATGTCACCTTATAATGTTGCAGTGATACGGTACTCCTGCAGAGACTTTGCCAACTCTTGAAGGAGTTGGTTATTAATAACAGTTGGACCTAGACATAATTTAAATTCAGTCCTGGTTTAATGCAAAGACTGGCTTTTAAAATTTGTTTTTATGATGCATAGCTTTTTCATGTCTCTTACCAATTGCTGCACAAGTAATTTTATTTTTATTATTTCTTGAAGACTTCCCTTCAGATATAGCCAATAAGTCGCTTTCTGAGAGTGCCTCCACGATGCTTTGGAAGTCAAAAGGCAGGCGCAGGAGAACCTCTCACCCTGCTGCAGAGTCCTCCAGTGAACAGGGTGCAAGTGAAGCAGATATTGACAGTGACAGTGGCTATTGTAGTCCTAAGCATGGCAATAACCAGGCTGCAGCTATGGCTTCAAGAAATACAGATTCTTGTGCAATGAATGTATGTAAACATAACCGAGTAACTTAACTGTATTTGTAGCCTACAGACTAATGAAAATTGCTAAAATAATTGGGTTTTTTTTCCTTTTCAGGTTGTAGAGCCATCGATAAATACAAGTAAGCATTGTCTTGACTGGTGAGCTCCTTAAAATTTGGCTGGGTCGCATTTGTATTTTGGCTTTACATATCTCTTGATCTACTTCAGCATGCTGCTCTAACTGATCAGATAATTCTGAGGATGTATTTTTACTGTGATTTCCAACCACCTCCACTAAGACACCTATTACTTGCTGAATGAACAAGTGTATAGCTGTCACTGATAATTTATTAACAGCTGCCTTTCTTTAATGGGTTAAAAAAAGCTAGAGACTCCAGTGGAAGCATTCAGACAAAGCTGTGCTTTTGTTTAGTTTGTCCTCAGGCTTCCTTACCCTTTTGGGTTGCAGTTCATACCTGGGTTGTAACAGAGCCAAGGAGTTCTCTTTCTGTATTTCAGAAGCACTGATACTTTTTAGAAGCTTTAAATATACCATGAACAAATAGTTTGATTAGTCTGGTAGTAGTAGGTAATGCCAGGGACTGCTATTTATGAGTGAACTGAAATTGGTATGGATGTGGACCTGAGATTTCCTTTCTTAATGCTTTGTGGTGATCAATTCTTGGCAGCTTGAATGTTCCATAAAGGTGGCTCTGCCAACATCTGAAAATAGCTACGGAAGTAAATGTTGTCACAGGAGAATTAGGCTTTCTCCAAGAACTTCATTTGTATCAGGATTGTGTTCCTGGCTCTGGTGGCATATGAATCATTATGATATGTTCCAGATACTAATTCAGTTTTTCATAGATGGCACTTTTCTTTCAGCTGGTATAGCTTGGACTAATGTGAATTCCCAAGCAACTCAAAAAAAACCTTGGATTGAAAAAACTCCAACCTTTTCTAGAGGTGGAAGACAAGCTGAGCAAAGAAGTAATCCACAGGTATGCTGTTAATGGTTCTCAATTGAAGCATTCAGGGCTTTTTGTAATATGGGAGAAAAAGGAATTTGGAGGGAATCATAAATTTAATATACAAAAAGTATTTAATGAAAACAGTACAGAAACTCAGCCTTAAAGTCTAGTTGCACATTTGCACATTTCTGACTGGCATATTTTTTGAGCTAGCTCTATATCATATATATAAATATTTATTTATATATGTATATATA
>WEKY01029650.1:0-81502 GCA_013390045.1 Picathartes gymnocephalus | reverse complement strand
AGAAGGCTTTGGAGTGACCTAATATCCAATAGAAATAGGACACCTCATGCACATGAATCAAATTACTCTTGTAGTTCTATACTTCACATCCTAGCCTCTCCCCTTTTTCAGCAAAGGATAGCTGTGCATATTTTTGTGAAACATCCTACTCTATTTTAATGGACAATATATTGAATTACTTTTCCCCAAGTTGAGTTTATTTTACCCCATCAAAATAACTGGCCAGTGATGTCCCTGTCCTCATCTCAACCAACAGGTTTTTCCATTTCCCTGGTCCTCCCTAGACGAGAGGGACTGAAGGAGGAGCTGAGTGGGGTCTTGCAGATGACCAAGGTGATCCCACCACATTAACAAAGTCAGCTGCTAGTGGTAGAGGGCACCGATGTTTTTGCATGCTGAACGAAGTATTACAGTCCATTCTCATAATCTGGGCTATCAAAAAAAAATCACAAGATAAATGTTATAATCCTATGTAATTTGAAAAACTTTTTTTTCTCTCCAATATTGGGCAAAGTTTTAGAATGTACAATAATTCAAAGCTGATATATAATATAGTTCATTCACATCTGTGTGAGGTAAGGTAGTTAATAAGGCTATATCACTAATAGCTCTAAAAGCCTGAAACCTTTCGAGTGTTCTCAGCATTAGCAAGCAATTTCTGGACTATTTCTAGGGAATTTAACTACCATAACAGAAACCACTTTTATTTTTATAAATCATTTCTTCAGGTAAAAATTTTTCAGCTCACAGGTGATATTTACTGAGACAACTAATATGCTGTAAAATTAGAGGAAAAGAATTACAGAGTAGATGAGTGATGTATTCAAAGGGCCATGTTCTGACATTCTCAGTCTATGAACTGGATAATTTAATCTTAATTATACACTCTAATTCCACTTCAGTAATTAACAAACCTCATCACCATGCATTTGGGGGTCTGCTATTCTCAGGATTACTTTTATTGCTAGTCAGTGTTGACAGTGCACTTTCATAGGGGCAATTTAAAAACTTCTAAAACTGAAACAGATAATTGAAGGTAATTGCACAATGTCAAAGATGTATGCTAATTAGAACAATCAAAATATCTGAATGAGTAAATGCATCTGCAAATCTGAGACTTTGCAAGGAAACTGGGGGGAATAGGTTATGGAAAACAATCTCATAAACACAGCACAGAGAAGTACTGGCCTTAGACTGAACTCAAATCAACAATCCTAGCAAAGCAGCAGATTCCTCTGACAACAGGCAATTTGAAAGCCAATTAACATATGAATTGCAAGCAGGACATGCAATAAAATCTCACTGTGCTATTGAAAAATAATAAAAATAGAAAACTTTACAATAAAATCTAAAATGGGAAGGAGGTGCTGTTCTGCTAGTCTAATGATGATCCTGGTATACAGAGGGTGAGGCAGAGCTTTCCCTACTCTTAAGGCTGCAAGGGCTAATCTGGCATCAAGGACAAGGTAGGACTTTCATAACTAAAAGGTGTGGGAAGAGTCAAGAAAGGAATGTGTCTAAACTCTGCCACCTCCATCTGGAGTGGCTTTAACATAACTCCTGCTTAGGGGCCCCTAGAGTAAGAAAGAAAATGTATTTAGACCTGGTGCAAAAGCTAGAGTATCCAAGGAGGATTCGAGGTTCAAGGATGTTAATTGCAGTGACATTCATATTGCTCTGTGAATGAGAGATGGCTGAAGGGCAACTCCACACGTGTGAAGGCAAATACTCACATCTGAGTCCCCAAGCTTAACACTTAAAAGATGGGGCATGTATTTTGAGATCAAACATGACAATTCAAGTGGCTGTAATTGCAGGGCTCAACCAACCGATGGTATAGACACTGAAATTCCTCACCACTTAAACAGTCAAAAGCTTTTAGTTCAATTATATATAATGTCATTTCCATCAGGCAGATGCTTTAGTAAACTATTTTCAGAGTAGAAGAGGAAAGGCAGCCTGTAACTGAGGGATTAGTTCTGATTGCTGTGTTATACTTCTCAAGGAATGATTTAGTAGTGTACCTTGTTTATGTCAGCAAATATTGTACCACCACTATCAATACATATCATATATCATTTGCTATAAGGCACAATTTGGCCTGCAAAAATAATGCCTTTTTAATATTGAATACATCTTTGAATTAAAATAGCTCTTGCTTATTATCTTACCAGCAACATAGAAGGACATCAAATTCCTTCTTCCATCTTTATTGTTGGGCTTTCTACCATGCTGTGGTAAGATAGCACCACATTGTGCTGTTTTTCATGGGAAGAGAGAGCACCCATGATTAAAGCCCTGTGGTCATAGTACACTGCTAGTTTTAGGCACAAGTTAGATATACCATAATTACTATTTATGTTTGTGGTTATGCAAATGAGTAAAACAGATATACATACAAAATCTCATGGCTTTGTTTCGGAGCAATGATTTCATACAAAAGTCACAAAGATTGGATTTCAATATGTGATACTTGTATGACAGACAATGGTAACAAAACACTTACTTTTCTGTTCAATATGCATAGGCATGGCACTGTGAATTTTTGCATTATACAATGACAGAAGATCAGATTTTGCTATTGGACTACAAATGTTATCAGTTCTTCAAGTAAATATAAAACATATTACTGTCATTTTAAAGTGCATAATATTTGTTGTATGCACAAATAGAGAAAGAGTTATGAGTAAAATCTATGTAATTTAGTTATTTTTTTTCTTCTGTTTTCAGATAGATGGTTTGTTGATTAGTCAATTTGCTCATAGGTGAGAATATCCAAGATAATGTTTCAGAATAAGGGTAAGCAGACCTAGAAAATGCACCATTTAGTTCATGGTGTTGTAAGACTGAGACGTCATCTATATACTATGGTTTTGGTAAGGTAAATTTCAGGATGAATGTCTAAACAAGGTGGTTTGGGTACTGACGGTAGCATAACTCTCAAGCAGCAAAAATCTGCTTCAGATTTCTTTACGTATAATTTTGATACCAGATTTTCTAAGGGTAAAATACACCATGTGTCTATTTTATGGGTAGAGCTTGCTACCTAAACTCAACTGGAGATCAATTTTTCAAGGTAGTTGTATTAAGTGATAGGCTTTCCATTTACTTTGTGCTGGAAGGTACCTGTACAAACCCTTCTATGTAGGTACTAAGCTGCTTTTGAAACTGTTCAGTGTGAGACACAGAAATGCCTTGACCATTTTGATCTTTAATACTCACTTTTAGATTAAATTTCTTCATTAATTATATTCAAAATTATTTTTCAGAAGCTGTAGACTTTCTAAGTGAAAGAAAAGCCCTTACAAATCTTCTGATGAAGGTCAGCATAGAAAAGCATTTTTGATGTAGGACTTACTGGTGCAAGGGTTACTGAATGTGGTAAGAAAGTCTGCAGGTAACACCACTGGCTGGGATAACATTCGCATTGATTTTTTGAGTCATTTTTCTCTTACTTAATTTACCCACTTTTACTGGAAAACTTTAAAAGTAATCACCGCTCAAGGCTAGCTGCCAAATAGATTGAAAACTGAGCTTATATCATAGCACCCCTTCTGTAGACTGATTGCTCTTCTGCTATACATCCACCTCTGTATTAAATAGTCCAGAATGGCTGCTAAAGTTCTAGCAGCTAGCAGTATATCTAGTCTATTATACACGCTGCTCTCCTAGATATCCTCTGTGTAAGCACAATCTTTTTTATTATTAAATACATCTTATAATAACCTTCTTCCTCACCACTGAATCACTCTCTATGACAAATTCTTCATAAACCCAGATGCAAGTTTCTACATGGTTCAATTGAGTCTACTTGTTCTCAATATTTCCAAAGCTGTATATAGAGATTTATTACACCAAGTAACATTTCTTTTGCAGTTCCTAATAAACACAGTGTGGTTTTACTTGCTTCTGCACTACTATAACATTGAATATTTTTATTTAACCCTCTAGAGTGAAGCACGAGGGAAAAGACTTGACTGCAGGTTCTCCTCTTTGTTGGATTTTTAATAATTTCAAGTCTATCACTACTCAATGAGGCTGGATTTTCACAGATATGAATTAGTCTTCCTGAAAAACTAATATTTCATCTCTAGAAGCTTCTTCCTATCTAAAAGTCCATACAGGATTGTACATATTGTACAGAATCCTACTGGTCAAATTCTTAACACTTGCTAATGTAACAAAGAGATAGTTATAGGGACAGACTTTATTTTGCCAATACACCCAAAGAAAATATTTATGTCCTAAAGCTGGAAAATTAAAATAAAAAGTATTATTATACAGAAGAATGTACAGGAGTGTATATATCTATATCTGTATATATATGGATATTTTTGTAAGAATAAGAAGTTTCTTAAGCATCATTTCACAGGTAGGTGAAAGACATGCAGAAGAAGGATGAAAATTAGTAGAAAGAGAATCAAATGCTTCCTAATTTGAAGGTAGCACACAGATTAGTACGCAAACTTCAGTGTTTTCTGAGTACAAAACATGCAATTTTTTTAGTGTGAACAAAAATAAATGACGTTTTACTGCACTTAATAATATATAGATATACCTGTACAGATCTGTATAGATTATTGCAGATCGTCTGAGCTGACTGGGTATGAGACAGCATCAGTAAACCATACTGTGTAATTATCTTGGTCCTTCCTAGTAGGCCAAGTTCCTGTCTGTAGTGCAAATATGGTTTTGAGAGTGATACAATGAGTCAGCACACTTGGTGCACAGTCACTGTGCACTCAATTCAGCTCCTAGACCTGTGACAGAATCACTGTGTTGGTTTAACAGAGCCTGATTTTTTGGTGGGGGGAAAAAGGTGTTTTAAAGGCTTATTTTGTTCCTCATTATCCTCCTCTGACTCTGTTAATAATAAATTTACCTTATACCTTTAAGTTCAAGCCTGTTTTGCCTTTAGAGTGTTTTCTCCTAATGCTTATCTCAACTCATGAGCCTTTTTTTTCCCCTCCTCGGCTCAACTATAGCAGAGGAAAATGAGTGAATAATTTTTTGTGGATGCCTGGTGTTTGGCCAGTGTCAAACCATGACCATCACAAAATCATGGAAACAGAGAATCATAGAATCTTTATCATTTAGACTGGAAAAATCTTCTCATATAATTGGGTTCAACCATGTCTAAATAGACTAAAGCACGTGCTAATGAAATGTAACACACTCTACACCTTTATGTCCTGATATAGAGTTTAATGTACTTCAGCTGCCCATAAACTTCAGTGGACATAGTGTACTCATGAAATTCCATCTTCAATCCATCTTCAATAGTACCTGATATATATATATATATATATATACACACATATATACATATATATATGTGTGTATGTTAGGATGGACTTCAGCAAAAATACTACAATGTCAATGATATGTTTCAAATTTAAATACCTAAGCTATTGGCCACTTAGGATGGTTGCACACCAGAAAGCTTTTCTTTTTTCATGAACAAAATTACTTTCACTGTCACAGCAGGTTCCTAGCAAACAAGTAAATTTGATCCTCTTTGATCCTATCCTAAAAGATACCACACAATCAAATTCAAGCATGACAGCTATAACATTGTATATTAGATTCAATAGTAGGGCTGAAGAAATCCCCAAACTGCTAGATCTCAGAAGAAAACATCTGTAAATTTGTCTTTTCTCCCAAGTGGTTGCTATCAGGCTGTCATTTACAGAGACATTAATTAGACCTTTATTCTGGTTTAATATATGCCTTTTGTGCTAGACACATTTCATGTAAATGTTCTAAGTTAAACTCTGCTTTTTCTCTAAGCTCCTGCTCTTCTCATACTGCTGAGTTGTATGCAGTTAATCCATCTGTAGATTTGTAAATTTCCTTTCTGCTGTATCAGATCAGTGCATTTAATGGTTTGTCGCACAAACATTTCCCCAGCCCTGCTGTAGCCAAGCATTGCTGGCCTGTGCTGCTTTCTGCACCCAGTTCCCATAGGAACCCTCTTCACCTGCACCACTAAGCATTCCTTGATGAAGTTGTTCCCCTTCCCCAAGACCTTTTCCCGCCTCTCCCTTTATTACACCCCTGAGTTTTCAATGTTCTCTGCAACTCCATTACTGATTTCTTCAGGTAACAGAGAGCAGGCCATTACCTGCTGTCTCCCATTGCAAACCTTACTTTGCCTTGGGCATCTGACTTATCACACCTAGACTGGGGCTTGCTGCACCAGTCTCACGGCAGGGCCCAGGGAAGACAAGAGGAAATGCCCTTGGCAGGGTGTCACCAGACTGCATAATTTATCACATTAGCAAAATTACTCTTACCATGGGAAAACAAAGCCAAAAATAGGCTGAATGACTACTGGGCTTCTTTTCCATAAAAAAACCCCCAACAGCCAATAAAACAGAGACGCTCAGCTCCACTGGGCTTATTGCCACAGTGTTTGGTTCAGTTGCTGTAGCTGGACTGACAGGCAAGTAGAAGGATGAAGCTACTTCACGGGTTCCATGAGCCAGAAATACCCTTAATTTTCAGATCAGCAGATAGGTTTACACGGTGTGGAGGAGCCACAATGAAATAAGGCTCAGCCCTACTTCTGCCAGGGAACACAGAGCCATGCCTGCTGTAGTTCTGCCAGTTTTGGCATCTGGATCCCTGTGTCTCTTCTGCTTGACATGCAATTTACTTTCTCAGGAAAAAGACAGGGGAGGGAGGATTCAGAGCAGCAAGTACTCAGGTGCACCAATTCTTACTCTTTCCTTGCTGTGTATCTTGTAAACATTGTCCTTGTGCCCACTCCTACACACACTCCCAACTTCCCTCATGTGCACCTGTGCTTTGGTTACCCAGACAGAAATCTGACAGCAGATTGAGGAATGCTGCTGGGACATGGAAAGTTCCTATCTTCAACCATGTCAGCTATGACTAGGAGTCTGCTGTTGCTGGTTGGAGCTGTTGCCTTCACAAGTAAGTCGTAGAGAAAACCTGGTTTGTGCAATTCAAGGGGCCATTGTAGGGCTGGGGAGAGAAAGGCACACAGGAGTGATATGCCCATGCCTGGCTGTGTATAAATGCCTACTGCAACCTTTCCAGATGAGAAATGATTCTTCCTAATACACAGTCACTTTCTGGGCTTTTGATGAGTACAGATATCAGCTATGAAATCTTTATATGAAATCACCAGGGGACCAAGTAGTGCTCTGCTACTGCAGCCATACCAAGCTGTAGGTGATGATGAATCACAGATGATGACTCAGATAGCACAGCACATTTTCAGTTCTGTCTAAGGCGAATGATTCTAAGTAATACTTGTCTCCTAGGTGTGCTCCAAAGGCTGCTGGGAAGGGCAGAAAACTTGCCACTCTCTCAAGTTAGCCTTGGATCCTGCTTCTATGACAGTTGTGTTGAACCACTGACTGGAAGAGGCCTGGAAGATAGCTTCCTACTCTAGCAGCCAAGACAGAAACTCAAGACAAGAGCAGCTGAAGTGCAGAATTCATGATTGTAATCCTTCTGGCAGAACTGTAGGTCAAGACTCAGGTGTACAAGTTTGTCTGGGGCAATGAAGTTCAAGAAGGAAGACTACAGACTTTGTCTGTGTGTGCACTTTATGCACAGGAAGCTGCAGATAATCTGTCTCCTCTGTATCAGTTACTTTCTGATGCCTTTTGTTGATACTAGATTAGATCAGATTTTTTTAAAAATTCTGTTTCAGGATAGTAATTGGCCAGTTTTGTTCACAGTTAGTAACCCTAGCAGAATCTTAGACTGAGGGGGAATGACATAAGATGAAAGAGTATCAGAAAATGGTTACCTTCTAAAGCATCTTCTCAGGACAGCTAAGATGAAGACGTCCTTCTTTCCCATTCAGTCAAGAAGACAAGAAATATAGGATTTGCTTACTGCTTCCTGCCCAGTACAGAAAACAGACAATTTTATTTTATTTACTTTCTTAAGGCATCTACTCCGTCCCTACATAGCTCTGATCAGTAAAAATGGCCAAAGCAGACTTTGATATTGAGAATTTTTCATCTTGTATTGTTACTTAATTTTACTGTTTGTCAAGGGATCAATAGGCATTAACTTGGTTATTCCTAAGAGTAGAATAATTGAAGGTCTTTGAGGTAGAATAACTGTGAAAGCACATTTTTTGTAAGATATCATGTCTTAGAAACATGTTTGGAAGGGCAAATAAACAATTCTTTCAGCATGCAAACATTGGCAATATGAGCATTAACTCCTGAACATGGCCTTGCTCCACCTTATTAGTTGCTGCTGGAAGGAAAAACAGATGAATAGCACATGACATGAATTCATGGTGATGAGAACATGAACACCGAGTGTGTATAACATAGTAATCTCAAGGAAGAAAATTATGTCCTTTATTTGCTCTTGTAAAGGTATAGAGCAGAGACATCATCTCACTTTAAAGGAGAGAGTAGGATGCAAATACAATGGACTCCTGTTATTCAAACGATTCCCCATATCTAACTTATACTTAAATTTTAGTTTTTAGTACCAAATATATTCTGACAGCATATTTCAAAAGCATGTGTTCTTTGCAGTTTTTCCAAGTAAAAGATGTACTTTTAATAGGGTCTGGAGTACAGTATCATCATGGTTTTAAAATATATAAGGAGTCTTCTTAAGGTAACAAAACAAAGTTCAAGTGGCTTCAGAACTTTTCTGAAATATATGTTCATGTTTGCTACATCCCCTGTAGGAAATGTAATTTCTTATCTTGTTATGACTTGTGCTATACTTTGCTTTACTAGTGACAGTGCTGTTAATGCTGGTGCTAGCTATTAGGTATTCTGTTTAAAATGACATAACTATTATGTTTCAATCAAAATGAAGATTAATCACCGGAAAGAGTAACCAGTTAATTCAACTTTATTTTAAATAATATTCGATTATGTCCTAATCAATTTGGTTCTGATACACCTAGAAAAGCACATTATTTTACCCCTAATTTTATATTCCCCAATTGTCTGTTTATATTAAAGTGAATGATGGATTTAGAGTCGAATTATAATAAGTTTCATAAGACAGCATACATATGCTTTTCATACAGAGAGAGCATTGAGAGGTGAATCTGTTCTGCAGATACCATTAATTGTAGGAGAAATGTTTTCTTGTTAGATTGTTTAATGTAGTAAACTCTTTTCTTCCTAATAACAGTTATCCCAAAGGAAAAAAAGGTGAAAAAAAGGAAAAGAAAAAGAAAAAGAAAAAGAAAAAGAAAAAGAAAAAGGAAAAGAAAAAGAGAAAGAAAAAAGAAAAAGAAAAAGAAAAAGAAAAAAAGAAAAAGAAAGAAAAAGAAAAAGAAAAAAGAAAAAGAAAAAGAAAAAGAAAAAGAAAAAGGCATTCAAACAACATGGTCTAACATTTTGGAAAGCTCCCCCTTTGTTTTAATCTCTAAAAAATTATCCTACAAAGTGACATCCAAGTCTGGATATCTCATTCTTAGAAATAGGACTTTCAGCTTACCAAAGTGTACATTCCTTGGAAAGTTTAGATAGAGCATTACACATGATGTGACAGGTATTTCCTAATTGAATTGTTCAGGTTGAAAGAATTACTTCTTCATGTTGTACTGATGATCCTCCTGCCTGACTTTCCTAGCTGGGTCAATCATGTAACATGGGAAGACTGAACAGCTCTCTGTTTAGACACAACCTTAACAAAAGAAACACACTTCTTGATTCTGTCTCTTCATCACTATTCGAGCAGCATTAATATGTTTGCTAAGTGTACTCTCTGTCTATGTGTAAGATAGATAGATAAATAGATAGATAGATAGGATATGTGTATTATATATGTGATACATATATAAAACCCTAAAGTAAAAGGCTATGGAAGTGAGATTAAATTAGACAAGAAATAGATGATGTTTTCTAGTTTAGGATAAAGATTCTAGGCAACATTGTTAACTTCCATGTAAATATCCATAAACACTGAATTTTTTAATGATCAGATAGAGTTCTGTGAAGTTGTTGCAACCAGAGCCATCTTATTAGAAAAAACTACACCATACACATGGGATTGCAATAAGTAAAAAAGTAATAAGTAAGAAATCAGTATCGGTCAACCTTACATAATTAATACAGAAAAGCCTTACAAGGAAGTTTCACAAAAACTTAGTATCTACCTCATTTCTAGTGTTGTGCTCTTCTGTGTTCTATGAGGACTTTTCAGTGCTGGAGCAACAAATGCACCAGTAATCAGTGATGGTAATTAATAGCAGCTACCTCATTTAAATACTTTTAATCTTGGAATTTACTCAAATCATGAGGTATATTTAGGATTAGATACTCAAACTACAGTAACTGAAGGTTACTCAATCTCATTTGCATTTGTGGTCACAGTAAGAGCAAAGGACATGAAAAGTTATTTTTTACTTCTACAAGGATGAAGTATTTTCTATGGAATTAATATGAATACTTTTTTACTACATTGTACTACATCCCAGATTAGAATTTAAAATGACAAATACAGAGCTAAAGATGGAGGAAATGTTAAATGCATATATGCACACACACACAGACATATTTGTTCTAAAAACACAGCAATAGACTAAACTGTTTTGGGTTAGGGTTTTTGTTTGGTTGTTTTTTGGTTTTTTGGGGTTTTTTGTGTGTTTTGTTTTGTTTTGTTTGTTTGTTTGTTTTTTATTATTATTTTTTAATGAATATAGAAAGCAAAGAACAAAGGTTTATAATGATGAGAGACTCTTTTAAACCACTGTACCACAGGCGGAAAATGAGATATTTTTGGCAACAGAAAAAGTGAGAGCCAGTGATAAAGGGAAACATTAATTATCCAATACCTGTTAGAAAGGAACACAGACAAAACTTCTAACAGTAGTTAGAGAATACAGTGGGGAGAATGTGAAATGGGAGGTAGCTTAGGAAACAGCTGTCTCCAGCCTCAATTGCAACTGACAGGAGGTGTCTGAGGATTAGGTGTGAGCTACTAGTGGTGGTCACAGGAGGTTTAAGCTCAAAATTATAAAGAAAAAGAAAGGAAGAAAGGCCCTGAAATAACTAGTTTATTTTGAGGGTTTTTTAAGGTTTTTTTTTTTTTTCCAGAATTTTCCATCCATTTTGGAATCAGATGACTGACATGTCAGAAGACTTGACTTACCATGGAAAAACACACTACCAAATAAGTCACAATTATTGAGAATAAATAGAAATTCCTAGAAATGGAGAAGCAGCAGAAAACTGTATGAAAAAAGTACAATACAGCTAAATCAGGATTTTTGTTAGACTAGGGTGGGGGATGGGAAGAAAGGATGTGATTTCAAGAATGATATAATTTTCATTGCTGTATTATCCTTGTCTTTGTGACCGAACAGCAAGTGTAGTTAACTCTAATACTGAATTTCAAAATAACATATTATGGTAAAAGGTATTTAAATACATTTGATACAATTAGATGGGCCATGACAAGAATGGAGAAAAGGAACAAAATCTCGTGCACTTAATAAAATAGCTAAAGTAGTATCTGAATCACAAGTCATTACGTTTGAGATCTTGTAGAAGAGAGAAATCTCAGGGGACTGAAGAAGGGCAAGCCATTACATTCCACTAGGAAAGGGAAGACTTGAGAAACCACTGACCAGTCACAGTACTTTCAGCGTGTGGGAGAAGATACTGGGAGAAGTTATTAAACAGCCAATTTATAATCACTCTACAGGAAAATAAAAAAGGTGATGAAAAACAGCTAACACAACTCTCTCAAGAGTAAATCATGTCAAAACAATCTAATTTCCTCCTTTGACACTGTAACTTTCAGTATAATGGATAAGAAGGAAGTAGAAGATGAGATCGCTTTACTTTAATAAAGCTTTTTATGCAGTGCCACATGAGACCTCATAGGAATGCCAGAAAAATATAGCCCTATAGGCCCAGCCTGAACAAAAGATTTAAACAATATTGACGATGTGTAATACATGCTAACATAAGGGATGAAGTTACTGCATAACACAATATAAAAGCAAAAAGTCAGCCTTGGCCTTCTGAGCTCAACCACTACACCATTTTCTGATTATGTCCTCTAATTTCAGTGAAGGTGTTATTTTATTGCAGGTTTTGAACTTAGTGTGAACTGAATCTGTGGTTAGAAAATGCATTTTAATTGTAATTACAAGGAGACTGAGATTAGGTTTTGGAAGTATCATAAAAAATAATACCTATTTTTTTTGTATTAATTGTTAAGCAATATTACTCATTCATAACCTCAGCCAAGATTAGCAACAGAATCCATCCAGAATAAGGTAAAATCCAGTCTGAGCATGCCATGAGATCATAAAGGTCACAACTTGAAGTGCCCAATGTGATGCAGTAAGAGGCAACTATGATCACCTCAGTGGCCAACCATCAACGTAACTTCAGAATAATAATCCAAAAAGGAAGATTCCTCCATTGACACATGCAATATGCAGATCCTTCTGAATATCAAAAAACTCTAGAACACTGGCTCCCACAGACCAATTAAATGTCTTATGACTTTAAAGGTTTTATAGTTATTTTATGGCAGGAGAATATTTGATGTATGTAGTGAGTGATCTAACATGTATGCTGCAATAGCCCTCTGGGTTATAGTTATATAAATTAATATTACAGCAAGTGGTAATAACAATTCGATAAATAATCATACAGGACAGAATTTAACAAGTCATAGCCTATTCCAAAAGACAGGCCAACAAGTGTACCTGATAAGTTGATAGTTACAGTTACTTGAGTCAAATATAATCAATTTAACAAGAAGAAAGCAAAGACGTTCTCCTGAACGGGCTAATAACCAGAGTTTAGTGTCATGAATAGAAGACAGTCAGCCAGGAGAAAGAGGAACAAAACAGAATTAAAACATGTGAAGGGTTACAAATATCAGGTAGAATGTGATATTCTATCCTTATTAAAGAAATTCTGAAACCTAATACTTCTCACAAGTGAGATGCTGGTTTTTCTGACACTAACAAAATTGCAGTTCTGTCCAACCCTGACTTTTTTATTTGTAATTATATATTTTGTTATATATATTGTTTTTTCTTTTTGTTATATATATATATATATATATATAAGGGAGGCCTTGCAGAGAGACCTCAACCCTATGGTTGAGCAATCACCAACCACAGGAAGTCTAATAAAGGAAAGTAGGGGATTCCGCAAGTGGGATGGAGCAACCCTGGATGTACAGACAGACTGGGGAATGAGAAACCGGAGAGCAGTGCCATGGAAAGGGACCTGGGACTCCTTGTCGATGGCAAGTTAAATCTGTGTCAGCAGTGCCCTGGCAGCCAGGAGGGCCAACCCCCTCCTGGGGTGCATCAGGCACAACATCACCAGCTGGGCAAGGGAGGGGATTGTCCTGCTCTGCTCTGCACTGGGGCGGCCTCACCTCAAGTGCTGGGGGCAGTTCTGGGTGACACAATATAAAAATGACATTAAGCTCTTAGAGAGGATCCAAGGGAGGGCAACAAATATGGTGAAGGGCCTTGAGGGGAAGCCATATGAGGAGTGGCTGAGGTCACTTGGTCTGTTCAGACTGGAGAAGAGGAGACTGAGGGGACATCTCATTGCAGTCTAAAATTTTCTTTTGAGGAGAAGAGAGGAAGACACTGACCTCTTCTTTGTTGTGACCAATGACAGGACCCAAAGGAATGGCCTGAAGTTTCATCAGGGGAGGTTTAGGTTCAATATCAGGAAAAGGTTCTTCACCCAGAGGGTGGTTGGACATTGGAACAGGCTTCCCAGGGGAGTGATCTCAGCACTAAGCCTTGTAGAGTTCAAGACTCAAGCTTTTCAAGAATAGTCTCAGGCACATAGTGTGATTCTTGGGGTGTCTTGTGCAGGGCCAGGAGTTGGACTTTGATAATCCTAGTGAGTCCTTTCCAATTAAGAATATTCTGTGATTCGGTGATATGTGTATGTAGATGTACACACGTACATATAAAAGTTATATAAATATATGCATATGAACACAAACTTAAGCACATACATACATGTATAGATCTCACAATCCTAAGTTTTAGACTGATTTGAGTAACTTGGGTTACCAAAGAAAGGACAGCACTGGAACTGGGTCTTGAAAAAATAACAGTACTGTGGTTCAAGCACTGTTTTTATAAGCAAGTTTTGAAGTTAAATTCCATAGATAACCTTTTCTTAGAAGATGTACTTGACTGGTTGTTATAGCTTATAACTTCACAAAGGTATATGGAAAAGAACTGGAGCAGGTAAGGAAGGGAAATGTCAGAGGGTATCAATTTATCATGTGCATACAATAAACCAGTAAAAGACATGAAAAAAGATATAGGATAAGGCAATGCCTTTACAAGCAGTGAAGAAAAAATAGAGTAGAATCACACATGATGTCCAGTCCCGTGAAGAAAGCACAGCCACTCAGCATCTATCTCTTCTCTAAAATCATGCTGCTCTCCAGTATTTTTAAGTACAATAAAAGTTCAACAGCCTAGATAAAAAACACTGTAAGATGAGTGCACAACAGGTCTTATTCAGCTCACACATATCTGAAATTCACTTAGTCTGCATGAACATATGATGTGAGATCCTTGCAAAGGCTTGGGATGG
Organism: Picathartes gymnocephalus; assembly: GCA_013390045.1. NCBI lineage: Eukaryota > Metazoa > Chordata > Aves > Passeriformes > Picathartidae > Picathartes > Picathartes gymnocephalus. The sequence continues at coordinate 66,932 of WEKY01029650.1, read as the reverse complement.
ACCCAGTTCAAATCACTGCTTTCATGAATGATTCAGACAACAGAGTGTGAAATGCTCTTTGACATTTTGCAGATATCACCAAAACAGGAAAAGAGGAAACATTTTCAAAGACAGATCTGAATCATCTTGTCAAAATCACTCTTTACTCCAATTTAGTATGATCAAGTTAACAGAAAAGAAAAGCAATATAAAGCAGAAAATAAAATAAGATAGAGAGACACAAAAATAGAAACCACCTTTCTATAGATTTAAAGGACTGTAAATCACATCAATGATACAATATTATAATAAAGGAAAGAAAAATAAAAAGGCAAATATAATGCTGAGTTACAGGTTGTACTTTACCTTATAAGTAAAGAAATTAATCCCCTCTTGTCAGTTTGGTAACATCACATTCTCTTTAGTGTATAGCAGTAGTTTACATGAAAAACACATAAAAGAATAGCTGAGGAGACAAAAAGCATAAGAGAATGACAAAATAAATGCTGTGAGATACAAAAGGCAACTGGTTTTGTTTGGTTTTCTTAAAAAAACCCAAAACAAACAAACAAACAAACAAACAAACAAACAAACAAACAAAAAACCCAAAGGAAAAAATAGAAGAATTAAGGTGTACATATCTTCCAAAATGCTTGGATGATTATAGCAAAACTGCTGAGTCAATTGGAGCTTTAAGGTATAGATGTCTAGATTTTTTCCTTAGTCCAATTTCCCAATTGTGAGCCAACAGTGAAGAGAACGTGCTCCATTGACTGTTAGAAAGAAGTGGTAGTGACTGGTTCTCAGCGTATCACAAGAAAATAAAAAAGAATTTTCCAGTCTGCAACAAGAAAGACAGGAATATTAGGAAGCTAGTGCTGGAAGAGATCGGCACCAGAACAGACTGGGATGGTAAAACTTCAGACACATGGAAGCAGTATATTGTTTCAGTCTTCTCCAGTTCTACATGTCTATGGTTTTTAAGAGGCTAAAACTAAGTAGCAGACCTGCTTTTTCTCATAATTTAATATTCAAAATGCCCAAAAGAGTACAACTGGAAGATTTTTAACGCATGAAATAATATTTTTTAGCCAACAGTTCTGTGGTTAAGATGCTGTACGAGCCTGATAATAAGAGAAAGGTTTCAAAAATGCTTCACCATTATGTCTGCTTATCATAATCACTCTTGAACACCTGAAAACTACGTGCAGGATGGACTGTGAGGCCCATCATGCTACTTTCCTGGCAGATGTCAAGGTTGGAATAGTAGGTTGGAAGGAAGCACAAAATGAACATAAAACTGTAGTTTTTTGCTTATGCTTGAGTAAACAGATTCTAATTCACAAATAAATTTGGGTTTATTTGTTTATATTAAGCTCAGTTTTTTTGCTGGTTACAGAATGTATTTTTTCTTTAATTTGTAAGTGTATTCCAGAGGCCTTTATAGCTGTGTGGAAAGATTGTTAGAGAAACTTAGTTGTTGGGTAATAGTCCAGAAAAAGCATAATAGTTTAATAAATAAAATTTGCTGCCACTTCAACTAGAAAACATAATTTTTGAGAAATTACCATTTTTCCCCTACATACATATTATTTACTAATTTTAAGCTATCCAAGTTTTCAAATTAAATTATTTCACTAAAATGAAATTTGGAATATTAACTCCTTCAGCAGCAGGATTTTAATTTTCTTTAAATGAACCAGTAATTTTAAGTGCTCTTTTTTGGTGTTTGTTTCCCTGTAATTACTCTTTTTACAAGATATAACATACCATAGGTGTTATGCATAATTCCATGTTAGAAATCATGTCCTCTCTAAGTCTCAGAATTGCCCACAGGAATTTGAAAAGAAAAATTTCCTTTTGCAAACAATGCTTACGTAATTTTATACCATGTGTAGCTGACCCTTCGTTTTCACTGAGTTTCCTAATTTTAGCTTACCAATCAGTAAGTCTGCCTTGGGAAATATATTTTTCCTCTTCAAAACTCTGGCTTAGGGCAGCCAATAATAATTCTGCTCTGTATCTAAAAACTCATTGGAAATTAATTTGGAGTACTGAAGTTTTGTCTTGAATCTGGTCTTAGCATTCTGCATAGTGTGATGAATAATGATCTTCAATGTGCAGCCTAGACAGCAGGTTTTTTTGTGTGTGATAATATTTCTGTTGGACAATGAGGTGAGATGATTAAAATGAGTCCTAGTGGTTAAGAGGAACATGAAATGATAGACTATAAAGTCAGTACTGCCGTTTTGTTTGCAGGCCATGCCCCTAAGTCACTTGGAATATGTGTGAAATAAAGCTATTAAACACAATTTTTATTCAGTGGAGTAAAGCTGTGGAAATATAATGTGTGGCTTCAAGCTTTGCCTTTATCATCTCCTAAAATAGGCTTTGCTAAGTAACATTGAAAATTACTCTACTTTTCCTTCGGTTCCAGTTTCAGTTGGATAAAAACAAGTCCTTTTTCACATACCTTCTGACAGCATGCAATCTAGTCTGCATGAAACTCTTACCTGTATTTACTCAATATTTGCATTTTATTTCAAGAGCCCCATGACTTTGTTTTGGTCCTCCATGAGGACAGTAGCATGCATCTCTGCAACCCTTTTACAGGCAACAGTCTCTTAGTTGTGTATGTACTTCAATTTGCTTAGGATCTATGGCAAATTTCAGCCACTTTAATGCCTTAAATCCCATGGGAGAAGATACATAAACTATTTAAAACAGGCGTAAAAGTGCTATAAGATAAGGCTGCAAAATTCTTTACAAGATGTAGTAAAATTCTTAGTAAATTGTTTCTTGTAAGAGCATTGAGATTTTTAGTAAATGGAAAGAGAAATTGCAAAGTATGAAAGAACATGCAGTTTTAAAATTCTGTAAAGCTAAAAGCAATTTGTAACTCTGCACAAACTCTTTAAGGAGATATAAAAAATCTTATTGCCACTTGTCTTCCTAAAATGCAAAGAAGTTTAAATGCAGAAAAATGAAGAATCCTTGGAATATTAAGAATTGATGTTAAGGAAGTATTTTTAAAACTGTCACTTAACTAAGACAAATATGGTTGTATTTATATACATAACTAGTGTTACATCAAAGTCAGATTTCCTCAAATCTGACAGAAACACCAAATTCTCTTAACTCACACAATATATTTTTTTCTATGGTGGCAAATACCCTATTTCAATATTTCTGTTTTGTGAATTTGCAGTAAAGAAGAGATGAGGATTGTTTAGAGACATGAACTATGGTAGCATATGAATGTATTTTTATTTGTGCCAGTATAGTTGTGTGCCAGCTAAACTTGGAAAAGAGAGAGAGGTCCAAAAGAACAACTCAGTTATGCAAGAAAGTAGTGACCATGAGACCAGATACTTGAAATCTATCAACACATGTCACTTATCATCAATTCAGCACATTTTGTCATAGGTATGTTGATCTTTGCTCCTGGTGAGCCATTGATGAAGCCTGTTTTTTCTGTATTTCTCTCTTAAGCCCTTTCCCCCTGTTGCATTATAGTGAAGATGAAGCTGTATTCCTTTGAAAAGTTCAGGATACTTTCCAAATATATACTTGTCAACTTGATTTACAGTTGTGTAATCCCCATCCATTGTGAACTGTGCTTGACAGTGTTTCTCTGTTCTTTCTGTCTTGCAAAATGCAAGTCTATCTACTTGATAGATTTAAATAGGTAAAACAGATGGGAAAAATACAATTTTTCTTGGTTTTGAGATACTTGTTAATTTTTAAAAGCATGTTATTAAAGGTAGTGGTCTTTGCATAAAACCAGCATATGCAGAGGGAACATTATTTTATTTAATTTGTATTTCATCAAGTTATCCCTGCTCTCTACATATACAAGAGAACACAATTATACTGAAGTTCTATTCCTTATGCTCACATACACAGTTATTTACCTATGCAATACAGCAATGACAAACCAGTCCCACAAAACAAACTGAGAGGACTGCTAACCGTTCACACTCTCTCCATGTGTGCTGCCTGTAAAAGTCTGCCTACTCTCTTTTTGCAAGGTCTGGAGTTTTTTGTATTCTGAAGACAATCAGTCAAGAACATTTAAAATTTAAAAAAACCTCAAAACGAAATGAAGGTACATTAGGAAAAAATTCTCACCTGTTAAACTCTCAGTACTGTTAGAATATTGCAGTTTTAACTGTTTGGAAACCACAGTTTCCCTATCTATAGACTAATAAAAGTTGTCATATAAATACACATTTCACTTTTTTTTTTTTTTTTTTTTTTTTTTTTTTAATAAANTTTTTTTTTTTTTTTTCTTCATAGAATCATTAACTGCAACATAACTTAGGTTGGAAGAAACCTATGGAGGTCATGTTGTCCAAACTCTTGCTCAAACTGAACCAATTTACACCATGTAAATTAAAGCTTTATCCTGTCGCATTTTGAATATATTCACTGATGGATATTCTGCAAGCTCTCTGGGAAGCCAGTTTAACCACCCTTATAATGAAAATAGATTTCCTTTTATATATTTAGACTTTCCCATGTTGTAAAATGTGTCCACTGCGTCTCATTCTAGGAGAGCCTGGCCCTGTTTTTCTCTGTATGCTTCCACTATCTTGTTAAAGGTTTTTATGAGACTTTCCTCTTAGCCTCTCTTCCTAAGACAAAATTCATTTGTTAATCCCTCCTAATATGCCAGATGTCATATGTCAAGTGCTCTAATTACCTTGGTAAACCTTTGCTGAATTGGCTCCAGCACATCAATGTCTTTCTCATTGTGAGGAGACCAAGACTGGGTACAGTACTTCAGATGTAGTGCCACAAATGCCAAAGGGAGGCAGACAATCAACCACTTCTCTGGACCTGCTTGCAGCACTCCTCCTAACACAGCCCAAGGTGCTGCTGCCTTTCTTGGCTACAAGGGCTCACTGGTGGCTCATATTGAATTTGCTGCCTGCCAGGACCCCCATCTCTCTTCTATCAAACTGCTTTCTGCTCACTTGATGTCCAGCTAGCACTGGGGTTTTTTATCATGTTCATGGTGCAGGACTCAGTTCTTACAATTTTAGCACTTCATCAAATTTCTGTCAATCATATCATGTCTTCTGTTGAAGCTCATTTACACAGCAGTCCAACCCTCCAGACCCTTTTTTCCAATTTGGCATCATCCATAATCTTGTAGAGGGGGTGTTTCACCAAGTCAGTAAGTATTTTTTTTCCCCAATTCATTCCCAATGCACTCTTAAACTCATGACAATTTCGTTGATCCAACTCCCGTTGCACTACGCCTCCAGTCCTTTCATGCAGCTTTCTCAGGACAGTTGTCAGTCACTGCAGAGGCTGCCATTGCATTGAGTTGCCGTCAGGAACTTGGCTCCATTTCCTCACATGGGCAGGAAGTGCTTCTTCAGCTCTTCAATGTGTCTTGTCTGGTTCTGTCTACTGTTGCAGGATGATGTGAACCTCCCTTATGGTCTGTATCTGTATCGCACGTATTCTGGGGGAGATGTCTAAGATAAACTATGAAATCTCAGCAGATGGTAAAATTTAAAAAGACAAATTGGGCCCAGTAATATTAGGAACAGATGAGTTTAAGGACTTTGTGTGCACATGGACAATCCAACCTGTCAAAGCTTAAATTTACTTGTCTTAACCTCAAACTGAGTGATACATGGTCTTCAGCATTATTTTTAGAACTATATGTGAGTTATAGATTTTTAAACTGTTCCTTCAACTGCTTTGAATAAGGTTGCACAAGTTACAACAAAATGACATTAAAACAGTGATTAAATTAATATGTTAAAGAATTGATTACCCATAAATATAAACAATTTTACCTCATGAAAAAATTAAGAAAAGAGAAAGATGTAATTATCAAGCTCTTAAATTCACATAATAATTTACTCCTTGTCTTCCAGGAAATGCATTAACAAAGTTAAAACTGATTTTAATCTTCTGCTTGAATAGCAGAAAAGTCCTGATCCTTTGACTGAAATAAGGTTGGCATTATTGCAATAGGCAAATACTTGTTGCAGGTAGATTGCTGAGGGTAAGAAAACATCCTCGTTAGCAGGCAGTCCTGTCAGTCCTGCTGCCATTGCAAAGAGCACTACACCAATTTTTTGTCAGAAGTTTGGATTTCCCCAGAATAGCAACATGCTACTAGTACATTGAGCATAGCAACATCTCCTTGGAATTGGTGTGAATACAATGGGTTTTGAATCTCAGTCCTGCAGACTATTGTTGGTATAGCCCTAATGAATACCTCTTCCAGGAAAAATGAAAGCCTTGTCCCTTAGGAGAGCAGAAAGGAGAGGTTTATCAATTGTCATTCTCCTCCCAATATTCATATTTCTTTCATATGTCTTTTTCTTCTCATTGCAAAATTCAGTTTTGTCTAGTCTTTAGAGATGGTAGGATCAATTCTGACTATGGTGGCCAGAAATGAAAGATCTAAACCCTTTAAAGCACATTGATTTAATCACAGTAATAAAGCCAAATGGTTCCCAAACCTTGAGAGGAGTCCTAGAAAAAGTGAAGTAGAAATCTAGGCATGACGTGTATCCACAGTGCTGCTGCAAACTGTAGATAACACTTTTGCTGCTGCTAACACTCTCAAGTTATAGATTAGTTCTAAGTAGTTCAGACTTCCTATTCTTAGCTTTCTTTCTGCTTTCATTAATTATTTCCCCAGAAACTTTTCAGACTGCTTACTAAAAGCTGACTGCTACAGCTTTCATGTAGCTTTTCCTGATGTGAGATGGAATACTCCATAGCTTCTAAAAACCATGAAAAAGGTGCTCATTTGGGACTGAGGAAGTGGAGGAAAAAGAGAGAAACAGTGGAAAAGTAGGCTGAATATGCTGCTCATTCTGTCATTTCCCTATGGGCTAGGTTTGGAGAGTAATTTTGAGTCTGTAGTCCCATTCTGAAATAGAAACTTTTCCCACTGGACTAGATGAGAATATTTTTAAAATGTCTGGATGCCTCTTTTTATGAAAAGACTCATTAGATTGCCTTATACAATGTAAAGTTAATGAAAAGTGTCCGTTAAAAGACCTGTGGAGGCATATTTGAGGATTTTTAAGCATGCTGACAATGAGAATGTGACTCATCCCTGTGAGAGGAATAAAAGAATGGACTATGGGACTGGTACAAACTTTATTTCTCTTCTGGTGAAAATGATGCCTTCTTTGAAGGTGGTTTAGTATTTCTTTCCTTTAAAAAAATAAGTATTTTTCTTTAGTTCAGTTTCCTTGACAGTAAGCAAAAGAAAGTATCTCTTTGCCACAGAGTTGTTTGAAGAACTATATTTCTATTTTTTTTTTCCACTGGAGAAATAATTTTTAAAAAACTTTTTTAGCACATGTACATTGGTGATGGACACCTGAAACAATATTTTAAGGAAAATTGTAGGAAAGGTCTGTAAAATCTTTCAGTGAATCATTTTTTCTTCCTCTCCAAAGTAGTTATTTTCACAAGGATGCTGACATTATAGCAAAAATCACTTCTAACACAACGACCCAGAAACAATCCCATTTCTTAACAAGAACCACATGCTGTAGTCTTTTCTTATGAAGACAGTCAACAGTAGCAAGAACTGTTGAAACTTCCAATAGCAAAAAAAATCCTCCACTGGGAAGAGCTCGAGATGGACCACAAGGTGGTCTCCCCTCAGTGTCCTCCAGGCAGAACGACTAAGTGACTGCAGCTGCTCCTCACATGGCTTCCCTTCAAGGCCCTTCACCATATTTGTTGCCCTCCCTTGGATGCTCTCTAAGAGCTTAATGTCATTTTTATATTGTGGCACCCAGAACTGTCCCCAGCACTCGAGGTGAGGCCGCCCCAGTGCAGAGCAGAGCAGGACAATCCCCTCCCTTGCCCGGCTGGCGATGCTGTGCCTGATGCCCCTCAGAACAGGGTTGGCCCTCCTGGCTGCCAGGGCACTGCTGACTCGTGTTCAACTTGCCATCGACCAGGACCCCCAGGTCCCTTTCAGCAGTGCTGCTCTTAGCCTCTCATTCCCCAGTCTATACACATATGCAGGGCTGCCCTGTCCTGCGGCAGAATCCAGGACTTGTCCTTGTTAAATTTCAAACAATTGATGATTGGTGATTGCCCACTTCTCTAATTTGTCCTAATGATGAAGGTGCTAAAAGTTTATTTTGTATTAATTAAAGTTTTTTTGGTTATAGAGAGGAAACACTCCTAACAAACATAAACCTAGGGTTTGTTTTTTATTAATACCATAAAGTCCACATCTGGTTGTGGCAAGATCTAAAGAATTTCAGTTAGAAATATTATATAAATATGAAATTCATGTTTGTCCTGCAATTGTGGTATAGGTAGATATCATGGCTATGCCCATGTCCACTGAGTCAGCAATTCCCTGGCTGATCAAAGGAGCCTCTGGCCAGTTTCTGCTGAGATGACCCCATTGACTAATTTGTGACAAGGGGTTTTACTCAGCTGCACTAAAGAGCATTTCACTAATTATTCCAAGAGCCAGGAAATAGCTGCAAGAGATAGAAAATTCAAGGAATCTAGGTGATTATCTCTGTTGTGCATTTGGCCAGTTCACAGTGACTATCCATGTGCTTGCATGTATTGATTAACATCTGGGATGACAAATCTGGTTGCTGCAGAGCTTCTCTGAGGCAGTCCTTATTGCAGAATAGATTTAAGTTTAGCTAGATAAAGTCATTCTAAATGAGCTTTAGAAATTACTCTTACAGATACAGAAATGGTCACCTAGGATGGCCTATTGAACATACTTAAGGCATAGGGGTTTTTGTATGCAGTTTATCAATAGCAATAGAATATACATGGTCCCATTGGACCATGGGACACCAAACTGAATATAAGAATTCAGCAAAGATGTGTTTTGGGAAGGCTTTCCTTATCCAGCTGAAGACCTCTCTGCAAAGTTCCTTACAATGGAAACTTCTGCCACCACCCAGACAGGAACAACACATATCAAGATTTGGGAGATCTGATTCACCATATAAGCATGGTCTTGTTTAAAAGATCCTAGTAAGTTAGCAGTTTCAAACATCCTCTCATTGAGAATCTGTAGAGCATGGTCCTGTAAGGTGACAGCAAGAGCAGTTGCTCCCTGCGAAAAAGGGAGAAAGGAGCTGAGGGTGACAGTGAGATGGAGAGAAGCAGGCGCCTCATCAGGGACAACTCCATCCCACAGCACCTGAATGAGACAAAAAAGGCACATTGATGCTGGTGGTCAGGTTCAGGCAAATGCCCAGAATGCCAGGCAAATCCTTATCAGCGACTTTTTCTCCAATCCAGATCCGACTAATCTTCTCAATTTAAACAAAAATTGAGATGATTGTGGAGAGATTTTTTTAAGATAGAGGTTCAGAGATCTTCTTAAACTTAAAAGGGACTAGAAAGCCCCCAAGCCTAGCATCTCTACATGAAGCATGATCATTCCACTTCAGTTTGCATTATGTTGTAATAGGGATTTTTTAAAAATATTATATGTATTGCATTTAAAGATTGTTTATGTTTTACAAAATACTTTCCTATTACAAGATGAGTGGTAGAAAAGATAGAGTAGTAGTGAGAGAGAAACAAATATTGATATTGTACATTAATGCTTCTCTAAGCTTTTTTATGTTTTGGCATTCTGCCTCTGGCTGTTCAAAGCTGGCAAAAACAACCGATTTTACTTTTCAAGAGCCATTTTGTAATCGAATCCACGGCTGCTTCTCCTCTAAATAGTGAATGTCAAAAATTATTTTTGGACGTCCTTCCTTCCTTCCTTCCGCGCCTTCCTTCCGTGCCTTCCTTCCTTCCTTCCGCGCCTTCCTTCCGCACCTTCCTTCCGCACCTTCCTTCCTTCCTTCCGCGCCTTCCTTCCTTCCTTCCGCGCCTTCCGCGCCTTCCTTCCGCGCCTTCCTTCCTTCCTTCCTTCCTTCCTTCCTTCCGCGCCTTCCGCGCCTTCCTTCCTTCCTTCCTTCCTTCCGCACCTTCTGCGCCTTCCGCGCCTTCTGCGCCTTCCGCGCCTTCCTTCCTGCCGCGCCTTCCTTCCTTCCTTCCGTGCCTTCCTTCCGCGCCTTCCTTCCTTCTTTCTCAGGGCCACCATTCTCCACCATTCTCCATATATATGTAACTAATATTTAACAGATTTGTGTATTTAATACAATGGTTTATAATTAATTTGTTTGGCATATTTTTTATCACTACCACTGGAAGATTAATTGGGTTGATAAAAGAGATTAAATTAAACCAATATAGGAATGAAATCACATAAATCTTTCTGATTTCAAAAATCTCTGTGGATGTCATGTTTTTCTAATATTTTACCTTTGCCATTATACCCATACCTGTAACTACTCAGAAGTCATTACTAAGCAGTGCACTTTTCTTGGGTCTGCTCCACACATCTTTTACTGCAGATGAACCTCAGCAATTGCAACTGCAAACAGCAGCCTTGTGTCCTTGGTAAACTTCAGAGTGGGCAATTATAACCACTGATTTCCCGGTTTAGTGCCATGAAATAAAAAACAAAAATCCAGAACTACTGGTAGAACATTTATTAATAATTTAAATATTGTCATTTTTTTCATAGCAGTGGACACATTTCTCCCAACGAAATTAAGAATATCAACAGAATAAATTTTGCAACATTTCTTCTTTTAGTTGCTCTAGGTTTCTCTCAAGATTTTGGCAAGGAAAGTAGCAATAAGCCTAACATGAAGGTGACCTCAGACACTTATTACTGTTAAGAGCCTGGGAATACCCTTTAGAGTTGAGGGTTTTTTGAGGTCTAACTGAAAGTACTGCTTATTCCACTGGGACAGTTTACTACAGGTTTAAATTACTTTTCAATTTGGGTTTCTCGTGTCATTTTTGCTACCAGTAACTTTATCTGGCATCTTTTAACACAAAACTGGAAGGAAGCAGCTTACGAAATTAAAAATCACATTGCCCTTTATGCCCTTCCCTGTGTATTTTCTTTCTAATTTCCTCTGCAGTTTTTCAGAAACAACAATATTCTTGCTAAACAGGCCTGTTTTAGAGCTCACACAGCAGGTGGCTGTGTGAGCTCTAAAACACTGCAGGGACTTACACTTTTAGTGTTCTTTGAGGATAACCAACGGTAATATCACTGTGTCAACATAAGTGAGATATGTCATATCTATGATTCCAGATGTAATGCAAATGGCACTTGTTCGAAAGGAAGTAGAACAACTGAGTTTGTTCTCAGTACTACATTATGGTTTAGGTTCTTGTCAGATTGATTGGTGTTTATTTAGGAACAGATTATTATTTTCAGAATATTTGAAGTAGATTTAATGCACCCTGAGAACTTATCGTGAGAAGATTTAGTTGTCTGAAATCCGTTTGTTAGTGTCAGATCCAAGTGTAAAGATGGAAAACATTTTTCGGAATAACTCTTGCTAGGATGGTTAAAGAAAAGAGTAAAAAAACCTCATATATGTTTTATTTAACTGATATTTGAAGCTCACCTTCAAATTTGACGCTTCAGTCAGAAATGTGAACCACAGATTTAATCTTCTCTTCTATTGTGAATATTCTATTGCAAATACTGGTAGTTGCTTTTATCAGGCATTGGGAAAGAAGTATATTGGTTTAAGTTTCTGTGACAGAAAAAAAAGCCATTATCAAGGAGGAAAAATCAATAAATTACAATTCCTAGACATAATTTATCTGGAAGCTACTACTATTCTTTTCCAGTGGGAAAAAAAAATAGAGACAACATCAAGTAGCTTTTTGGCAAAGATAACCAGACCATTGACATTTCATCACTTTAAAACTGGATTTTTTAAACTTTGTTTTAATTCTATTTTGATATAACCTGTCACAAAAGCAGATGTTTGATGCAGCGGTTTTTATTGGTTCATTGTATTTTGGTTTGTTCTATGTACTCCTGTTCGGACCCTGTATACTCTCCCTGTCAATTATCTGTCCCCTCCCCTGGTCGAGCAAGAGAATCCCTCTCTCTCCCCTGTCATTCTCCTTTCACCCCTGCCCCAAGTTCTAGAAAGGTCTCTGTCATTTGGTTATGCATTGGCCTTCACAGGTGTAACCCCATTCCCCTGTTCTCCCGTTTGCTGTGTAACCTGTCCCTCACCCTTGGAACACACTCTTGGGCTTTCCCAATTGGTCATGTTTGTGCCCCCACCCCTGGGATCCTGGGGGCATGAAACTCCCTGTCACCTGTGTTCTGGGGGTCTCCCGGAGCGGAGCATAGGAGGTTCGGTCCTTCTATGTGAAACTCCTGGTGGCCTGACTCAGTTAGTTTCTCCCCATCAGCTAAATAAATCCTAGTTTGGTATACAGAGCTACTGAGTCCTCCCTGCTTGGCTTCTCTATGCAATTGCCACCTGCTCATTACGCTGCTATCGGCTCTGCTCTCTGTGGCGGCGATAGGGTTCTGGGGATCAGCGAAAGTCCCCAGAGAGATTGCCTTCAACCGGCGCAGCTGAGGCACACCGGGCAGACAAGCATAGCGAAAGATGTTAGGTTTCATCTTTGCCAGCATAGACAAAATCACATTTCAGGAGTGCACTGAGAATTCCATAGCAATTTTAGTCTGTTCTGTCAGGTACCATCTTCCTGATTTGGGCCTTTTACAGAATTTCCAGCTTAGTAAGGTCCAGACATTTTGAATCTTGTACAAGTTGATGACAAGGTATATCCACATTTTCAACTAATACTAATCCCTTAGGGTTCTTCACATTTTCTCGTTTTATTGTTCCATAAGTGTTTGAATTTTACTCAACCTCTTGCTTCCCAGGTCTTTATTGAGGTTTAGGGCAAATAGTGATGGTAGAAAAAACCAATGCTACATACAGTCTTAAACCTTTTGAAAAATCCTTCCATGCCCTTACTCATTCACTAGGACTTATTATGTCTTGGCACTGTAGCATGAAAACTGCACAGCCTATATAACACAGAAGTCTGCAGGTTGCATGAAGTTGTGCTCTTGTGGATACTGACAGGGCCTGGTCAGAGAAAGCCTCAGGCATATTTGCAGCAGTGTCTGTGAGAGGGCAAGCTTTCTCATGTGCTGAGTAAAAGTTTCTCATGTTTCTGAGAAGTTTGTTGGGAGAACTACCAGCAGAAATATGTAAGCATTCTTGCACCTGGTGTTTTGCTCATAAGAGAATTAGAAAATAGTGTTATTTATAATTAGCCAATCGTTTTAAGGGGTGTTCATCCTATTAACCAATAATATAATACCTGTGTGCAGTGGTCTATAAAAGACACACGTTTGTAATAAAGAGTTGGATGATCTTTGCTCTCTGAATGTCTATGCCACTTTCTTGCTGTCCCCAGAAAGACAGCGACATACTCCAAATACAATATTCCAGAGGCTCAAGAGACATCAGATCAGCAAAAGAGGTTGTCTCAATAGTGAGATAGATGGTGCTGGGTTACTAGATGTTGGAAATATCGTACAACACCATTGCCTCCAATAGAAATTAATAAACCAAATGAAGTATAAAAAAAAAAGTAAAATAATGTAAATTATTCCTAAAGGCTTAATATGCTACTTAATCAGTAAATGAAATATTTTTTGAAAAAAAGATACTTTTCAAATTACTACAGATTGGAAAATAAACTTATCTTATCCATGTGTTAACAAGAACATTTGAGTAATTGCAGCTCTTAAGTAAGGCAGAATGATAGCATGAAGTTTCACTTCAGCCATCTATTCCAACTCTATATACAACACTGTATATAAAGCAAAGTTCTGCTGATATATACTTAATGTTTAAAAAAAAAAATTCAAAGTATTTCTGTATTTTCTTTTTTAAATTTATGACTTAAAGAAATAATTGTGTTTGATCTTGTCATCTACTTCTATAACAAATTGTCACTTTTGGAATTTGGAATGCTTCCTAATTTATTTGGACAATGTAAAGTAAACAAGGAAATAAGTGGTCTGAAAACAGTATGAATATTACAATCAACTCTAGAATTGATAGTAACCATCATGGTCTATATGTGAAGCAGAATTGCCATGTAGTATCGACATTTTGGAATTATAAATGTAAACATGTTTTTATTCTACAGAATATCTTATGGTGAATAAATTGCACAAATTCATTCATAAAGTACCAGAAAGTACTGCTTTCCAATAATGACAAGTCCAGGAGGCATAAGTACTGACCACATGAGCTAATAAATGAGTAGGTTTATTAACCAAAAGGGAAGCTGGTTGCACATATGTGATCTGCAATAAACATATCACTCTTGAACACTAGAGAGATAGAGATATTAAAGCTTTGTTTTACATACCAAAGAAACAGAGTATGCAGTTGGGTTTTAATGCAGTTTCTGAGGAATCCCTTAACATCATGTTTTAAAATCGAATAGCAAAACAGACTAGCACTCCAGAATACAAAGGAATGCAAAGCAAAATAAAACACAACAACTGCGTGCAATGTACTTTGTCAATAATGGAAATGAATTTGAATTGTATACCATTTTAAAAGCTCGGCGGGTTCTTTTGGGACAAGTTAGATGTTACAGTAGAAATTTTTTACATTATTGTTTAATTTTTTATAATATTTAATCAAGTGGTTCTGACAGCAGTGGTGACACCATAATTCTACTTTAGGGAAGGTTAAAGTTTTACCTATACTGCAGAAGAATCAGAGATCTGAATTATATTATTGAGATTTCATTGAAATGAATAAGAAGTAGTATTTCCTTTTCACATAAACTGGCAACATTCACCCTAAAATCCAAGCTAAAAAGCAGTAACTTGTTAAAAAAATATAGGAAATGAATAAATAGAAGTTTGAAGACAATCACACTAAATTAAAGCAGAACATTCTATGTGAAGAATAGGCTAATAAACACCCTTTGTGTTTGAGTGGAACAAATATGAAATAAAGACATTAAGAAATACATTGTAATTAAAAGATCTCTTGACTGGGAAACATTTTTTCACCTATATATACCTTCAAAGTAACCACATAAACAAGATGGCTGCTGGATATATTTTGCACATAAATGGATTGATTTATCAAAATCAATGTACGTGGGACGAAGCGATTAGAAGGTAATAATTAAAAACAAAATTTAAATTCTATACTCAGCAAGCTCTTTCTTATTTCCTTATTTAAGGTATATATGACCAGCATACTTTACATTCCTTTAATTTCCAGTGCAAGTAACTTTTTTTCTGTTTTATATGAAAAAATTTGTCATGACATAAATGCTTGAGCTGGATCTCAAAATCTCTGAAACCTGGCATCATGATAAGTTTTGCATTTCATAACAAAACCAAAGAAAGTTGCATCTTTACTCTGCTTATCTGATTAATTCTATGCTAAGCAGATGTAGCAAATGCTATGCTAATCTTTCTCTCTTGCATCAGAAAGTACCCTTAACTATTGTTAACCTCACACTGGAAAGTTTTTCTTGCCACATTATGCATTTTTTGGGGCATGTGATCCACCAATTTCAGGGCTTGACAGGACATAGTCTTGTCATTAAGTATAAATTAATATGAAACACATTTTTTGCTTTTTGCATTAAAGCATGATTATTCAATGCAAAACTGTATTAAGTCCATATTAACAAGCTGAAGTCTACAAAGAATTACATTTAAATTGCAATCTCCTTAATACCAAACTGGATATATTTGTTAATCTTTTAAGCTCTTTGTTAGAGTCAGCATCAGTGTTTATTTCTAACAGAAACCTCCTGAGAAGTGATTTGTATTTAATAACCTGCTTATATAAAATGCAGTTACTGCCAAGTTCTGAGACTTGTATTTAGCTTTTCTTAAACTGGCTTCCTCAGTGTGTCTGCCACTTAGTCTTAGCCAGTCTCTTCTGTCACTCCCAAAGGTTTCAGAATCATTTACTTAATTTTTCAAAGTTTGATAGAGATGATTGCCTGAAACAATTAGGTTTGTACTAGCTTCATGAAAAACTGAAGCCGAGTGGAGGTAGGAGAGCCATACCAGTTTGCTAATTGTAGGGAAAGTTGTGAATCTATTTTCTACTTGTATAAAAAAACCTAGCACTTCCTTTATATTAATAACTTCAACACTGAGACCAGTCTAGTTAAAAAAATACTTGTCTGAATTAGTGACACTGATAAGAAATGAAAGTAATTTTGAAGCATTCAAAACACAAACCTGTAATGGGTACATTGACAATTTGCTAATCTATTACAGAATTTGCAGAGAAAAACTTCCAACAAAAAACATCCACCGTACTGCACTTCTGTTCATATACAACCGCAAATAAGAAAAAGACTTGAACTCCAAAATCTTTTACTCAGATAAGAAATACAATTTTCTTTTAACACTGTGAACTGCATTGTTATTTTCTCTCATATCTAGGTTTCAGATGTCAGTACGCAAAGTTGTCTAGTTGTTTATGTGTTAGTGTGACTCTGGTCAGTGTTAATTGGTTTTGCAGTTCTAGCAATCTGGCCATGCTCTTACACTGTAATTTTGCTGCTGAGAAAAGATGGAGTCACCTTTTTAGCTGATCCTGGAGGGACTGTGTCTGGAAGGAAGGAAGATGAATAGGATGCCTTCCCATACGTGCTGTGGAAGTACAAACTGAGAAAGACCTGAAGCATGTTATCCTCAACACTAGCCAGGGACAGCTGGCCAGGGCCTGTGGGCCACCTGTATCTGACCCATTTATCTTTTGTGTGATTAGTGAAATTAATGGTGCTATAACATCTTTCAAAACCCTTGGGAGCCTAGGTGGCAAGAACTTGACCTAGATATGCAGGGGAGTAAACATTCTGTGCCTGTTATTTCTTCTTTCCTTTTTCCTTCTCTACCTAGGACAGATCAGAAACTGCTCAGTGGAACTGCCAAATACAAAATACATAAAATTTAGCACAGTAACAACATTTTCCTTCTCGCATGTTCTCTGTATGGCTACCTCTCTGTAACTCTAAGCATTTCTTCAGAAGTAAAAATAATTTTTATATATGACAAAAATTTTTATATATATTTTGTCCAGTTGGTAGTTCTGGTTTTGGTGGATTTATATTAAAACATGGATTGTAATTTCACTTAGTCCTGAATGGTAAGCTCGATTAATTTAATTTACTGCCAGAGGAGAGTAATACTGCTTTATTCAACCTGCAGGAAGTACACAATTTATTACTTTAAACAACTGAACTGAAATTAAAGAAAATATATGGTTTTGCTTCTCTTCCCTCCAAATATTTTGAATGCCACAGCAAATCTTCTCACAGAGATGCCTCTCACTTGCACAGATTTTCCTGTAATTCAGAAAAGACACCACTGCACTTTGACATGCTGAGGTCAAATTTTAGATGTTTAAGAGTATTTGTGCAGCAAGATACCCTCTGTATTGTGGATTTTTTTTAGCTCTATGTACATTACTCAGTGAGATACAATAGCAATGAGAAATCACAGCTCTTAAAGGCACTAAATCTGAAGCCAGTTACAGAATATCACTCTGACCGTGTTTTCTGATGAGGAGTAGAAAGGAGGATTCTGGGAAAAACAAACCTCTCAGCCTCAATAAGAACATGGAACAGGTCCTCTTGGAAGCTATGCCAAGGCACATTGATTACAGGGAGGTGATTAGAGTCAGCCAGCATGGCTTCGCAAAAGGCAAATCATGCTTCACTCATGTCATGGCATTTACTGATGATGGACTGACTCTGCCTTGTCACCTATTGTCTTCTATAAGGCCTTTGACATGGGCTCCAACAACAGCCTTGTAAGCTGGCAAGATATAGACTTGACAGATGAACTGTTAGATGCATAAGGATTTGGCTGGATGGTGATATCCAAGGAGCTGCAGTCAATGGCTCAATGGAGCTCATTAACAAGGGGTGTTCCTCAGGGTCCATATTAGGTACAGTACTATCCAATACCTTTGTTAATGTCATAGACAGGGAGATAGAGTGCAACATTAGCAAGTTTGGAGGTGACACTAAGCTGAGTGGAACATATGATTTGCTTGAAGGAAGGGGTGCCATCCAGAGGGATATGGATAGACATGGGGAGTGAACTCATGTGAACCTCATAATATTTGACAAGCTCTAGAGCAGAGTCCGGCAGCCAGGACAGGAAAATTCCTGTTATCAATTGAGGCTGAGGGATGAAAGGATTGAGAGCAGGCCTGTAGAGAAGGACTTCAGGCAGCTGGTGGATGAATAATTGGACATGGACTGGCAATGGGTATTTACAGCCTAGAAAGCCAAACTTATCCTGGGCTGCATCAAAAGCAGTGCAGCAGCAGGACGAAGAAGGGGATTCTGCCCCTCTGCTCTGTTCTGGTGAGACCCGACATGGAGTGCTGCATCATGCTCCATGGTCCCCTAGATAAGAAAGATGTGGTCCTGGTGGAACAAGTCCAGAGGAGGGCCACAACAATCATAAGAGGGATAGAACCCTGCCGTATGAAGACAAGCTGAGAGGAGTTGTTCAGCTTGAAGAAGAGAAGGCTCGTGGGAGACCTATAGATGCCTTCCTGTACTATGGGGGGCTACAGGAAAGATAGGGAGCATCTTTTTGTGAGGACTTGTATCAACAAGACAAGGAATAATAGTAATAATTTTAAACTGAAAAAGGATAAATTTAGATTGGATAAAGAAATTTTTTACAGTGACAATGGTGAGGATGACCAGAGAAGTTATGGATGCCCATTCCTTGACAGTGAAAGGACAGTTTTGATTGGGCTTTGAGCAAGCTGGTCTAGTGGAAGGTGTCCCTGCCAATGGGAGCAGGTCTGGAACTAGATGAACTTTGAAGGTTCTTTCCAAGCCAAACCATCTTGTGATTCTATGATTTTAGATCACTTAAGTGTGTAGAGGCTATGGGTAATGAACAATTGAGAGGATAGTTTCCTTGAAACAGGACAAATAGTGCCTGGCCCAGTTTAAAGAGGTATTCAAGCCCAAGATATGGCAGCAGTGCTATCACTTGATATACTTTAAGGCTTTCTCTAGTTATGGTATTTTAAAAAGTTTTTCTTAGGGTTTCCACTCACTGGAGACACTGGGCTCTCTACTAGATCCAGTGAAGTATATAATTTTTTAACGCGCTCTATCAGCTAAAAGTGATCATGTGTATGAATTGCATATACTGTAAAAACAAGCAAAACAATGAACTTGCTGCTGAGTCAATAATGTCAGAGCAAACAGTACTATTGACTCAACAGGGTTATTACACTGCCAAAAATTGATATCTTAACTACAGTGCAAAAATATGAAGCAGATGCTACTGAATAAAAAGCTGTAAAATTAATTACTCAAATGCAGACACAGAAGAAAAGTGTAGTCTGTTATGATATGTAGATTAGCTTTAAATATTTTGACATTTAAAACTAGGTTTTAGTAGAAACCGTTAATACTTAGATACATTTTGTCATACTTTTTATCATGCTATGGAGCAAGCAGTAGGTTGTTAGATAATAATAGGGCTGTGTCTTTTTTTTATACTTTTCACTGTATTCTGCTTTCATAATAGCCATTTAATGTTTTTCAGGAAATTAGGAAAAAAAAATTGATTTCTAAATCATTATCCCCAATCAGTTAACTCAGTGTGAAAGTAAATCATGCCTATAGCATTGTCTTCATTAACTGTCACAGGAAAGAGCATAATTTAAAAATGTAACATAAATGCACATTTCCAGTAAATGACTGCACAGGGAATTAAATGCCTGTGAGATCCATTGTGGTTGGACACTATTCAATATTTTAAATGCCTAATTTTCAAGGACCATATTTTTTCTTTTTCTTTTCTTTTTTTTTTTTTTTAACGTGTAAAGAGGTTGGAGGAGTCTAAACAGTGAGTAAAATTATGTATAAGATTTCTGAAGACATAAAGCAGTTATGTTTAAATAAATTTGCCTCTATTTGATATATGTAAAATGTTGATATTATTTTAATTTTTTTTTTTTTATTTCAAGAAACAGAAAATGGCTAAAATTTATATCTATTTTTCAAATTTATATCTATGAACAACACAAACAAGAATTTTGTTCAGATTTCCAACTAATACAACATACTGTGGCCTGATTAAGACTAGGATATTTTCAAAAGAATATCTTCCAAACACAGAGTAGTGGTTTTAAATTTAAATCTGGAGGTTTTTTCCTATAGAAAACGCAGAATAGTGAGGTTGTTTTGACAAAGACATAAGATAATTTCTTTCCTTGTCTGAAGGAGCTTTGGTGATGTCCATTCCATTACAACCAAAATACACTGAATTTACAATACAGTAGAAAGTACATACACACAGACACAAACACAAATGGACTAATTTAAAACTTTCTTTTAAACACTGCCATAGTTTTCTTTCCTTGATTTAAAAGCAAACTGTAGCAGTTTCCAGTATTATGGTGTGGTATATGATGCCTGATTTCTTCCACACTATCAGAGAAGTGACCTTCTTTAGGTAGTCTTTAACTGCATAGTAGGAAATCAAAATGATGACTGCTTGGAAACTGTATAATGCTCAACATTACTTTCCCCTGTATAGGAAAAGCTGCAATGAAATTAATGAACTCAGAGTGGTAAGGCAAGTGTCACATAACATAATAACAAAATTTATATAGCATCTCATAAAAAAACCACATTAAGCAAATCTAGGATATCAGATGAAACTTAATACCTCAACATTTAGTTTTGAATACTTATGTACAATTTGGGATAGGAACGAAATAAATGTAAAACACAATTTGTGAGATAAGGGCTTTAGCACTAGCAGTGAGGAAAGCTATAACTCCTTCAGAACATGTTCTCATACAAGAAAACACCGAGCTGCCAAATGACTTAATAGTTTTACTCCATGGTAAAAAATCCTGCATAGAGAAATCTATTCTTCAGGTAACAGAAGAACAAGCTCTTTATACCAGCTGCTTAAGTGATGAATACTTGTTGTTTCCGAAACAAGTAATCTTTTAATATTTTATTTTGACTTCAATATCATAGGGAAACTAGCAATGATAACTTTTTTCTTTTCTGATACGTATAGCTAACTGCTTCCTACTTACACAGTCATAAAACTGAGAAAAAGTGTCTCTTTTTTCTGCAGTGTTGTGAAGAAATCACAGAACTGAATTGACATTAAAGAATAATAACAGAGCTTAGGCAGCATTATAGACTGTGGCCTTGCTGTAATAGAATAGAAGGTTGAAGAGAATTTTTTCACAAAAATCTGTCATCCAGTGCAATGTTGCTTAAAATTGCACCAAAGAAGAGAAGAAATAAGGAAGATGTCCTGTTTTTTTACTAAAAATTTATTCCCAGAAAAGGACTGTGAATGAGGAATGAACAATTTTAATGAGAGAAAATTTGATGTTGCCCATGCTGTTAAAAGCAATCTTTACAGAAACCTACAGCTTTTATCAGCCTGTTTACCAGTGTGGTTGGGTGTCCTTTTGTCCTGATTATGTGCTCTTCTGGAAACATGGAGGGGATCAAATCACAGAATGATTTGCATGACTTCAGAGTGCAACAAATTATATTAATATTTAGTATTTTAATTATAATGGATATACAAAAAGCTAAGGACCATGTCAGTGTTTATGCACATTCTATGCTGCAATTCACATGGTAGGTAAGAACAGCCAAATTTCAACATGCAACCAAAATACAGATGATAATAAACTGTCGATGTTTTACTGATTCTAGGTATGTTAAAAAATTTTAGTAAGTTAAATTTAGAAAGGAAAATAAGTCTTAATAAAGCATTAACAAGACTGGATATCAGCTACCTAGGATGACAAAAAATGCTTCATCGTACTCTCTATTTCACTTCACAGGGAAGAGTGATCTACGTCCTTGAAATTATCCTCTAGAAAAGATCTAATCACCTCAGCTATAATTCACAGAAGAGAAGGATTGCACATAGTCACTGGGCCAGACAGCTGCCTACCAGTTTTCGTAGTGGTCCCTTTTTTTCTCAAAATTCTTACTAGGGCTAATGCATCTCTTTATTTCTAGCAGTTTTGCTTTTATCGTCTCTTCATGGATGCGATTTTAGCATCTGGCCATTCTCCAAAGTTATATAAATAGATCTTAAATAATATATAAATAAATCTTAGAATATTTAGATGTGAAGCATAACAATGAGTGTATACAACATATTCCGTTTTCCTACGGCACTGGAAAGAAAGGACACAATTTTCACACTAAATGTGAAGGGACAGCAAGTTTCAATTTCAGCAATAATGAGCATGGTGGATACTTCTAGACCTAGGAAAAAGATGACTCCTAACCTCCTGACAACTGGATTAAGAACTGATCTTTACCTGGTAATTCAATGTATCATTTTACATGTATGGGGAAAGGATCTCATCAGAGCAGTAACACTTTATACTCATTCTGCATAGATGCAAATGATAAAAGTTGTTGAGAGCAGGAAGAAAAAGCAGTAGTTTAACCTGCAGTTCCTGAACTTTTCTCTGAATCCCAATTCCATTTGCCCTTTCCAAGTGCAAAAAACAAAGTTTTGGAATAACTTCTTTGGTCATTAAAAAAAGAACAGTGCCTGAAGAATTTATGCTGTTATTGGATCTCTCATAGCAAAGGTAGTAAAGAAAAGATTTATCTCAAGATAGAAAAGGTTAGACAGGCATCTTTTTATTGCTTTTCTTGGTAGAGGGCAGAATGGACATATATTGCAGGGTTTAATAATATCTAGTGTCTTCCTGACTGCAGGGGAAAAAAAGCACCAGGGAAGCAAAGAAAAACTAGAAGGCACTTGTACTGTTCATTTAGCAGAACTCACATTCATTATTTTCCTTCTCATGTCCATCTCAGATAATTGTTAACAACTGAAGAACAAGACTACCCCTTCCTGACTGGTACTGCTATGTATGAAAATAATTCTAGAAGTTAAACTGTGACCTCTTCCCACTGTCAAGCTCATGCATGGGCAGTCTTGGACATGCCAAGGTATATATTCTGTGATTCGTCATCCTAGGTCACTGTAGATGATACACTCCATTAGGTAATATCACAGTATCTTTGTAGGCATCTCTGAGGGATGTATGTTAGTAGAGCACCATTTCTTCTCTACGAGTCCTGCATTTGAAAATCAGTGGCCAAATCTTTTCTGTTCTGCTTGACATTCAGAATCCTCAACACGACAAACATAGAAAAGAAACAAAATTATTTTCTCAATGAACAAGCTACTTCTTAGTCTCAAAAAAAANNNNAAAAAAAAAAAAAATTGCAAAATAGGACTAAAGTAGTAGTAGTGGTAGTAGTTGATTTGCATGAATCAATTATTCAATTTATGAAAATACTCAGTACAGTCTTTTATGCACACAATGTAAAGTGACATACAATTGTTGGTGACCTCAATGATATTAAAAGTAAAATTAAGCTTGTGCTTGGCAGTCATCTCTGATTGCAATATATTTGAAATATTATCTATTCCTTGATAATATAGATAAGACCACAGCCTTGCTGTAAGTGCATCATACATGGATGAAAATAATAATTGTAATTGTTTGTATATTCTACTATTTCATACATGTGCTAAATTTCATAAATCTGTGCCATCTAATCCAGTAGATTAGATTAATAGTTCTACCCGTATTTTACTGCACCTTTTCTCACATGAGCAAGATGCACTTTTTAGCTACAAATGAGTGGATACCAGTTACTCTCCTCAGCATTAGAAACAGTGCTGCTGAGTCAAAGTAAGTTTAATTTTTCTGATTTCTCATGTTCTTTTAAGCATTTCTATGATTTCATTTTTCTGGTGGGGGTTTTGTGGAGTTTATGCAAAAAGAGAAAGTTGACTGCTCTTACTGAGAAATTACACTTTTTATGTTCACAGCAGAAAATAAATTATCAGCAAGACTGCTTTCTCATTGTTCTAATAGTGTTTTGTCACATGAAATAGTAAATCATGTTTGAGTGTTTAATTTTTTATTTGGATTTGTTTTCACAGTTGGCAGCTTTTCTTAACATTTTTATTTAATTTTAGTGACATAGGAAATAATGCAACTGCTTAGAGCCAGACTGTGTGATGAAGCTTTCCATGTGGGAAACAGATCTTGCACAGTACACGTCTCATCTTGTCAAGCCAAATAGGCAGTTTCCTTATTAATGGGATTCATTTGTACATGAAAGTTTTACTACAGGGTTTTTGTTATCAAGAATTGCCGCTTAAAAGAAGTATGGCTTAAATAATGGAATATACAAGTGAGAATTTTTGCAGATGTGAAAGACATAACTGCTACTCTGTGAAGACATTTGACATTTGGATCTTGGTTGTATTCTAAGCAGCTAAAGGCAGGATTAGCCTTTGATCCCTTATGAATGCAACAACCTGGAATGCAATCATTTTTAAATCTTGTTTTCATGTATCCTTCAAATGCTCTGTGGTCTATCTAGGTCAGAACCAATATAATACCAAGTACAAGTCAAGTTGCATCATTCCATGATCATTCTGTGCTATTACTATCAAGACAGAACTTGTCAAAATCTTTTTGTTTGATGATATAAAGACTTGCTGTGCACAGCTGGGATTCAGATGTTAAATACAGGAATCAGTTAAATACACCCAGTCTGAAAATAGCAAACAGCATTATGATATATTGTTCCTGCTGTAACACATTTATAGTTATGAAGCTTTGCCAGTACTTAGTGCTTGTGACTTGATTTCATACTAATGTAGTAACAGCTGATTATCTTCTATGTAGTTGCATTACCTGAAGTGCAGTTTGCTTAGACACGTGGTCCTACCACTTGCACAGTTTGCTTAGACACATAGTCCTACCACTCCTCTTTATGTTAGACCTGCTCTGAGCAGGGGGGATTTTCTCCCACAAACGGTATGTTTTATTCCCAAGTGACAATGTGGCCTGAATTATTCTGAAAATAAGGGTCACTGTTCAAGGAAAAACAACTCATTTGCTTATGTTTATTTCTCCACCAAAATTCTGTGCAATGATGATTTATTCAGATCACTTTGGAATAACCTGTACAGTCCATTTCCTTTTTCTATATAAGACAAAATTCTCATCTTTCATTACATGTTTCTTTCACGTATATACTATAAACTGAGTCCTATATAAATTAAGATAATACAAGAAGGGAATATATTTAAAAGACACAATTAGCTTCTATTTGCAGAGAAGATTATTCATGATGGACATTACTAACCCTATTTTTCTAGAAAAAATAATAGAAAATAGTGGGTTCACAATTCTGTCATTTATTACCTGAAATTAAATGGAAAACATCATAGAACTCAGATATAAAATGGGTGACAATCTAGTATGAATATTCTAGAATTTCTAAATCTCCCATATCCTTATCTTCCTCGTGGATACCTGGCAAGCATTGCCTTTTAACTGGGGATTATAAAAACATCTCAGCAACCTTATAGTTAAAGTATTGAAATCTGTAATAAAAGCCAAATACAAATTCTACTCTTTTCTGTTCTTTTGTGGTTGCATTTACCTCTCAAACAAAAACACAAAATAACTTCCAGGCGTGTTCTATGCTTACCTTCGTTATTTTTAAGTCAAGTCACTGCGTCCCTCAAGTATTCTAACCTATAGATACACAAAAGCGTATTCTTTTAAGTTAAGGAAGCATTAGAGTTTTTGTCTGTGACTGGATTTGTTTTTTCCACATAAGTTTTCTATTTCTCTGTCTGTTGTGTCTGGACCAATGGAACTCCTGGGCAGTAGGAAGCAGAATTGTCACTTGTGACTAAAACATAGCCTCTGATATTTGCCCATGTGCTTATTTCCTTCCTACTTTATCACAGGAATCTGCCCTCTACAGTCAATCTCTCCTGCATTCCTGCAGCTTGGACTTTCAAAGCATTTCCACTGAGCAGCCTGAGTGTCTCTATGACAGTGCTTAGCAAAACTGTATTTATCCTTTATTTGATGCAGCTCCACCATTTAGTTCCATGCTAGTGCAACTGCTTCCTACTTTATAGATATCATCTTGTTCTTACAATCCAGTACAATTCCCCCACCTAACTGCAAGCCTTTAAAGGCAACATTACTCAGAACTTTATTTATGTTAGGGGACCTGCTGAGGCTAAGCACGAAGTCTCCACCAAAAAACTCTTACATAAGCTTAAGGGAAATGAACTAGATCTTTGTACAGGGGTGTATTTTTAAAGGATAATGAGCCTATATACATTGACAGTCAGCTAGAGATGTTTTGTTCTGCACATTCACTGTTTTGATTTTTAAGAACCCCCACTTTTAAGGGAGTAACATGATTACCTTCTGCTAGCTTATAGCTGTCCCCTATTGAATATGACATTATGTGAGGCTGAATATGATCTGCCTCCCACAGAAGGAATTAATTTTTGCTTAGTGAAAAAGACTTTTGAGCTATTAATCAGCAAAAATGTGTTGAAGGAAGAAGAAATGGCCTCTTGGGCAGGGAAATGTCTGTACAAAATTCTTTTTCATTTGTTTTCTTATAGAGTTGCTGGAAATTTTCTGAAACTATGAAAGAGCAACCTTGAGCTTACCTCCAAGAAACTGAACTGGGGGGTTCCAAGGATATAAGTCACTGTTGCTCAGAAGTGAGACTGCAGTTTCTTGTGAGGTGGGAGTTGCATAGTACATTATATTGTGTCATTAACTTGGGGATTAGCTTTTGATCCACACAAACTTGTGATTCAGTCCTGCATAGACTGCTTATCTCAGACAGTTCCATCTGTGACTACCTGTACAAAAAGCTATATGGAAAAGTGCAAAGAATTCTTGGGGGAAATAGTTTCATAACTTATTACCCACTAATCTCAAAGCATATTGACTTAACATCTCAAAACATATTGACTTAGCAGGGGCATTAGCATATCTGTGGAGTTCATCTTTTTGCGCTGTTTTTAGACTATATGGCATTTCCTAACTACATTTTAGAGTAAAAACTGTCTTCCCTCCTCCTGCCTTTACATATTTGTCACCTTCAGAACTGAAAAGGAAGTAAAACGAAAATCTTGAGCCATAATGAGGTTAGTCTGCACCTTTATGCAAGAATCTAACTTCAAGTGTGAGTGTTCTGAATATGAAGAAATTGCATGAAAATCAATATATCTGACTTGGATTGGTGCCACAATGAGAGAAATCAGCAACTGACTTCCACATCTGCAAGGGCTTGACACTATCTATGTAAAATGTAGTGTGAGAGTCATAGATGGCTGAGCGTTTGTGACTCAGCTGCAGGCACTATGTGCATTGGAGAATCTCTCCTGTAGCTTCTATCTCCCCATTGTAATGTAATTGAAATTTTTGTGCGAAATGCAGTTCATTATCCCAACACCTGATCTTTAAAAATCACTTCATTATAAGGATATTTTTTCCACACCTACAAACACATCGATGATCCCCCAACACAGGTTCTCAGTTTTCCATGGAAAGTGAATAGTTTCATAGAGAAAAACAATGAAGACTCAATGACTACAAATTATCATCAAATTTTTGTGGGAAGATAAACTTCTTAGGGAAGGATATTATGCTTTTTTAGGTTACAGAATTCAAAGGATGCAGCTTTGATTGAAGTTTAATCAATATGAAGAGGTTGTTTTCAGGATCACAACATTCTAAGAATTTTAAAAGTGTCATGATAAAGCATTGATTTCCACTGAAAGTAGTGATGCTCCAATTAGTCCATGCCATTTTGGATCATATTAGGCTTTCAAATACAGCAAACCTTTGTGGCAGGGCTAAAACTTATCAGTGGATTAAGTGCCCTTTAGAGTTCATGGTGCTTCCACTCCCTCCAGCAGCAGCGCTGAATTATGCTGCCTTAAAGCATTCATAGAACATTATGGATATACAGATTGGGAGAAAAACTCCATCAGCTTTTCTACAATATTATGCACCATCCTTTTTGACAGATGAGACTACAGATACTTTTTAAAGCACTTTTAGATTTTAATAGATTCGCCGTTTATTTTAAATGGAACTTGGATGCCTTCTTTTGCATTTTATTAACTTGTTGGGAAGAAACGATTTGCTGTTAAGAGATGATATAATCTTTAGGAAATAATAATCATTTAGCAACTGTTCCTTCAACAAAACTAACAGCATGTTTTCTCTTAAGAAAAATAACCATGCAGGAGCTTGAGAAAAATGTGTGATTTGTGATACAAGGCAGATAGTGCATTCACACAAAGCTAGATACCTGTAGAAAAGCCTAAAAGCAGGGAAATCTCAAGGAAGAAAAGTATAAACTTTCTCTAATATAATATTCCCAAGTTGTTTATTGAGATCATAGATTTAAGGAGCAAAGTGTCTAGTTTTTCCACGCTCCGTGAAAGAGATAGACTTCTAAACTCAAAGTACAGAGGTCTCTTGAGAGATATTTACACAGTCTAGTAATACTACAGAGATGTCCACTGGGAGCCCCATGCTCCCTCACCAGCACAAAGGGCATCCCCTCCTCATTTCTCAGCTAACAAATGGTAGCTCTGTCTGATGTAACTGATCTGGAAGAAACTTGCCTCTAACTTAATGCCTACTGGAGTTCCTTTAATTGGGCCATTTCACTTCACCCAGTACTAGCACTGCTTACAAGTATATAAATAATTTCTGGCTTATCTTTTTTTATCCTTGAGGGAAATGTCAGCCCAGCACACATCATTTGCTAAATATCTTGGAGTCCATGTATTTTCCTCTGTATATTTCCACAAGAAAGGATATACTGAAAGAAGGTCTGACCAGCTTCTCTTCCCTTCTTTGCTGTTTAAAACTCCACAGTAAGATCCTTCACCATTTAAACAATAAAGCTGCATTTTGTGGTGCACTATGACAGTCAGTATATATATTCTTGCAAACTTACAGAAAATATTTAGAAAATCAAAACAGAGAAGTAAGAATTTTCCAGGTAGGAGAGAATGGGAATTTATCTCTGGGGCACTAATGCCACAGTAGTGAATGGAAGAAGCCTGTGACCTTGTAACATGGAGTTTACATGCTGTGGAATCAGAAGTTAGTATTGGCAAGGAAGCCTGAAGCAGCTGTTGCTCTGAGCAGCAGTTTCACAGGTCATGGGCTGCAGAGCAAAGGGGAGGCAGGGCAACACATTAGTCATGAAGAATATTGGTGAAAGTCAGAGCAGATTAGAAATAAAAGATCATGGCATGCCTTTTCCTGACTATTAAATATGGTTCTGAGGAACAACTACAGGTGATTGAAGTTTCCATGACTACAATGTTAAACACATGGTAAAAAGAAAACTTCTGAGGATCGAGACTGCAGCCCTGAAAAATTCAGATCGTATTTTGAAAGACCAGCTGAGCTTTTCTGTTTAAGGTATTTATTTACTTTATTATGGTGATTACTCTTGTCTTTTTTTTTTTAATGGCAGCAGAATAAGTACATTCAAATATGGAATGTCTTGTAGTAACAGTATAATTTGTGGAGTCTCACAAAAACAAAGTTTACTTAATTTTATAGCTAAGAGATTGTAATATTCCCTGCTCTCTAATTTTCTATCAGGTTCACCTTAAAATTTTGAATTTTGATATTTGTTTTCTTTACCTCTGCTCTTCTGAATATACAGACAGAGAGTAATAGAAGACAGCCACTTTGAATAGTAGAAAAAATTATCTAACTTGTGATTAAGGTATCAAATATGAGTGTATCTATATTTCACAAGAAAGTGACAAGACAATTAATTTGCCTCTCATTCCTGTTGCATCAAAAATGAGTAGGAAACAACTCTCGATACAAATCAAATTAGATTTTCGCAATTGTTACAAGTTTTCCTCTTAATACCCTTTCCTTCCAACACAGTTTAAGTTGAACTTGTTATGAGACCATTTAATTGAATATTACTGTGACATGTTTATTATAATATTTATTTAAAAAATCAAACAATTCTAAAAAATATATTTAAAGACTTGCTCTAACTATAACTACAACTATAATCTTGCATACTACAGCTACTCCATAGTACCACTTAATGTGTTAGTAGGTTGGGGCTTTCAAACCTACTATCTTTGCAGTTACCTTTGAATGCAAAGCTTAAACCAAACCAAACTTTATCAGTGTTTTCAGAAATATCTTCTACTGGAGGGTATAAGAAATAGGAAATATGCAATGCTATATTACTAACAGAGATTCCTACAATTAATTTTTTTCATGTCTGTAAAATATAATAATCTATTTGAAGATGTTTTCTTCTCATTATGCTTTCAGTGGTCTCTGCACCTACAGTGGTATCTCCCACCTCAGGCCTTTAATTCTTCATAACTTCTGATGGAAGACTGAAGTTTTGATTCTCAGGACTCAGGCAGCTATCATTTTTTCTTTCTTTTAGTTTGGGAAACAAAAGTATATTTTTTTAAGTTGCGCTATTCTTTTTTTTCCCCTGATAATTTACCTTCCTAGATTGTCTCGATGTGCTTATTATGAATCTACATGTGTATTTTTTCAAACTTATCTTTCAGAACTAACCAAATAGTACCTTACAAGACAAATCTAATCATGGTTTTGGGGGATGGTCTGCTCCACGTATTGCTCCCTATAGATGACATGAATATAACCACACCACGTTTAGCTCTGTGCTGATGCACTTGTCCAATTCTCTTAGCAGGCTTTACAGCTCCTCAAAACCTTCTCACCAAGTTCCAAGGGACAGAATACATATCACTCCTAAATGCTATTTAGCATAATGATGCCAGGATAATACTCTAGAAGAAGTTCAAGCCCTTGCAATAGAAATAGGAAAAAAAAAATTATATATTTCTAGACCACAGGTCTTCCCCATGACATTCAGAGGAGATGTGGAATATGCAGTGGTGATGGCCCCTACAAAAGCAGGAGGCAATGAGAAGCAGGGTTGGAATTTTATCTAGACTCCAGGGATTTCTTCTTGGACTTCCTACTGTACAGACACAGCCTGAGAAATTTATTTACAATAATTATGAAGAAAAAATTCTTTTGATAATCAGATACATTTTTAAGATGTTTAGAAGGACTGTGTTTCTAGCTGTGCGGAGCTGTATCTCTCCCAGAGACAATATCTATTCATTAGATACATTCAGTTTTTATGTGTTTAGGCCGACCTAAGATGACACACTCCATCACAATGCAGAATTTCAGTTTCCAAATCATCCAGATGCTGGGACTGTGCTGTGTCTCTCTTGTGGCACAGGCAACAAGATTTTCTTCCTATGAAATTGAACATATGGTGAGCAAGAAAGGATTAATACATATAAAGCATCTGTTCCTGTGAAGGGTTAGGATGCAGGTAGGGTATGCACATCTATAGATGATTTTTATTATTTCTTTCTGTACTGTTAAGACTACATTTACAAGCATGTATTCTTCACTGTGACTAAATCAATTAAAAACAAAAGTGGAGTGTGGTTATTGGCAACTCTGACTTTTTTCTCTTATGTATCTCAAGCCCTCAGAAGGATATCAGGAGTGAGGACTTCATGGGGTTTCTGGGTGTAAAATGACAATCTGGCTCGAGTCAGAAATTTTGTTGAATGAAACAATCTTAAGATGGGATAAAGGAAAGAAATCACAGGTTTATCATTAATATATGCCCTTCTGTACATAAAGTACATACACTTGTTATAACTCCCCCAAAATTCTAAAGAAAATAAATCTTGCTGAGGTCCTCACCCTCAGCCTGAGATCCAGTGGGTTCTCCCCAGCACGAAGCCATGAGCAGCGTTTGTGTACATGTATCTGGAGAGAGTGCTAAATAATTTGTCAGTCCAATCAATCCTTCAGCAACCTAAAAGTCCGAGTTACCTAGAGAATGAGAAAAGTCTCATTAAATGAGAAGTACAGATTGTATTTGCTTGTATCACTTCCCCTCTTCCCTGGCAGGATGCTCACCCTCACAGGGATCCATCCCCCGGTCCCCACCAGGGGCAGGGGGGTGTAGATGCCCCAAGGCACCAGCACACCAAAGTCTTCTGATGTCAGGAGGTTCTCCCTCAGCCCTGGGATGGCTCACATTTACTTCTGCACACCCCCTCAAGCATGGCAGGTGCCACTGAGGTCACCACACAGCCCTGGCTCACCCCAGGGAGGTGAGAGTCCTTTTTGCCATGCACTTCCAGTGTCATCAGGCCCTGGTCCTGTAGACCCCCTGACCCCATGAGCATGGAGGCTGCACGGGTGGGCTGTGGGCTGATAGTCCAGGCATGGCTCAGGGGTGCTGAGAACAGCCATATTTACTCACCAGAATTTAGGATGAGGAGTGTATGGTTTGAGGAAGAATTGATGTGACTACAGGTTTAAGCCTGGTTATGTCTACAACCAAGTACATTACGCACAAAAATTCATTGCTGTGACTCCTCCAGTAGAAGTAAAAACTTAAATAGCCTATTAGTCACAAAATACTAATGTATTCTTCTGAGAAATAATTTACAGTCTGTCTCTGAGTGGAAAGTCTGTGCAAACAGCCATGTTCAGAATTGATTCACTGCTACATTCAGTAAATCTATTTTTAATAGTGCTTGCTTTTCTCCACAAAGATGAGGAGGGAGATATCGGTGGAGATACAAATGCATAACTCCAAGTGATAAAACTTCAGGAAAACAACACTTTTTTGGTTTCCATAGTAACAACTCTCAAAAATGCCACCTGACTTGCATTTACACAGCACTCTGCCAAAACCCGCAGTTCCTGGCTGACTCTGTCACGTTATTGCTCCCTGCCCACTTCCCACTTCTTTTAATAGTGCCAAGGCAGACTATTGGCTGTATCAGGGAGGTGAAGCAACAGAGTAACACAGAGAACAGTCGGGGTTTTCTTTCCAGTGGAATCGGCCCCTAATCAGCTTCCCCAGCTCTCGTGAGCTTAATCAAGGCAGCAGAGGAACAGAGTGGCAATCAGCCAAGAGAAAACAGAGGGGCAGGAACTGCTTCGTCACAGACAGGGAGGCTTAAATGCAAGACAGGTGATGGCTAAGCCTCTTAGCCTTCCTGTGGTAATGATTGTGTTTTCTTAGACACCGTACCGGTTCTAGAACAGCGAGAGTCTATCCAGAAGCTGACACTGTCAGCAAATCGATGCAGAATACAGAAAGCATTTGGAAAGTGAGAAAGTGAGAGAGTGAGAGAGAATTATTAAAAGTAAATGTAGAAATACTAGATAAGGACAAATTCCTATCTTCCTAAACTTCCTATAGGACACACATATGTTTTGGTAGATTTAAGTATGATCCCTCTGAAGTGTTCATAGAACATTTATTACACTAGCTGAACATCCAAGTCCTAATGTTTTTAGCTTACATGCTACCGCATGTTATGTCTTATAATCAAAATGGGGAGTGTAGCAATGAAGAGGTCAGGTGATAAAAGTTGTAAGGTACAGCCTTTCCTTGTATTGACAATGCAAAGGCGGAAGACTTCAATCATATTAGCTTGGTGAACAAAATATTTCTTATTTCAGGACCGAAAAGATTTCAACTTTGAAGTGATATTATTACACCAGACGGCATTTGCAGGATCAAAAATTTATCCATTGATGTGTACCAAAAGAAGTGGGCATGCCTGAGCACCCACAACTAGCCTGCAATAGAGATGCTGAAACTCAACAGGGAGAGGACTCATAAATCTATTTCAATGTAATGGACTAGAAATATCTAGGGACAAGGGGTAAACATGGCAAAAACCAAATCCTTCCTAAAGTGCTCTGACAAGCTGGTAAGACTTACCCCATAATAGTTTTAATAAAGGTCAAATAGACAAGAGCAAAAATATATGCAAAGCAATGAGACCTAGATAAGAAAACTACCTTTAGCTTATGCATGATGTGAAGGAAGCACAAATTGTCTCACCAAAATGAATACCAAAATTTCACAGGGGTCAGTTTCATTAAAGTACAACAGGAAGAAAAAAATTGCTTTGGAACTGCCTAGCAACGAAAGAGAAATACAATGTACTCTTGTTTTGTTTTGGTTTTTTTAATATCTTGATAAAATTAAAATCTATAATATTTTGAACATCTGCACAATTAACTGTGTAACAATTTGCCACTTCAATCACATGAAAGATATTTTGTATGCTGAGCTTGAAGAAGGAAAATTATATTTTCCTGTCTGTTTCCCCCCTCTCCTCCTGAATTCAGCTGCTGTGAATAAAATGCAGTCAATTGTTTTCCTTTAAAATAACATTGGATTATCATTGAAATAAAAATTAAAATGTACATATTTTCCTTTAAAAGCTCCTTCATGAAAATATCCTCTGAAGATGACGGTACTGGTAAATCTTTAAAGGAATATATTTTAAAAATAAATAATAATAATAAAAACTTATAAGATATATCTTTTTTTTCCATTAAGGTCACATATATTGGTCTTTAAATTCTGTTTTTATTTTTCATGTTATAGAAAAGAGAAGCAAGGATTAAAGTTTCTTTCAAGCTTGGTGTTTATACAGAATTTTGACTATTATTTTGAATAATACACTCTTACATGTGTCCTGCTTTCCTGTTGTTGTGCATTGTGCCCTCTTTATTTTTCACTTTATTTATATGCACTGGGAGTCCTTAGAGATGTATCACTGCACTTCCAGTTTACTCATTAAATTACTGATAATCATATCTTGATAAACATATCAAGTCTATCTACCGTTGTTTTTCCTATACCTAGCTTAGATATGTAACAGTGAGCAAACATGGAAAATCAAGATGTTAATGCATCCTACAGGCAGTAGGATGAAACACATTAACAGTGTTTTTATTTCAGAAGTGGTCTGAACTACTTTCAGAGAAACAAACAAACAAACAAACAAGACAATTCTTGAAATTGCAAATAACAGTCTGGAGTGCAGAAGTTTGTTTTGATTGGTTATTAGACCTGGATAAACAATCCAGGATATGACAGTATGCAAAGAGCCTTCTTCAATGCAAATAAAAGGGTATTGCTCATTTTTTTCTAAAAGCATTTCTTTGAAGAGTTCAGCTTTTCTTAACAAATCCTCAGCAGTAAAAGTACTACTTCTTGTCAAGATGTCAAAGTAGAAGTTTGCATTTGGGATCCGTAGTCTTTGTATTGTCACAGCCCAGGTTTTATAGAGGTATGAAACAAAATCTGGTGACATTTTAATAATAAATACATTTAGTAATCACTGTAGAAAGTACGTTCCTTATGTCCATCTTTATATATAAAATCAAATAGAATTAAGTGAAAGGTATTAAACTCTGGTTTAAGTAGATTTTTATGCCACACTTATCCCCGAAATATCTGATCACATTCTGCTATACAAAACAATTTGATGTACTTCTGTCCTACATAGCTTTCTTTTTAGGGGTTGGATGATAATTTATGTATTTTTGTTTATATTATTGCATGATTGCATTAGATAAGCAAACTCAGGTGAAGAAGGAAGAAATAGGGTTCATCAAACCCTTTGGCTTCTAGGGACTTTCTGATTGCTCCCTGGGATATTACTTTCTGCTTGATTTCAGAGAATAACTGAGGTTGGAAGGAACCTCTGTAGATTATTAAGTCCAATCTTCTGCTCAAAGCAGAGTCTTCTAGAGCAGGTTGTTTAAGATATGGTCTAGTTGGGTTTTGAATATCTTCACAGACAGAGACTCATCATCTCTCAGGGCAACCCACCCCATCGTTTCACCACCTTCACCATAACAAATCAAACCCAAATGTATAAACAAAGAAAACAAGAGAAAAAAAAAAAAAAGTTTTGCTCTTGTAGAATGGAATTTCTTGGATTGATTTGTGCCTTTTTCCTTCTTGTCCATTCTATAGGTACCTCTGAGAAGAGTCTGATTGCATCTTCTTCACTCCCCCTGTAACAGGTACTTATACACATTGATAAAATCCCTCTGATAATTTACATCTCCAGGTTACTGGTCCTAATCTCTGTCTACCTCTATACAATGGGTGTTCTTATTCCTTTATCACCTTTATGGACCTCTGCTGGACTTATTCCATGCAGCCCATGTTTGTTTTTCAGAGAGAAGTCCATGCCTACCTGGTCTGAACACAGGAGTGGACCCTGCACTCAATGTGTGGTCTCAGCCACAGTTGACAAGAGTGGAAGGAGCATCTCCCTTGACTCACTGGTGATGCTTTTCCTAATGCAGCCCCAAATACTGTAGACTTTCTTTGCCACAGGGGTGTACTGCTGGCTGACGGTCAATTTGTTGTCCAACAGCACCATCAGGTCTTTTTCTGCCAAGCAGCTTTCCAGCTTGTTAACCTTCAGCATGTACTGGTGCATGGTGTCATTCCCCAGGGTACAGGACTTGGTATTTCCTTTCGTTGAACAATATGAGGGTGCTGTTGGCCCATTTCTCCAGTGTGCTGGCTTTTGCTGAAAGGCAGCAAAATCATCAGCCCTCCAATTTTGTATCATTTGCAGATTTGTATTTTAGATCCTAATATTGTGTTCAGCTGAAAGTCTGTGGTTTTTGATGGCTTGGTGAAAAACAGTGTTCTGAAAAATTTGATGAAGCATTTGGACTGGCTACAAAATTAAATTCTTTCTCCTAGGAATGTAACACTGGTCTGAAATGAAGTCACATCTGAGTTCTCACAGCATTTTTTCTCCCCAAATGTAGAAGCATGGTGATTAGGAAAACAGAAATGTGACAGAATCATATACTGAAAAAATAAAAGTGATAAGATGGTGACTAACATATTTCTTTGTTTGCTGCTGGTAAATTATACTTGCCTCTCCTAAGCAATGTTTACATGCAGAAATAATTTCTTAGAAATACAGAGAATTTAAATACAAAAGGATGTATGAGTTCATCTTGTATTCCATAGTTCAGCCCAAATAACTTAAACCAGTTGTTTCCACAGTAAGGCTGGAACTTCTGATATGCCTGTAACATATATGTAACATTTCAACTATCCAGCCATAGTTTAAAGATTTCAAGTGCTGGAAATATATCCTTATTATAAGTAAGCTGTGATAAAATTTATTTAGAAATTAGTATGATACAGAACTCTGTTGGTTATGTTTGTGATATCACACTGGTATAAAAGCATAAATGCTTAGGAGTGGCTCAGTTCCAGCAGCATAGTGGTATTTTATAAAACACTGTGTTTCCCCAACAAAAGTAAGCAACTACAAAACATCTGGAGTGTGAGATTTTGAGCAGAGCAGTATGCCTTTCCAGGACAGCGCCATTACATAGAAATTACTACAAGCTGAAATACAGCACCTGATTTTCCACAGTCACATAATTTAGGATTGTGATAATTTAGAGAAGAAAATCATGGAGATGAAGCATGCATGTAGACAGTGAATACCCGTGTCCTTGTTTTTTGCTGTATCACCGAAATGTAAAGTTGGAGCTCATACCATTTTGTGGAGAGAGAGTGACTGTGGAGGGAGGATTAGCAGAAGCACTGGGAGACATGGGTGATGTTTATGTGCTAAAGGTGCTGCTAAACTTGGAGGCCTGAAGGAATGACCAGGAAAAGATAAAGAAAATCTGGAAATAAACCAGGGCCTTGAATTTGTCTGAAGCAGCTTTCAGAAGGTGACTAAATGCACCACAGATTACAAAACTGTTTGAGATAAAAGTGCAGTGAGGGGTATCAGGATTTTTAGGTTTTGTTTGGCAGAATGGCATTACTGGGGCCAGAGCAGGATTGCTAAGCATGCAAGTTGATTATGTGAATGCTAAAAATGCTTTCTGGTTGGTAGACTTGGCTGTGTATTTTCACTTAGACTGCCTGAGTTTCAATCCCAGTTCTATTTCCAGTAGTTTTGTGAAATTTGACAACAAGTGTTTTAGAAAAAAAGGGGGAGGTGAGGGTGACCTGGCTGCAGGATGGAGATTACTTTTATTACAGAATTCTGTACTACAAAATTATATTCTAACTTCTTAATATAAGATGTGAAATTAGAAAACCATAAATCCAAAACTATAATATACTGGCTTTAACTCCAATGCACTTTTTTTTTTTTTAAAAAATTGTATTAAGAAGAACTTGATGTACATTTCTACCTGCATCTCTTATTAATATATGAAACTTTTTCAGGGGATGCAGCCAGGAATGATAATCTGCCAAATATAGGTTTCATGTAAGACAGTGACACTTGGCACAGCTGAGGAATTTTCAGCACATTCCCCTTGGCCTTTTCTCTTTCACTATAATGTTGTTAAATGGCTACATTTTTATTGGTCCTACATGTGTGAACTACTACCTTAGACGGAGTTGGAGAAAAGGAATTTGTGGCAATGATTGGAAATAGTATGTTTAGTGAGTTTTGAGGGAAGAAATTTGATGTCAAATAGGGAGGTAAGTAGGAGTTCAGGGTATCACATGGCATGGAGGAGTTCAGTAGAGTTATTTTTCAAAGATGGAAAGAACTGATTTTGATGGTAGGAAGGAATCAAGCAAAAGAACACTGGAAGAAAAAAAATGGAAGAAACAGTCTTCCCATCCCCTGAGTGTTACCTTGTCATTTATAACCTGAGGGTGAGTAAAGGTAAGTGTTTGTGATTTTTAACAGTAACAATGTTATGCTGACATCACAAAATAAAATATTTTCGATTAGATGTTTGCAAGGTATTTTTCAGCATTTTATAGTGATATAAAATGTAGCCTTAGAAAAATAGAGAGGGATGCATGGTGCAAAAGGGAACATGTATCTGCAGTTTCCAAGTCTATATTTCTGTTTTATAATTTCCCAGTTTTGTGATCTCTTCTCTTAGGTTTGCAGAGAAAGGAAGACCCACCAAGCAGGCCTTTGCTATATGGTCCAGTGCAAATGAGATAAAGAAAGAATTAATTTTCCCTCATTACTTTTCTGTAGCACACAATACAAATAGAGTTTTCTGTTGATTTGGCCACGCCTTTTGATAAACTATAATTGAAAATAATTTTTGTACAACACTAAAATACTGATAACAAGAGACATATTAAGTGATTGCCTAATTATTTTCCTTTTGTTTCATTTCAACACAACTTAATTTTAGAATTGAAAGAGTATTTGTTTTCCGGATGCGTTTTTACCATTTTCTATAAGAACTGCTTTACGAAAATATAATAAATTTTTGATGCAAAGCATTATTTATTCAACTAATTCTTCATCAACCAAACGACATCGACCTTTCATTTTCTATCATGTTAGTAATATGCAAGTGTTTTCTCTTCCAGTTTCTTGGTGTGTTGATACAATCAATCCAAATGCTTAAGCTGCTAGGTAGTGTGGGATAGTGAACATTGTGCTGCCAGCAGAGTAATACTGACCCTACTCTTTCATCAGTCTTGATTTACTGGCAACATCGTTGAAGTTGCCACAAGCAAGTGAACTGTCAGTGATGCTGAAAGATAGAGAAAGTAGCAGCTTGACCTTTTACTTAATTTCATGGATGCACTATACAACTGCATGAATAATGAAGGTTTATTTAGTGATAACTGAAACAGTGAAATGAAAAAAATTCCTTCAACAATTTGAATTTGTTGACTTTTTAACAACTTTCTTGTTTAAGAAATAAATGCCTATTTTAAATCAAACGTATCACAAATGCAGGTTCTCATACACAAAAAGAAAGTACTTTCTTTTTGTTGAGCAGCTATTCCTGCATTAATGAAGATTTCTAAACAGGCAGTGTAGCTCAAATGTATGCAGACTTGTCCTTAATTAATTCTCCAGACTTGGTACAGTTGGACTTTTCACTGCTTGAAAGCTCAGCTCTGCAACAATATTAGAATGCCATACGTTGTGTGAAGGTAGTAACTCTTGGTGTTAGAGGTAGAGATGAAACTTCGTTGTGTCTTGCACTGCTTATTGAGACATACTTAAAAGTAGATTGAGTTGTTTTTACCTCTATGTATATAATGCATTTTTTCTTGAAATGCAACATCTATGTGTCACCATTGAAAACAGAAAATAAATAGTCATGGTAATACAAAGAGAAATAAATAGCATCACAGAATTGATTGGATTGGATTGGAAAAGACTTGTGAGATCATTGAGTCCAATCCTTGACCAAAAGCCACCTTGTCAACTAGATCATGGCACTAAACGCCACATTTGTCCCTTGAACACCTCCAGGGATGCTGACTGCACCACCTCTCTGAGCAGTCCATCCCAAAGTTTAACAAGGGTTTCTGTGAAGAAATCCTCCTGGTGTCCAACCATAACTCCCCTGGCATAGCTTGAGTAACTCTGGTCCTCTCATCCTGTCGCTGGTTGTCTGAGAGAAGAGATCACTCTCACTTGGCTACAGCCTCCTTTCAGGCAGTGGTAGAGAGCAATAAGGTCACCTCTCAGCCTCCTTTTCTCCAGGCTGAACAACCCCAGGTCCCTCAGCTGCTCCTCAGGGACTCACTCTCCAGACCCTTCACCTGCTTCATTGCCCTTTTCTGGCCTCACTCAATGTCTTTCTTAAAGTGAGGCGACCAGAACTGGACACAGTGCTCAAGGTGCAGCTTCAGCAGTGCTGAGTACAGGGGGAGAATATTTTAGAATATTAATTCAGGAAAAAATAGTACGCTGTCATTTCAGCTCTTTCTGCTCCAGTTTAAGAAATTCTGTTGAATTTTCAGATTGAACTGTATTTCTTTCATCATTCTTTCACAATTGAGGATATCCTTTGATGTTTCATCTTCTCAGCTCCATCAGTAAGTTTCTTTGTAATTAACCAAATGTAACATGGCTCTTCCTGATAGCAAAGCTGGAAAGCAAACTTCTTTCTAAAATAAAATAATAAAAGTTATGCAGATAAACTAAATTAATGAGAGAATAATAAATGGCCTGCCAAGAAAAAAATCCTCCAAAATTCAATTTTGGTAAAGTCCAAGGTGTAAATGAAAAGGTATAAGAATAATTCTGCACAAAGACGTAATATGTAAAACTGTAGCTAGGTGAACACTCATCAACTATAGGATCCATTTGTAGGAAGGGATGTAACTGACAATGAAGTGAATGAAAGAAAAAAACCAAAATCCAGTGCTGTTGGAAACAGGATAATATTGCATCTGACTTCTTAAAATTCACCAACCACAACGATGGAATTGAGGGAAGAAGCAACTTGATCTACTGAAGCAAATTAGAATATGTGATGGTTCTTCTGCTTTTTGTTCCTTACTGATTACAAACCTTTAGAGTGGTGTAGTGCTTGAGCAGAGCTTATTGAGCCCAGAATTCCCTTGTAGTGAGAAGAGGGGAGCCTTGGGGCCAAAGAACTTGGCTTTATTGACCTATTGTGTAGAAGTAGCTGGGACAAAATGTCTTCCCTTGGCACATTCACCTTTCCACTTACAAAACTTTTGCTGATCTTGCTCTTGACATGTCCACCTTTTATAACTTCTAACTTCTTTCATTTGTTGTTTCCTTCTTTCCTCCAGACACTTTCTCATGCATTCGCACTCTCCTT
The DNA here is from genome assembly GCA_013390045.1 of Picathartes gymnocephalus. Taxonomy (NCBI): domain Eukaryota; kingdom Metazoa; phylum Chordata; class Aves; order Passeriformes; family Picathartidae; genus Picathartes; species Picathartes gymnocephalus. The sequence goes on along the minus strand of WEKY01029650.1, from coordinate 25,689 downwards.
TCACCTGCTTCCTCTTCAGACACTATCGACCCTACAAGGTACCAATTCTTGCTGCACCTGTAAAAACAGCAAGTGGAAGCCAGCTCTTCTTTTCCCCCAAACCTCCCCAGAAAATGTAAAGTAAATGTTCAGGCTTAGAAACACTACTCCTAGCAAGATGGATTTCTGATGAAAGATATTAAATGCAGTATGCACAGAATATGCCATATAGTCACCTCTAAATAAGGTGTAATATGACTTTATGGGTTGTACCTACTGAGATATTAATCTGACCACTTTCAAAGGTACAACCTTATTATCAACTTCATCAGGTTCCATTGTACTGCAGTTCTTTTTCACCAAGACCATTCAAACAGTAACAAGTGCTCAAAAGAATTATTAGATGAAAAAAGGACTGCTCTTATATAAAGAGACAAGAAGGTGTAGTGGTGTGCTTCCCTACCCTCCTTTCTGCTTACGGAGAAGTCACGCTGATCGTGACGGCTGCGGCTGCCTTCAGTTGGACTCTGGGGAGACAGATAACAACACAATAGCTGAGGGTTATATAGCTTGCTCCACAGCTGAGGGCTAGTTGAACAAGCACCATCCGAAATATAGCTGTTGTGCAAATGTAACTATAAGTCAATCATCTTGTTCCATGAAGAGCGAACAGTCCAGCAGGCTGCATGCCAGCATCTCCTCTTGAATATGTGTCTCTAGGTTACTCTTTGAGGTTGAGAGAATCTTTATTGTGTTAGATACTCAGTAAGTGACATGGCAATAAGTGCACTGAAACCTTGAAATCTTAGCAAAGTGATATAAAGAATTGATTGTGCATGCATAATCCTTTAGATATAAACCACTGACAAAATTGGCACTAGGTCTGGATTCAGCTGCACCTAAACTCTGCTCTGGGAAGAAGTTTAGAACGAAAGGCTGTCCTGTCTAAACCTCATGGCTCCAAAGGAGGATCTCCCCAACAGTTTTGTCTGACCTTGCCTTCTGTGCAGTAAATAATCAAGTGTACCTTGCCATTGAATCTTATTAAATCATTAACCAATTTTCCATTGAAATCTTGTCTTATATCTATAAAACATAATGTTGCTTCTCTCTAATGAGTAAAGTACATCACTCTTTCCTTGACAGAAGGGGATATTATAACTTCTCAAAATAAAGGCTGCAGAAAAGGTAATGATACATGTTACATTTGGAAGCAAACAAGGTGGAACGGGGCAGTTTCTTTTACACTGAAAAAAAGAGAAAGAACAAATTGATTATAAATAGCACAAGTAGTCTTGGTGTTGGATATGGGATCTAAAGTAGCAGGACTCTCTATAACCTTCTAGCACCTATTAGATCCTCAAATCTTTATTATAAGTATCTTTATAATAGAGCTTAAAGACAATGCATTAACTGATTGCTTTTGATTGCAATTAATGGGATTTATTTAACCATAAGATGGTTTCTCTGATTTAGGACTATTTTTATTTGCATAAATAAAATTCTTTTTTGTGTGTGTGCACCTCTCGGTCTAATAAGAGTTCTATTGATAGAGAGCACAGAGTTCTCTGCTTGTGAGAACTTATACAATGGCACTCCTTTGGAGCTGAAGGGTTAAACTAAGCCAGTGTAAGAAGTGATGTGATTAGTTATGAGGCTGCAGTGCTTTTTTCCCCCTATTGATTGCAACCTTAAATTTCAAAGAACTGTCAGCAGGAAAGGAAGCAGTGGCCGTTTTGATATTAGAAGTGCTGCTAACAGGCGAAGGAAATGTAACCTACGCTCTTAGGCCTTCCTTTCCTTTCTGAAGTTATTTTCAGCAAGTTAAATACCTTTGGAAATTGGAAAAGGAAATTATCATTTGTGTCAGGGAGCTGCAAGAGTTACTCCTAAAAAGTAAGGAGTAAGACAATCCCTGCACTATCCCAAAGCACTTGAGCTCCATGAGAGTAGGATGGTGACAGCAACAGCTCCTATCGAGAGTCCGCTGAATATCATGTGAAGCAAGGTAACATGACATGTCCTTGGTCAATCCAGAAAATCCAAACAGCAGTTTGGGAACAGGCCAGAGCCAGGCACACCTACAACAGGGTTCAGTCCTCAGGCTAAGCTGAAATGGGCTCCTGGGCCTATGGGCAGGGCTGCAGGGAGGCTGCTGGGGAGAACAGTCATAGACAGTAAAGCTTAGACAGCATAGGGCCCTGAGAGCTTGTCAGGGAAAAATTCCAAACTATCAAAAATCAAACTGTTCTTTCCATGCATAAGTTGCCACTTCTATTGCAAATTACTTTAGCACAGTCACTATTGCCTCATTTTTTCAGCATAATTTCTTTTAAAAAGGCATAAGAAAGGGTCCAGAAAGTGGAGAGCTGTTCATTACATCTTACTTTCAGTGTAGCAGCCCTCAAAAAGAAGGATCCTCTGAAAGTCTGTGTGCACCTACTGTTAGTTCTCATATTTAATAAATTGAATAATTTGAGACCATCAGCATCACCTCACCCCTTGTCTTCCTTACCAGGTGATTCATGCAAACTTTGAATATAAGCATTGGTTGTGACACAGACATCAAACATGCTTTTATAAAAATCGACCATCTGCTTGTACTATCCAAATCAGGCTCTGAAGTAATTACTTATCCTCTGCAAGATCTTTCATCTTATGGCTCTTTCCTTATCATAAAACTGATAAATGAACTTGCTAAGTGCCTCTATAAAATCAAAGATTGTATCAAATGACCCTACCTTGTCCATGTATTCACTGACTGAATTCCCTGGTCTGACCTCACAGCTGATCCTGCTGTGAGCAAGAGATTCAACTAAAGAACTTCAAGGCTAACCTGCATAGAAATCATGTTGACTATTCCTCAACTTATCATATTTATACAAGAATCCAGTAATTACACTTTTCTTACAGTTTCTGCTAACCTGCCTCACACATACATCACTCTTTTTATGGTTTTACAGTGGCCTATAAAAATAATTTCCATATTTTCCATTCTCTAGTCCCATTATACTTATATTCCTCCATACATTAAATTTGCTTCTCATAGTTACAAGTTACAGACCACTCCTATTCTCTCCATTAGTCTTTCTTTGAATTTCTTAAGAATTTCTTTAAATATGATAGCTTGTTCTCGTTACTGCACATTTTACCTTTCTACCATATCCTGTTTCATACACACTCTGTCCTGAGACAAATCATGGCAAAATTTTCAAGATACAAATTTTAGTTTGCATTCTTAATTCAGTACTGACCTTCTTGCAATATCCCATCTGCCATCTTGCTTGTCCTTAGTTTTTTGTGTTGGTTTGAGGGGGGGTTTATGCTTTTTTTCCCATCTATGATGACTTGTTTCTTGGTATGCCATTGTATTTGATTAACAAATTTTCCCACTAAGAACTACTTTTTTTTTTGTTTTCTTTTTTCTAGCATGGATGTGCTAACACTATGATTATAGCTCTGAGGAGGAAGGCCTAAACTCTCTTATTTTCCTGTTACTTGTGCGTTTGGTTTATATGTTCCCTAGTACCTGGGGTGAAATTTGACATTTTATTGCCGTGGAATGTTTTTATATTAATATAATATTCTATCCAATTACTTGTGAAATAGAGTTCATAAGTGTTATTACTAAAACTTCTATGCTTGGCTGCTGTTGGCTTGAAAAGCATAGCAACTGTCCCTGGTTTTCAGCATTACAAGCCTTCATGTCCATATCCAAGAAGCTACAAGCTTGTATAGGTCTGGTTAATTGCAGTGATTGTTTTTGCTACTCAAAATTAACAGGGTAATAAGATGATAACCACATCAGGATTTATTGTTCAAACCATGTTTAATTGATAGTAGTGTTTGGTTAGCAAGCAGCTTAGCAATGAAAGAAGGTTAGAAAGAACTTTTAAGGTATCTTCAATCATTCAATTTTTAGAGTATTTCTTGGTTACAGTTTTTTTCTCTGCTGCTCACTGTATCTATTCATGATCTTCTCCTGGTCTTCATAGGCTGCTCTATTTCTCTAATTAACTTTCCTTGCATCTTATTTTGTTTTGAACAGAAACTACTGAAAAGTAGAGATCCTGAGATCCATGTGTGCTATGTATGTATGTAGCGAATTAAACTTTAGATTTAGTCAACAGCATTGAAAAGACAGGAGGCACTTGTGAGACCTTAACTGGATTTTACCACACTCATCTGAGAATATTTTTGTGTGACTATAAGATTTAACTCTGTAGCACTCCTTTCACTGAATATCTCTGCTTTCTCCTTCACTTTCAGCATCAAAATAGGTTTGAGAATGAAGCCATCTGAAGTTTATAGGTAGCCAAGGAACAATATAAAATTAAGAGCAACTAGTCACAATGGCATCCCAGAAGCAGAAGATAGGCCACATATCACGGTAAGCACTGAAATGAAAAAAGAACCAAAACAAACCCCAAAAACTAACTATGTTAACTATGAAAATGGATATGACTTTCTAGCTTTTATAGTTTATACTAAGGCCTACTATGAACTGAATTAATGTGATTTCATGAAAATTGAAAATAAGAAGACATGCAGAAATATTCCTTAATGTGAAAAAAATACATAGGAAGTACAAAATCATCTGTCTTGTTCTCTATTTTTGGCAAGCAGTTACTGGCTTTGATCAATGCTAGGAAACAAAATGAGTAAAAGCTATTACATTTATATTCTCTATTTTGCTAAATTGATGAAAATACATATTTCATCTGCTTTACATCTGGTACAATTATGTTTTTACAAGAGCTCCAGGAGTGCTGTCAGATGACAGAAGTACTTAGTCTTTGGCAATTTAGGATATGAATATTTTGATAGCCTTTTTTGCAGGGCAGATTTTACAGTGCTTTTTTTCTTTGCATATTTTATTATCAGTTTTTGTGGGCTGTAGATTCAAGCCTGCAATGCTTGAATCCACAGCTAAATTCAACAGAACCCTTCTACATGCATACAGTTTGAAGTGAACGCTTGATCTCTCTTCAAAATTAAAATTGAAAATATGTCAAAGAACTCCAATGTATGTTGTAGCAGAAAGCTGCTGTAGGAGTTTTCTATTTAGGAGGCAGCCAGAAGCCAGATTTGTGACTGCATTATGCCAGCAAGAGAAATGAGAGTCTGAGCTAGACATTTGCTTCTTTGGGTCATTAAGACTGACCTTCCCAGGGTACTGTGCTGCATTTCTGTAGTAGTTGGTTATCAGTCTATGATTAGAATAAAATCTGAGCTGCAGCTACTGTTATTCATATATTTAGATATGTTTATTAATGATTGTCAGTTTCTTAAAACCCGAATTTGATTGTTTTTCTTCTCTGCAATTCCAACAGTCCTGAAAGAAAATTGTGTTCATCTACAGGTAAAAGTTTAATTGCTTTCATTCTTCAACTAAGTACAGAGAATTGCAGATAGCTCAGAAAAAAGGTTTGGCACATTCTTTGTATTAAAATTATTAAAAAAAAAGGTATCAAGATGTAAAAGAGAGACTGCTTTTATTACTTGAATAATAATGTTTGATCTTTGGTAATACCACTAAAGGGCCTTTAAGTCAAAATTATTTCCTGGAGCAGGGGTGGAAAATTAGCTTATTTTTTAAGATGTCCTAGTCCATGTAACACTCGTTGCAGGGGGCTGCAGTTGAACAATAATTATATAAGGTCTCTGTTGTGGAAGTTGGTAGGAAATAGGCATCTATAATGTTTAATGCACTTTTCCAACTGCACAGCATTCTCTGTAAGTAGACAACACTGGCTTCACTTCCACTGTGTAGAATTGCACTCACTTTTTGTTTTAATTAGTGCTCTTAACTAAAATTCTACTTCCAGTTGTCTAAGCATAAAGAACTGAATTCAAGTTCATGTATCCAAACTGAACTAAGTGACATAACTGGAAGCACATTCTTCTTTGAACATGGCCAAATGTGAATTATCTTCCCAAGCTCTTTGCTTTGAAGGCCCTTCTAGTCTATATTTTGTAGAACTAAAGACAACTGTTTTAAGTAGGACTTTCATTTGACCAATATATGAATTCATTTGTTTCATTTGACAAATAAATCCGATTAATTGTTGGGGGATACTAATATAGTATTGGTTGCTCTGGTTGTATATCCATTTCAAATTTTGTTTGCAAAATAAACACAGCAGAAATAATTAGTAATTGTGTATAAAACAAATCACAGATCTAAACTTAAAAAGGTTCACATTGTGTCCAGTTTTTGCTTGAGTGAAAAACCTTTTCAAAAAAAGAGAGAAAAATGAATTGCTCTGTGGAAGGAAGAATACAAGGCTAAGCAAGAGACACGTGTTCCTTATCCTCATTGTCCTTAAGAGAAAATGCAAGCACAATATTTTTCTAACAGATTTTCTCTGTCACAAGATCTTGTTATGCACTTTTTTTGCAAAATATATGGGTTTTTTAGTATCAGAAATACTTCAATAAATTCTCATCTACAGATTTTCCTTTTGGATAAATTCAGTCTATTGAATGTTTCAAATTTTTCTGTGCACAACTTCTTTTTTTTTTGTCTCTGTATTTCAATTAATTCCCTCTCTTTCCTAAATCTTTTTGAATATTGTAACATCCTTTTGAAGTCTGAATACTTAAACTGGTGACAGGCCTCCATATTTACATATCAAGTGTGTAAATTGCATAAACTTCTGCTTTAAGATTTTTCCAAAACTGCATTAATTTACCAGCAATATGAGCAGTCTGAACTGTCTTGACCAGACCATATCACTGAGAAGCCCTGTTCAATTATTTATGAACACCTTCACCCTTACCTTTTCAAAGTTACATTTATATTACTTATAATGTAGATCTGGTCTATGCATCTTGTTTCTAGATGGATGACTTCACCTGTAGCTATATTCAAATTAAGCTTTATACATCATATTATCTATTCCGTCTTAATAAAATATTTATGCTGATGACTTTTCTGTGGACTTCAGACGGAACGCTGCAAGCATAGCTTGCTGTAACAGTGGCATCACTAATTTCATGATTAATCTTTAGAATATCAAGTTTAAGTTGTTAGAATTCCTGTGTTTTCCCTAGGAGATCCTGAGAAGAAGTAAGGGCTTAACATAACCCTGCCAAGCTATAGGTTTTGGATATGGTAACAGACATCAGACTAACAGCTTTAGGGGTAAAAAAAAATCTCTCTAAGTAACAACACAGTAATAAATGCAAGCCAGTAGTATAATTAACTACGTAATTTCAGTAGTACAATTATGTAGGTCCAAACCCCCAAGAGATCCAGGAATTCCCTGATACTGGGCTGAAGTTAACGTCCAGGTGTGCGATGGTTTACAGTCATGGGCGTACGGCAGGCTGGCGGGAAGCAGGGCACAGAACTGTCTTTGAGTCACTTGGATCAGTTAGACTCAGGGAATTCTGGATTTCCTTGTCTGTCCTCTTTTGCTGGATTGCAGAAGCACTGTCCGGGCTTGGTTGCACATCTTCATATCCCAAGAAATCATTTAGGTAAATTTAGCAATATAAGAATCACTTCCTCCCTAAGTACTACTACTACAGATGAAAGTCGGGCTCCCCACTGACTGATATGAGAAGTAAGGGCAAGGAGAAAAGTGAAATGTTTACGGCTTATAAGTTATGATTAGTTTTGGTATTTCACCAAACAGTGAGACACTTTTCATGGTGTGCTTTTCAGCTTCAACTCAACTGCTCTGGACGGAAGCCTTTTTAACATTTATGAAATGAAACATTTTAAAAACATCTGAATGTTGGGCTGTAACTCTTTTACCATAGAACTATTCAGATTTCCTGTAATTTCTTCCTTTATAAATATGTGTTACTTTTATGTGTAAAATTTTTATCTGTCAATATTCAGTCCAGAAGCTTAATTTTATTGTGATTTTTGGGTTTTTTTTTATTTAATCCATTTTTCCTTTTTGTGATAATCATAATAATTTGTTGAATTTAAATATCTATGATATTCCATACATTCCGTACTGTTTAAACCCCCCAATGTTTTCCACAAAAATATTTTTCTTGGACCACACATTATTAACTATTTCTCGTTATGTAAACTATAGATACCAGATATCATTGAATTTTTTAACGCACATTATAATAATTTCTCTTCATACTTATATAGTGGCTTTTGCTAGTTTATGTAGATGCCGTGGTAAAACCTGGTCACTACACTAGTTGAGATGCTATGCTACTATCCTAGAAAACATTTTAGAAGTCTTTAACTATCAGTTGCTCTTTTTTATTCATTAAAATGACATACCTGCTTATACTGGATATCATCATTCTATCTTCTGATGACATGATTATATAATTTTAGATTAAGCTTCATTAACTATTTAACAGTAGCTAATAAACCCCGATCCAAATTGTGTTTAATGGAAAGAAATAAAACTGAGATCTTGAATGTTAATTCAATTTATAAGAAGCTATATAATCAGCAAAAATTATTTACCTGGCAATGTGCTTTTACACATTGAAAATCTCATTATTTGGTTTATTAATCAGCAGAGCTTTTTCTGCACAGATAAAATCTGCAAAGACTCTTTTTTCTGGCTAGAAAGAATTATTTATAATAAATATCTATATGTGGTCAATATAATTTATTTTAATATAAATTGCAGGCACTTTGGCTTCTTTTGCTAGCAAGTGCTGCCTCAAAGAGAAGAGATAAAAATCTCAGTCTCTCTCTTAGGTTTAAGAGATTAGATTTGTGTCTTTGCTGCTTCATGACTATTACCTATGGATGAGCTGTGAATGTCACCTATCCTAGGAAATCACCTTGGAATTAGTTCGACCTTAACAGAAGCAATTTTTAAAATAACATTGACTGAAATTTTTTACATACTTGGTTTCATCCCATTATGTTTAGCTGTTGGGCCCTGAAATAATGAGATAATTACCACTGTGGATCAGTCGTCTATTGTGCACATTTTATTTCAGTTGTATGGGAAGGTTTTACTTCATTTATTTATTTTCATTAGAAATAACTTAACAGCCACTCCGTTAAGAAAATTCTTCATCATTCTTTACTGTTACTGTCATTTACCTATGATCCCTGCTCTTTAGAAGGTCATTTAGGATCCAGCTTAAAAATATTATTTGATTCATCCATAAATAAGTGTACAGAAAATAGATGAGAATTTACAGCAGAAGTGATAGTTAAGTTGTATTAAAATAGCATATAGAACCTTGGTGATGCTCCATAATTTATAAATCAAAAAGAGTAGGACAGGAACTGTTGAGCCAGATACTGTTTATGGGCTCTGGCATGGGAAAGTTTATTGATAATTTCAAATTATTTTTAGTCTTTTAGATGTTGTAGATTTTGTAGATATGTACTGTGTAACATATATTCTTCCCTAAGTTATTGTCTATAAAACTGTGATTTTACTGACTCAAGCACAAAAAATGGTAGTTCTGATTTGCCTGAAGTTTCATAGTTAAATATCTTCTTTTTCTGAAGACTGATGGTGACCTGATATCAATAGATAATTATTGTGATGGCAAACATGGGGTTTATCTTTCAACACCACTGAGAGGAGGTTTAGTGTCTTATACAATATTGACTCTTCCTGAACTGTATCCTTTTCCCTCATACAGACCCCATACTACATACCTTAGAAATGAGGAATGAGATTGCTGTAGTGATATTCAAATTTTCATGTGCCAGTTGTGGGAGGAAATAATATGACTGTGCATACAGTATCTAACTCTAAGCATGTGTAAGAAATGAATAAAAGAAGTAGCAGTTTTTTAAAACATAAATGTTTACCTACAGGCAAGAGTTATTCCTTGAAAGTAAAAATTAATGGTAACTTGGGCATCATTCCAAGATGACCTTAGTATTGACTGGCAGCATTATTTGAGGCAGTAATTTCATTTTAATGGAAGCTGCTTAAAAATTAGATATTCCAGAAACATTTTTGAACTTCATTGAAATTTCCTTGTTAATATCTTATTTTGAAAATACACTAAAATATTTAATATTTGGAATGTTACAATAAATCAGTGTTATTATTGATGGCATTTATGTTTGCCTTCTATTTCATCTCTACATAAAAAGCTGGTATAAACTTCTCAAAAACTGAATTTTGCAGTCATTACTAGGCATGTCAAATATAAAACCCAGGACACTGTGTTTGAGGAGAGTGATGAAAATCTCCGGAAGGCAACTAAACATAAATCAGATAATTTGTTCAAAATTACCATTTGGCTTTAAAGGTTATTAATAATGTTTGGGAAAAGCCTGATTAAATAGCTCTCCAAAGTATGTACTTGTCTATTCTTTGACAAGGTGGTACTTTTTAATTTCAAAACGTAGTAGATTAGTTTCATGCAGACATATTTACATATGGAAGGAAGGAACTGATCTTGTACCTTTTCTGCTGTTGACCCAAGTTAAATAATGAAATTATAGAATCATAGGAAGTCTTGAGTAGAAGGGACCTAAAGGTCTTCTGGTTGCTACCGACCTCACTAGACCAGACTACTCATCCAACCTGGCTGTGAGGATTTCCAGGGTTGAGACAGCCACAACTTCTGCAATTTCTCTGGACAAAATACTCCAGCGCTTCACTGCACTCTGAGTAAACAATTCCTTTATAGCACCTAATCTATTTATATAAAATGTGTGGTGTAAATGACATGGACCAAAACACTTTTAATTTTAGAGTTCAAACTAAAATCATGGAGACTAGAACTGACTCCAAAAATGTAGCCTATATAAACGATTAACCTATATAAAACATTACAAGTGAATAATTAAAAATCATTGCAAAGAGATGAGGACATTATTTCAGATGGGTTCTAGTTCTTCATCTCTGTGTTCAGATCCCAGGACATGCATTTATCTTCCTTAATTTTATGACAAGTCTGCAGTTTGAAAATATAAAAAGCATTTCCAATCTGACTGCATCTATACAAGTTATGCATTCTTATTTTATCAGGTAAAGAATGTTCTATTCCAACAAACAGTTTTTAGAAATATCCACTTGAAAAGCAGCTGTGTTTCTCGGTAAGTTCAGGTAAGTTAAAAATAACAAACAAAATTTGTGGCAGAAAATGACCAAGTTTTGGAATTTTATTAAGAAAAATTTTCAGATTCTCCTGTTTATTATTATGCTTCAGATGCAGTGAAAAAGTTCTGAAATATTTTTAGGACTGAACACAAAAATTTTAAAAACACAATAAATTTTTGGATTATTTTGAATTCAAAACTGGAAATTAATGAGTGCAGGAGTAGCAATTACTCTCATGTCTAAAATTGCGTGAAACATCCTGCCAGTACATTTTTGTTTCAAGTAATTTTGAAATTCAGTTTGTGAATGATTTTTTTGTGCTAATAGTGTACTTTTAGTATGCCTGCCATTGTTGAGCACAAAGAATATATGGAAGTCTCCCTTTGTATAGAAAATAGCATTTAACACTCTACAATCAAAACAAGTCATAGTTAATGGATGAAATTATATAAACAGAAAGAATTGTCACTGGATTGGGCCTTAATCATGTGAAGATTATTTTTTCCTTAGCATGAGTAAAGTATTTTTTCCCCAATGCTGATTCCCATCCAGTTGTTCCAGGTAAGAAAGATGTCAGTTTTATCAGTATCCTTTGATGGGGAATACATTTAGGACATGTATCTCCTGGATACAAACCTCTCTCCACTCACATCTCACACCACATAATTTGCATTGTCAATCTCCTCCCCACTATTTTCAAATTCCAGTGCAAAACTCCCCTACATATTGCTCCCTCATTACCAAATCTGCTGCCTTACAGCTCAGATCTTTAGTTACTTGTATTGTATTCATATTGTTAACCTCAGGCTCCTTAGCTTCCCTCTGTCTTACATACTGCTTATCATGTTGGTTCTCTTTTTTTCCTTTTTTTTTTTCCCTGTAGGCTTCTAATCACAATCTGGAACCTCTTATTCCCAGATTTTGGGGTTTTTTGGGGGTTTTTGTGTGCTTTTTTTTGTTTTTGTTTTGGTTTGGTTTGGTTTTCTTTGTTTCGTTTTTTTTTGCTTTGTTTGGGTTTTTGCTGGTTTTGGTTTTGGGTTTTTGTTTATTTATTTTGTTTGGTTTTTGTTTTGTTTGGTTGGTTGGTTTGGTTTGGTTTACACTTTGTTTGTTTGCTTTGTTTGCGTTTTGTTTGTTTTGTGGGGGTTGATTGCTTTGTTTGGTTTTGGGTTTGGTTCTTTTTGTTGTTGTTTGTTTGGGGGTTTCATTTGTCCATTTGTTTGTTTTTTCTTAAATTCTGTACTGGCAGCCTTCTGTCTTTGCACAGTTCCCAATTAGCTTCTCTAATATTCCAGTATTTTTCACTTCACTCCTAATCCTTGACTATTCTTAGCGCACTATGAAACACCTGGTTACGGTTTCAAAAATATTTTGTGTGCTTTTTGTCCCATTTCCAGAATTTTTTTCCCATTCTTCTGATTTTATCAGATTCTGGCAGAGTTTCAGGTGTCTAAACATACTCTTTAAGAAACTCTGGAGTATCTGACATATCTGCCTGAGGCTGGCAGATATAATGCAGGATCTAGAGGAGACATGCCCCTCTGAAATGATAGCTGAACATCAAGAGCATCTGAATAGCACCACTTCATAGCATCTACAGTAGCATTAGACTCTTCAGATATCTGCATTGTTCCTTCTGTCCTAACTAAGGCTTCTCTTTCTGCAGTCTTGCATTGCTTCCTGATTACCGGCAAAGAAAATATTTAGACTATTTCTATGATTTATTTCAATCTCCACAGACCGAGACCAACAGGTACAGGAAATTTGGATGCTGTCCTTCCAGCTTTGGGCTGATGTGGGCCCAGTCACTGTAAAAGAAATCCCATGTGGTTTAGCGGTTTTCTTTGTTAAGCTCTGAAAAGTATCTGCTGAGCATGAAGTGTTTATATGCTGATGGAATGCACAGGGATTTTCACAGGGGTGGGACGACACATGTTCTTCACAGGAATATGTGAGTGTGTTTGAGAAATGTCCCAAATTCCAGGTCCCTGTTGCAAAGCAGAATTTTATACCTGTGGTCAGAAAAGGTTTTCAGAGTATGTTTTACACATGCATGTACCCACCTATGTATTTCCTCGACTTTTTCTCATCTAGTATTTAAATGTTTATTTTTTTTATAATAAATCTGTTTGAGATACGTGAAAACTTCTCCCTAAAATCTAAATTTAGTTTTCAGCAAATGGTAACAAAATCTCTAATGTAAAAGGTCTGAAATATTTATAAGAGATTGTATTTTTGAACTATCCGTTAAAAAACTTTCAACTTGGCTTGTAAATGACAAATCTGAAATTGCTGTTTTTAAAGGTTTATAAAGAAAATTTTAGGTTTCTTTAAGTGTTTTTACCTTTCATGCATGTTTTCTAATAATAATTAATTTCTGTTTCTTATAGATGACTTTTATCCATATTCTAGCAGAAAAGGTCTGTTTAAACAAAATACAGTCTGAGGGGTTTTTTTTTGTTTAAGTGGATTTTTTTTTAATTTGTGTTGTTTGGTGGTTTAGCTGCTTTTCGAGTTTTTTGGGGTTGTTTTTCCTTCATTCTACTATTTCATTTGCAGGGATTGTTTTAGAAAATGGGAAGGTATATATTGGGTTTTGTTTAAGATTTTGAAATGAATAATCTGTTGATAATGATAATTACTGGCTGAATCACTGTTGAAATTGTTTTCTTTAACCCATTAAACTGTGTATTTACATGTCTATCATTAGAAATACCCCAGGCTTTTTATTCCAAGTATAACCTTGTCACTCACTTGATTTTGATAACTACTCCAAAGGTTCAAAACTACATAATTGACACTAAAGGTAGTCTCATACTTGACCAAAATAAGCCCTTTTCTATTTTTTATACATTTTTACTTGGATTGGTTTTTGTTATTCCAAGTATATTGAAATTATGTAACTGTATATTATATTTAATTGAAAGATGTCTGTATAAAATAATGGTTGGACCACATGTATCCCACTCTGAATAAGTTGCATCACTGCTTCCAAGGACTGTCCAGGCCCCATTTGCCATCAGAATTCAATCCTTCCAGTCTAAAGTATACTGAAAAAAACAAGGACATTCCTCAATGAGATGCATACATTTAACACTGTGACAAGATGACAACTGACCATCTAAAGCAGAGCAGTCACATTCGTATACTTGCACTTCTGGGAATCCAATATGCCTTATATTGTGAACAGTCACCTCGGAGTAACTATACAGGTAAAACTAAGACACCCCTCTCTATATGAATATATCTGGACAGATAATCACTGCTCCATACTGGAGCAGGTTTGCTTTTAGGACCTATGACCTCATGTGGGACACACTTTGGAGCAGCCTGTCCTTGAAGGACTGCACCTCATGGAAGGGACCCATGCTGGAGCAGTTCATGAAGAACTGAAGCCTGTGGGAAGGACCCATGCTGCATAAATTTGTGGAGGACTGTCTCCTACGGGAAGGACCCCACACAGGAGCACAGGAAGAGTGGGAGGAGTTCTCCCCCTGCAGAGAAAGTAGCAGCAGAGACAATGTGTGATGAACGCACCACTGCAAGGGGAGGAGGTAGTGAATTCATGAGTGAAATTAACCCTGGGAAGAAGAGAGAGGAGGGGGGAAGATGTTTTGAGATTTAGTTTTTTATTCTTATTATCCTACTCTGATTTGATTGATCATAAATTAAACAAATTTTGCCAAGTTAAATCTATTTTTCCCATGATAACAACTGCTAAATGATCTCTCCCCGTCCTTATCTTGACCCCTGAGCTCACCATTCTATTTTCTTTCCCCTGCCCAGCTGAAGAGGGGAGTGACAAAGCAACTTTGGTGGGCACCAGCCATCCAGTCAGGGTTAGTCCATCACAGAGTGGCAGGAAGACTGCCAGGAGATGTACTAATCAGGAAACATTTAATCAGAATTCTCATTAACGTTTTAAAATATTGAACATGGATATGACACGGTTTGAGGGAGTATTATTTTTTGTTGTTTTGTTTTTCTTTCTTTTTTTAAAATCCCTTGTTTTTCATTCATATGCTAGGTCAAATGCTTTTATAGGCTTGTGAATCTTAGAAAACCTGGCACAATTTTGGGGATTACAAATTTTCACAGGCATGTTTTTCTTTCTTATCTGTGTTATGGATTTGCATAATTTGAGTTTTAATAAAGAGACAATTTGCTTTATTTTTGCTTGCAATACATGCACCAGTATATATGAAAGAGATTTGAAGCATTAGGCTGTATTTCACACTGGCTAAGAGACCATATATGTCAGGTCTTTGGCTGGGTTAGCAAAGACTTCCAGAGATTCAAGAAACTGTTAAATAACTTGTGCAGAACCTCAGCCTTTGAACTGGCTTATTTTGAAAGACATAATCCTCTCCAATTTACTGATGAAAGTGGTGGAAGGTAATCAATAGATACTTAGTGTAAGACTTTGCAAGAACAAAATATACCAAGTAGTATCCCACTCTTTATTATGAGCACATATTCAAACTGGGTAATAAGAAGGTAGTTTGCCTAGCTTTGTGTGAAGTAAATAAATATCAGCTGTCTGGTGCTGAGTTCTGTCTGGGCTGTTATGTCTGCTTTCTCAGGTTGTAAAAGAGAAGAAGGGGAAAAGCGATAGCAGGAGTGATAGGCTACAATATCTTTGGGTTTACTAATGGTCTTTTTATGGAAGGGAAAATGAAAAAGATGATGACTACTTGGGATTAGTGTTCTTCAGCTATAGAGATGTATTAAAGTCTTTTATGTAGATCAATTTTCCAAATAGTCAGATGTAAAAGCATCTTGTTCTATCCTGTAGTAAAATCTTTCAGGACATTGAATATCTTCTCTAGACTCTTAAGATATATAAACGCTAGGAGTGGGGTTACAGAAATAAATGTCATTGTCTTCAAAATAATTGGAATAATTTGAGGGTCAATGTTAAAAGTGGAATTGTTATTCTTTGTAAGAACACACCTTTCTCACACTAGCTTGTTAGAACCTAAGAAGCCAAAAACATCTCACACTAGCAGAATTAAACACACAAACAATCACAAACAAAACCCAAAAATAAGTAAGAAGGAGAGCTTGATAGCATAAAAATAAGTTCATAAATAATTTAAACTGAATCAATTTTTTTAATGTAAAAGTCAGGCAATTGCTAAGCTTAGCATGGATGTGTGGCTGTTTACCCTGTTTTACTTGTACAATAAAATGTTATTTTAGTAGTTAGAATATTAATGTCACACAGACTTCCATTTATACTGTTGAATTTACATATTCAAAGAAGGTTTGGTGTAAACTCAAGAAATGTAAAAATAAAATAGGACTGACATACTACAGGATGGGTATAACAATTAAAGGAAAAATAAATTTCCCTAATATCACTAGGGAAAGGCTTTAAATTGTAATAAAATAAGTTTTTTGCTTTCTAATGAAGCTGTGAAAAGATTTAGTAGGTATGAGAGATTAGTAAAATTTTTCCTGCTCCTATTTGCAGCTTAAAAAAATTATCTGGCTGGATTTTCAAAATTAGAATGGTAAAGCTATGTAAAATTAATCCTTGTGCTTTGAAGATGCTCTCCTTGAAAAATCAAACAGATCTCCTAGCCTCTTTCTCTTCAGGACAAATTCTCTTGGGATTGTACCAAAAAGGTTCCTGAATATCTGATCTGCTGAAATCCAGTAGTTCTGCTGTGTGTCTTGCTTATATTTCTCAGGACCTTAAACTCTAGTCCCATGGGTTTGGCATCCAAGCCTGCTCTTAAATTTATTCAATGTTTTTTCATTTTTTTGAGCAGCAGGTCCAACAGACCACCTTCTCTAGACAGTAGATTGATCACCTGTGTTAAAAATTGCCTTCAGCATATTCTGGAATTCTCACAGATTTCTTGCACCTTTTCTAGTGCCCTTACAGCAGCTATTAGGAAGATTTAAGCCTACCATGAGTACCAGGGCTTGCGATGGTAAGGTTTTCTCCAGCCATCTACAGCAGGTCTCATCCATCTCCTCTTGATCCAGTGGTCTTAGCAGACACCTGTTACATCACCTGTGCTAGTCTGTCTTCTGATCTCCAACTCACTAGTTTTCTACTGCTTTCTTTCTGGCTGCAAGGCAGCTTTGTACATTAGAGCCACCCCCTGATGTGAAGCACAACCTCCTCCTTGCCTTCCCACCTTTATCCATCCACTGCAGCACTCCACTATAGAGAGATTTCCCATCTTGTCTTCATAATTCCAGTGACATTATAGCTCTCCAACACTGCTTAGACATCTTACTCATCCTTCTTCCTCTCTATACTACACCCATTTTTATACAGGTATTTGACTTGGGCTCCAAGTCATATCCAGTGTCTCTCCAGGTGCAAGAACAGCTCCTGCAATATTGTTGCTGAGATACATTTATTTTGCCCCTTGTACCCTCAGTTCTCTTCAGTTTAGGAAAAAGCTACCCAACATACAGAGTTTAAAGTACTTGTCACTACATTAGCAGGTTTGTTGGCAGAGGCAGTCCTGCCTCACTGCCAGATATCCCATCCCTACACAGTAATGCTCATTGCTCACAGAGCAATGTGGTCGTAGAAGCCAAAGCATTGCTTGCAACATCAGGCCTGTGTTGACTTCCTGATGGGAGTGACCTTCTGCAGGAGCCTTTCCCCCCTCACTGGAAAGGTGGTCATCACCTGTCTGTCTTACCTTTCACTGCATGTCTTGGGCTCTGACGAATCCTTGGTGCACTTTAAGTTACCCACATATGACTATGGAAAAAGGAGCTGGGGGTGTTAGTGCAAGGGCTAGGTAAGCCTTGACTTTTCTTCTGAAACTTCTCAGAACTGACGCACTGGAAAGCAAGAAATACCCTGAAAAATCAGGCCATGTTGACAGATAGGTGCTTTCATCCCCTTAGGAAGGGTTCTCTTATAACTACCACATGCCTTTTTAAACCCATTTGGGCTCAGCTTGCTCTGAAAGAGCTCCCAGTGGGTCTGAATCATCCTTAACCAGTTCCCAGAGAACTAGGTGTATGTTCAAGTTGCAGATTTTCAGATGGAGTAGGAGGTTTTCCTGCCAGAAATCACAGCCTATTCCGTCTGAACAGTTTCTCCTTCACCTGTCTGAACCTGACTACCAGCTGAGGCTGCTCTCTCCTTGCCTTGTGTGGATCAGGCTCTTGCCTCTGCAGCTTTCCTGAAAAGAATGCTTCAATACCTTCTCTAAACTCCCCGATGCTGTGCATTCTCTCAGGTCTCCCCACTGCTCTTTCATCCAGCAGCTCACTGCCTTGGTCAGAGCACACCTCCCATAGAAGAGGCCCCAGGCCATCCTGGCAGCATGAAATCCAAGCAGTGGCCAGAGCCTTCTCTGTGTCAGGGCCGTTAGCCTCAGTCAGCGCTGGAACTTGTGTCTTGTGGCACGCCAAGACCATCACTGCACTGTCTCCATGTGGTCCTGCTCAATCCTGAGCAGCAATGGCAGGCCCCCGTGAGCCTCTCTTCACTAACTGCAGTCACAGTGTCTGTGTCTATCCACCCTCCCTCAGCTCCAGGGTTTCAGTCTAATTCCCAGCAGCAGCCTGCACATTAGGCAAAGTCCAGGAGAAGTGGCAGCAGAGCCTGAAGTTTCTATCCAAACTAAGAGCAGCAACCACCCCCCAGGACACCCTGCCTAGTCCTGCCAGCTGGCCAGCACCTTGTCACCATGCTCCCAAAGCTACACTGCAAACAGCATGACCCCTTCCCGTGGCCCATTCCTGCCACACTGCTTCTTTGCAAGTCCAGAGCCTCCCCACAGCCCTTGTCTGTGCTGCCCTGAGTGCCACCTTCACAGCAGCTGCTTCCAACAAGCCTGACCTGAATGTTGCGTTCTGAAGAGCTTCTCAAGAGCAGGGTTTAGTCTAAGACACATCTGGGATATCACAAATAACAAAACAATTATTTATCAGGCTGTAACACTGAGAGGTGTCAGGTTGACAGGAAATGTGCAAGGTAATAGGTAGGTTTTTCAAGCTTACTGAATACTAAATTTCAATCCAGCATTTAAATAACCAGGATATCAATTTATCATCTTATTATTTTACAGTAAAAATGTTTATTCCATGGTATTTTTCTTGTTATAAATTAATGTAGTTTTAAACTGCAGACAATATAAAACTTCTAGATGTTGTCTATTATTGAATCAATCCAAATATTACTGCAAGCATAAATTTTAAGCACTGTGGGTTTTTGAGGACAGCTTCTCGTTCAGAATGTGTGTGCATGCTCTTTTCCTCTAAATACGATAAGAGTGTAATCTCTGTACATTTTTATGTATACTGGGAAACTTCTTTCTCTACCTTTTGAACACACTGGAGAAACTCGAAACTTCAAGAGTGACAAGATCTTGGAAATAACTCTTTAACATTTTGTTAAATTGGAAAGCTGAACAAAGGAAAAATTGCAGCTTGAGGACATGGTGTTAACAGATGAAAAAGAATCTACAAACATTGGTAGCATGATCTTTTACAAAGCCTGGGGAAAAGCTTCATTCATAGCTGAGGACTTTCTGAGATACCAAAGCCAGTAACCATATGACACAAATCTATAGAGAACTAGAAACTTTTAGATCTAGAGTGGCAACTAGTCTGTCCCTTCTGAATGACTGGTCCTGAACATCACATGTTTTATCCAGCTTATATATCCTTATGTGAGCATAGCTAGAAAAAGTTATATCTTTGTGCATTATCATTTGGAACAGTGAGCAGTGAAGTCACCTGCAGTACCTGCTAATGGATGGCCGACTTAAACATATAATGCTTTAACTAAATACAGCTTATCAAGACAGAAGAACTAAAACAAATGTTATTGTACTGGTACCATTTACCCAGAATTTACTGGCACATTTATTGAAAAGTCCATATACATGGAGAAGGATCATCAATATACTGCTGCTTACTGGATAAAATTTGTCATATTTTTCAGATCAAGACCTTATTTTATCCATGCCAAGTGTTATTCCATTTGTCTTATTTAGTTAGAAAAGATGAAAAGCAAAGACAAAAAATAGATGTGAAGAGTGAACTTTTACTAGAGCAGGACAAACCAAGTTACCATTAAAAAAGCTAGAGCTCACCTGCAGTAATTTTTTTTATTGAACAGTGGAAATCATGTAAACATGCCAAAGCTTTTTGGTTTGGGTTTTTTTTTTTAATTTTTCCATTGTTATCTGTCCTGATTACACATGCAGCTTTCACTAATTCCTCTACCTCTTTTAATCTCTCTAGTCAACAAATCAATTTTCTCTCAGATGGCTTTATGCTTGATTCCTCCCTTGCCTAGATTGTACAACTAAATTGTTCAATAAATGTTAACTGGTTAGCCAGATTATCTCCTCCTGGCAGGCTGCTGCTGTCCTTCCCCTGAACCTCAGCCTCTGACTCAATCTCATTTTCAGTCTGTCCCTCACAGTGCTCTTGACTCTAACTCAAGCCCTCAGCAATTCTCCTGACAAATGAATGTGCTTTTTAAAGACGATTTTCTTTCCACCACCGGACTGCTTGTTACCTTCCTGCTACCTGAATATAGATGTCCCAAATACCACAGGCAAATATATGGAAAAATATGGCTCATGTCCTGCATAATCAGCTACCAGATAATGCCCCTGAGAGAGTGTAAAGAGACAGATATCCACACTGCAAGCAGACCTGTAGAACTGCTCCTTTGTCTGTGATTAGTAATATTGCCAATAAATATATTAGCTATACAATTGGCCAATTCAAATAGACATACTGGCTGATACAACTCTGATTTTCATTCTGTGTGACTTCTAGCAGATAACAAAAGTATTAGGAAGCTATCATTTAGTCAATCCTTTCCTATTTATGGTGCTGAAGTAAAATTTCAAATGAACGCACCAAAGTTGTTTCACTGTAAGAGTTTCTGATGTGATACAAATATCATCAGCATTTGTTTAAAAACAGCTAAATGAAATAGTTATAAAATTGTATCTAAGTACAATTAAATGAAAATATATAGATCAATGGCCAAGAAAAAAAAGTGATAGTCTTTTGAGAGGTTATGAAGAAAAACAAGCCTCATGCTAATAGTTTCTTAGCTTAATACACACCTTTTCCAGGAGTTTCTTTAATAATCCTGAATATTTTGTTGAATATAATAGCTGAAACAAATTTCTAAACCACATATGCTGGTTTTCACTTCATAGTAGCTGAGTATGGGGCTCCATTTTCAGTTTGTGTTGAAAGCAGTGTTGATAGCACAGAGATCTTCCATTATTGCAGAGAAGGGCTTACACAGGCTCGCGACATTTTCTACTCCTCACATCACACTGCCAGTGAGGAGGCTGGGGATGCACAAGTGGCTGGGAAGGGAGCTGGGACAAGAAGAAGGAAGGGGTGACATTTGAAGTGATGGTGTTCTTGTCTCCCTGTGCATCATGGAGCCCTGCTTTCCTGGAGATGTCTGAACACCTGTCTGCCCATGGGAAGTAGTGAATGAATTCTGAGCTTTGCTTTGCTTGTATGCACATATTTTTTTACTTTCCTCACCAAACTGTCCTTAACCCATGAGTTTTCTCACTTTTACTCTTCTGATTCTCTCCCTCATCCCACTGGGATGAAGTGAGCGAGTAGCTGTGTGGGGCTCAGTTGCCAGCTGCAGTTAAGCCATGACAGTCCTTTTTGGTGCCCAACATGGGTCTTGAAGTATTTGTGATAAAAACATATTGACCAGAGTGTATTGGAAGGTCTTATCTATTAACAGTTGCAGGTCACAATATTGATTCATCTGACTCATTACTAGTTCGTCTGATCTGTGCCATGCTCTTTTTTTTTTGTTGTAAGAATTAGACTGCTGTCGGCTTTTGTACTTTTCTCTGATTATGGATATTTTACCTGGGAGATTTGTTATCAAAATCCTGAGCTACAACTTAAAACCAGTACACCACGTTCAACACCTTTCTGTGTATATTGGAATACATGTGGAATACATCCAAAGCATGCCATTCCAGGCTATACCACCCCATTCCAATTCATATGCATACCATCTATTGTAATGCTCATCTAAAGTCTATCCATTGCTTTATCTAGACTAGCAAAGACAAAAGAGTTGCTTTGTGCTGAATCGACAGCACTTAGGGTAGCCATGCACATTGCCTATCCAAGGATCTCTTAGGCAGGCACTGGAGCTCCTGTGACACTGGCATGCTGAGTTGCAATAAGCCTTTCTGCCTGCTTCACAGATGGCTCTGGATGCAAGCAGCCAAGGCACACAACACTGCATTTGTACAAGCCAAAATTCCCACATGGTCTATTTGGAGTTGCTGTTTAGGCAGCTTGGATTTTGATCTGTTTTGTGTTATCAAAACCATAATGTCTGCAGCAGTCTGTAGCATGGCTGAGGTTTTTTGTTACATTATTATGAGCCTACACAGCCTCGTTGGAATTTGCATTTATTTCTTTATGTATAAAAAATTTTCAAAAAATGTGGGCCAATCGCCTTGCATCAGCAAAGTGTCTTTTACAAATAGACTGGCCTTCTTGTCCCTTTTCTACATCCAGCTGTTTTGTTAGCAAGCCCCTGTGTAATGATAATCTTCCCTGATTTACTCGATGACAGCTCTTGAAGCTGTACTCAGATTTGTCAGTGTAATTACCCAGGCCTTTATAAGAGGTAAGAGGAATGGATCAGAATCCTGGAGTATGTAGCTTCCATCCAAACTTTCTAATAATTCTCATATTAAATTTTGGAAACTGATCTTTCTTAAGTGACCTGAAAAAAATACCTAGGAGGTGATTTCATGCTCTCTCCAGTTTGTTGTGGGTGGTAGATATCCAATATCAAATATTAAAAGATTCTCATTACACCTCCTGATTTTGACTGTCACGTTCCTCATTTGATTCAGAAAAAAAAGCACCCTAATACTGGAAAATTATTTTACAAAGAACTTTTTTGGAGCCTGTAATTCTTATCACATTTTGGAGAGAATGTTGGTCCATTCAAAGAGAATGGCCCCAAACCCTCTGCATGTAGTTTAGTGAATATTATGAATAATTTAGGGCTGGTAAGATCTGGAGCGATTTGTCTTTGATACTGATGAATACAAATAGTTTTTGTTAATTGTTTGAAATTAGAGAATGGGAATTCAGTGACAGGGTTATTTGGTGTCTATGGTAGAAGGGTGATTAGAGCTGATAAGACTGCTGTGATGACGAATTTCAATTAAAATAAAGTATCAAAATTTTTTCAGGTAATTTTCATCTTAATGATACAGTAATGTGGAATTCACAGGGACATTTTAGTCAGCAGACTAAGGTACTTTAAATGTGTTATGGTATATATATGTAAATAATTATGTAAATGTGATGATTAATTTTAAAAAGGCTTCTCAAAGATGGCTTCATTGTTAAGCCCATTTGCAAATAGTTTCTCTGCCAGCTTTGGTTTTAGAAAGGATTACCTTTTCAACAGTGCTTTCTTAATTACGGAAATGAAAAATATTAATTTTTGAGTTTTTATTTCTGCTGAAACAAACAATTTTCTAGTCATCAATTTGACATGACTGAAGTAATCCTGGGGGGAAGGTATCTGATTATTGGTATCTGATAATCTCAGCATAGACTGATAGCTAACACAAAACTAATCATTCTTACAGGGATTTCTGCTGGCATCAAAACTCAGAAAGAATAATGCCATTTTCTGGTGGTGGTGTTGCAGTATTTCAGTAGAAACTGCACGTGGATTTTGAGGAATATTTGTTCTTTTTTTTTTTTTTTTTATCTCAGTTAATAATGCTCCAGAAACCTGACAAGTCTCAGCTTATCAGCTTGATTATTCTTTGTTTTCTAAAGTCCACAGGACCAAAGGATTTTCCCAGTTAACAGCTCCCTCCATTGCTTCCTATCTGCCTGCCTCTAGTCAAGTTTTCAGATTTATGTTTCTGAATCAAATATAAAAGATATGAAAGATAATATCAAAATACAAATACGAAAAATGTGTTAAGCAGTTAGAGAAGAAGGTGGAGTGGATTGCAAATTATGAGAGAGGAAGGTGGCAGGTAGGGGAAGAGAGGAAGAGAAAACGTAGAAAAAGCTTGCTTTCTTGCAACACAGGAAGTATTCCAGTGTAGGTGCAGAGTCAGAGCCTCAAGAAACACCATTCCCGACTATAATGCCATTGTGCTGTGCCTTTCACGTTAAACAAGCAGCTCCAGAGAACTTGCAGCTGCCATACAGACAGGCATGAACGGAGATACAGAGATACACAGAACTGAAGATACATGCGAATGAGAGAGATTAAAGGGGCTCTCTGATAGCATTAGTCAACAAAGACATTAGGCTGAACATTTCAGCAGACTGACTGTTGCCAAAATTTCTACTGGCATTAGAGAAAAGATGATAGAGTGGATGAGTCAATATATAAGAAGGAAATCCTCCAAAATTAGAGAGCTACACAGTAGAAATCATGAAAAATCTGCTTTGAAATTATACCTTGCATACAGTGTGGGTTGATATTACAGGGCAGCTGAGGATATAGTTGATATTTGCATTGCGATTGGAAAATGCTTTGAAATGAATAGAATGATGAAATTATTTAAGAATAGCAGTTTTTGTTTATGTTGTTTTAATTCCTTTGCTAAAAATCCCTTTAGTCTTTTTTGAGTAAAACCCAAAATTTTGTGGTTTAAATTGTTTTCTAAGAGATCACTTTAGGTGTGAGTATTAAGACAGTGAATAAAAATTTTTGGAAGTCTTAAATGAAGATGAAATGTAATAATCACACGGCATAAATAGAATTATTAACCTAGAGGAGACATAAATCTTGAAATGTATATTACTGGACTTAATGAGCAGATTTCTCCACAAAGTGGTACAAAGTGAATTTGGAAATAGTTACCAGAAAATTCTTGGGACAATTTTTTTTTTTTAAATATTGAATTAATGCGTATTTTTGATACACCATATAATGGTTCTGATAGGGATGTCTGGTAGCAGTTATTTCTGTAAAATGCTGTTAATCTGCTTGCTTTTTCATCTTGGTCATCTAATGACATGTACATTAATACACCTATAAAAATACACATAATATCAAATTTGTGCATATACAAAGAAGTAGAATGTCAAACCCTAGTTGGTGCTGGGTATCTGTCTCCTTGTATATAATAATAGTTAAACAATTGTATTTAACACATTAATAAAAATTACTTAACATGTTGTGGTAGTCTTTGTTATGAATTGTTTTTTGTCAATTTCTGAGCTTGCCCCATCTTCTTCAAGTAATTGCTGGGAACAATCACCATTGCAGGACAACTCTAAATGTTTCTTGATCAGTTATTCAAGCCAATATATTACACTTATTTCTGTATTTCTTAAAAACAACAGCTCATAATGCCACATTAACTTATTTTCTTTTTCAACATGGATCAGTATAACACATAAAATGTGTTACAGAATTTATTTATTTTTATTTTTATCTAACAGGGATTTCCATTGCAGAGAATGTTAAACTTCCTTTCTTTCTGAGTTTAAATTTACTTCAGTGCTGAATTATTTACAATAAAATATTTTTGTTTGCTAGTCTTTGAACTGATGCCTGAACTGGCTACCTGAAAACAGAGGCTAGACAGGAGTAAGGGAATAAAGGTGGATATTTATTTGAAAGGCTTTCAAAGGGACACTCTGGGGAGACAGAGGCTGCCAGTGCACTGTAAGATGGACCCCCAAGATGGAT
>WEKY01029649.1:0-10043 GCA_013390045.1 Picathartes gymnocephalus | reverse complement strand
TGAATGTGTGAGCATATACATATGTATGTACATAAAAGTGTACATAGATGTGTGTGAATTTATATATATACATATATATATACACATTTGCAGTAATCAGGATTGTGACCACTTAGGACATTTGCATACCAACAAAGATTACACTGAAATTTCCCAGCAGGGGCAGCCTTGTTGGAGCTCAAGCAGAGACAGTAGTTGGTGTCAGAGGAGGAGCATAACCACAAGAAAAAATCCCTGTCTCAATGAGCACGGCTTGCTACCCCCTCTGCAGCACCATTTTGACACAACTGTGGCATTTCCACTCACAAAGCTAATTTCATTTTGATGCACATGTGGTGCAAGGACTCTGCAGCAATGATGAGAGTAGACTCAGGATTTTGTCTGAGGCAGCCCCACAGCCCTGTGTGTTTCCTTCACCATCCCAGCGCTTCTTGTGTCATTTGGGTACCAAATACGGTACAGAGTGAAAGCAAATTGAGGAAAGGAGAGAAGGGAAAAGAGACAGATCGTTTGTCTTCAGGTTTATGTGAAATAATTAGCTAGAGAGAGACAAAGAAGGCAGTGAGAAGGCTGTTCTATCCACTTTTTCCTTCCAGCAGGGAGAAGTAATGGGGAATGTTTTGGAATGAGAAATCTTTTCTGATGCAGAGCAAAGGCACATCTCCATGAATTCAAACAAGCCTTTAGATTGATTATGTGCTGAGAGTAACAAATTATGTTGCAAAGAGAGAAGAAACAATGTTTATTTCAATGTCCAAAGTAACTTAATATCTCCTCAAACACTTTGAGGAGTATCTGATGCTGTAAGAATTATTTTTCAGTATGATTTGTCTTGAACTGAACCTTTCTGTGATTTCAGGCAGCACTTGAAACACAGCACATGCTGCATACGTCTTCATGGTATGCCCAAGTCTTTTTAAATCACTTAATCAAATAATTTGTATTTGTTTTGGGAAGATAAAAAACAACTACACCTGAGCAAAATAGTACCGAATACAATTACAATTGTTATTACCAGCCTTCATTTGTCACTGATTACATCAACATCTGCGTGTTCAGAGAATCAGGGTCCCCAGATGGACTTCCCTGGGAACAGTGCATCCACTGATCTCGCCACCCTCCTTCCCTGCTCCTAAGACGGCTTCTATGGGTTTGGCTGAGGGGAAGCAGATGCCCTGTTAACTAAGCCTTTCCTCCAGAAAACTTAGGAATACTGGGTCCAAGTGTGTCATAGGGAGGGAGAGGGTTACCTTGCCACTCTGACCAGCTGATTATGCAGAGCAGGAACTGATGACAGAGGACCTCAGTAGTTTTGTCACCCTCAATCCATCTCACAAAATATGTACGTTGCTCTGGGACAGCATATAAATGTTACCAGCCTTAGGGGAAAAAGGCAATGGGAGGAGAAAGGATCTCACAGTTACACTTTTTGTAGCACTGAGAAGACCCATACTCTGAGAGAAATGCTTTCAATCCCTGGATGAAAACTGCTAAGGACAGACAAGACGTGTAGGAAATAGGGATATACTCACCTGAAGATGCTGAAACTGAAAAAAATAAAACTGTCTTGGATGTAGAACTGAAACAGATTATGACAGCTGGAGTGGTAAAATGGGAACCTGACAGCAGGGCTACAGCAGAAACAAGGGCTGAGGACAGGCTGGTGAATGGGACACAGGAAGAGCCTGTAGTGTAGGCTACCTCCCAAGTGTAGGCTTTGGTTTTTTGACTTCTCTGAAACACATCTACACATCGAGGACAAAATTCGTTGAGATGAGGTAAAATCTCAGTCACCAATATATTTTAACATTGCTTTGCTCTTTACTCTGTGACTTAAAAAACTGTACCTGCTTTTCATACGCACCTGCCCTATTAATAACTTGGTTTTTAGTGAAAGCAAAGTCTTTCATTACAGCCCCTGTGCTCTGCAAGGAGCTGCAAATATGGACAGAACCATATCCCACTGCATGTACCATCTCTGCTTGGGTGGTCAGCAGGACTTCTCCTGAAATCACCAGTTGAAATAAATTATTATTCAGTGTATGTAAGACTTGGATGAACCAGCTCATCAAAGGCACTCTAAGTGTTCTTGTTTGAGGTACTCACGAGGGCTGTTTCTCAGCTATTACCAGCAGGGTTAAAGGGATAGAATTGCTGATCTATGGCACTTAGGGCTTTCAGCCATAGTAGTTGCACTGAAAGAAGATTCTGATAAGATGCAACTCATTATGTCACTTTTGTGACTCTCCTGCTTTGGCAGCAAGTGGTTGAGATTCTTCAGTCTTTATTTGCTGTTTGGGGGTTTTTCCAGAAAAAATCACTAGTGATTTCTGAAATCAGAAAAGGATACTCCAAAATCATTGTAACAATTACTACTAATTGTTTAATTTTGTAATATGTGTCTACCCCTGTCTTTAGGGATTTTGCTGTTGCCCTAAAATCTGGTTTTTGTCAGACTCCTTTTCTTTGTTCTTGATTACCATAGAACTTTTTATTAGAAAGAACATATTTTCAAATATGTTCCAAAATTAACCTGTCCTGTGTCTTAAAGAAATACCACGTGATGGTAGGAAATGTCCTCTGTTTGTCTTAGTTTTGAACTGTAATTGCATGCATTTAATTTTTAGGATAGTAATTAGCACTAATGATCTTCATAACAATC
This sequence comes from Picathartes gymnocephalus, assembly GCA_013390045.1. Classification (NCBI taxonomy): domain Eukaryota; kingdom Metazoa; phylum Chordata; class Aves; order Passeriformes; family Picathartidae; genus Picathartes; species Picathartes gymnocephalus. The sequence goes on along the minus strand of WEKY01029649.1, from coordinate 7,381 downwards.
TGCTAATATGATTACACCCTAAGTCACAACTATCTAGCAATTATATATTGTATAAATATTGTATAAATTTTTAAACAGAAAATGCTGATATGTCAAAAATAACCTGGCTGGTTTCAAAATGTTGGAAAATATTTTTAATTTGGTGTTTGATCTCCTGGAATACTCCTCCACCCAACCACGCACCAGTAGACATAGATATTTCCATAGCAGTCAGTAACTTAGTGGTAAGAAAGGAAACCTACAGTTTGATATTCTGAACTAATTCTGTCATTCAAATCAGAGTCTTGAATCTTGGTGTCCTCCATCCATGCCTGTTTAATCCAGCTAAGTTCAGAAGCAGCCTTTAATTTTGAGTTTATATGATGAAATTTGTCATGTCCCCAGTGTCATTAAGGGTAAGACAAATCATGGAATCACAGGATGGTCGATGTAGAAAGGAACTTTGGGAGGCCGTCTGGTCCAACCTCTCTGCTCAGGACCATGTCTAGATGGCTTCTGAATGGATTACAAAAGAGAAAGACTTGCATAACTAACATGTCATTGATTTTTAGTCCATTAAAAAATGCCCATTTTTGATGCACTTGTACCTATCATAAAATCCACTATGTATTGCAAAAGAATATTTTTAATAATTTTCTTGCATATTAGAAGATCAATATGAAGATAAATGCTATTCAAACTAATCTGTGCTACTGAGGCAAAATTTTTACTGTAAAACTAAGAAAGTAAACAGATTTGGGACAAAAAAGAAGTTATGATTGTATAGTGAGCTTACAATTCAAAGCTATGAATATTGGATGCTTATGACTGAGAAAATATCAAATCTGAGCAGAAGGATAGTCCATGATATTGGGCATCCAGCTTTAGGAATTGCAAAATTAGAGCTGTACATTGGCTCAGGAAAAAATAGAGCTGCAGTGGAGAAAAGGATTGAAGGTGATGGGCTCAAATGGGGAATTGGCATTGTCATTTGTGATGTGATCTTTGCAAACACTGCAGATATTCTTAACACATAGAGTCCATGTGGTGTATTGTCACATGCCAATTAGATTCCATTAAGACTGACCAGGATTTAGGATGTGAAGACAATTGAAATTTATATATATATGTGTGTGTGTGTGTGTGTGTGTGTGTGTATTTATATTTTTTTTGTCTTGGTGGATTTATTTTTAACCTTTCAGAGATACGGAAGAGCAAGAGGCAGCTATGCAGATGTGCTTGTTTCGGCTGGGGTAGGATCAGTTTTCTTCACAGTGACTAATACAGGGCTAGGTTTTGGATTTGTGCTGAACACAGTAATGACAATATAGGGATTTTTTTGTTATTGCTGAGCAGGGCTTACACAGAGCCAAGGCCTTTCCTGCTTTTCCTACTGCCACAGTGGTGAAGGGGCTGGGAATGCCTGGGAGGCTGGGAGGGGACACAACCAGGACAGGTGACCCAAACTGACCAAAGGGATATTCCAGACCACATGACATCATGGTCAGTGTATAAAGTGGGGAGAAGAAGGAGGAAGGCTGGGATGTTTGGAGCGATGGTGTTTTGTCTTCCCAAGTAATGAATTATGCATGATGGATCCTGGCTGTCCTGGAGATGGCTGAACACCTGCCTGCTCATGGGAAGCACTGAATTAAGTNACTCTTAATTTTTTTTTTTTTTTTTTTTTTTGCCTGTGTGCATGGCTTTTGCTTTTCCAATTAAACCGTCTTTATCGCAACCCATGAGTCTTCCAACTTTTACCCTTCCAATTCTCTCCCTGTTCCTGCTGGTGGGGGAGGGGGTGTCAAACTGTAGAGCAAAATATTTTGTGCTCCAAAAAAAAGGGAGAAGGAAGACGTGAAATATGACTTAGAAAGAGAAGATGCTAGTGACTGGAGCTGGAAAGTTATCTCAATTGTCCTTGTTCCTCTACTGGACCATGCCTCTGCAGCTGACCTGGAGATGACTGGTGGGAGGGCAGAAAATCTTCTTTGCTGAAATTGCTGTCATTTAGCACACACAGGATATACAAAGCTGAAATAAAGCTTTTAATTAAACTAGAGAGACCAGCTTCGGGGCAGGTTGTTTCCCTTACTGTTTTAGTTAGAAAAGATGTCAAAAATGGAAGAAGAGAGAGAGCAGAGACCTGATAAAGTGACAAAGTACACTTGTTCCTTTTAAAGCTTTGAACTACTCATGGTCTCTCTCCCATTCAATCAGCTGTGGGAAGATGAAGATAATGTCTTCTGGCCTGATTGCCAAAGGTGCTAAGTACTCGCCACTGCCACTGACTTTTTGCTCCATTTGTCTGGCTTCTTGTAGTAAAGCATCTCAGACTTCTCACAGGAGCAACCCCTTTTCAGCTTACCTGTGGGAGAGCAGAGATCAGCTCCACCTGGGGCAGGAAAGTGAGAACTCTCTGCAGTTATTCAACATGGATGTAAATGCTCATGCCTCTTCCCGATGGGAGCTACACCAGGAGCAGCACTCCAAGGCACTACACTTTACCCTTCCCATACCTTTATATAATAAATATTTGTAGCTAGTATTGGCAGCAACTTCTCCACTTCTTGGTATAGTAGGTGCTAGGAAAATGTAAAAGTACTGCTTTTTTTACATTTTGCAGATCTTTGCTTTTTTTGTGGTGACCAAAAACGTTATCATTCCCTATTTGAGAGCATTGTGCTAGACTGGCAAAACACCAGGGCTGAAATCAGGACTATGTCTACCACTAAACTGCTGGTATTTGTAGTATGTAAAGTGAAGCTGTTTGATTCCCTTTCAAATAATCTGAAAGGAACAATTAGTCCCCCTTCAAATAATAAAGAAAATTATTTATTTTGCATTTGTTTGCTTTTCAGTGAGAAAAAAATGACTGGCTTATTAGCTGTTGGTTCATATACTGTCATAGAGTGTGCATCCATTTTTAGGAAATTAGTCTGTATTTAATCTACAAAAAAAAATTTGGTACATGCAAAATACAAGTAGTTGATTCTATCAAGGTGACAAGGTGCAAATTAACTTTAATCCATTTTTATTCTAGTAATCATGGGGGCACTCAAAAGCCAAATGGTGGTGGTTTTGCGTGAAGAGGTGATCTGTTCTGCATAGTACTCTATCATTTTAAGCAGAGGAGCAGCAGTTTTCTATTGTGCATTAGCATATATATTAAATCCAATCTATGCACAATTTTTACATTAGCCTGCATTGATTGCAACATGAAAGGGGCTTGTAATATAATGCTACAGTCCCAGGCAGTTATACCCGTGCTTCCTGCTGGTACGGCTTTCCCACATACAAACTTTCCCAGTGTAATCAGCTTGTGTTGCTAAGAAAGATGAAGATGTGGAGATTCATTTGTAGTCAGGCTTTAGTATACGAATTGGTGAGCAACCTACCACAAAGCAAGCTAGAGAGTGAATTTACAGAGCCAGGTCATTTGCACAATTATTCATTGGAAAATGCAAATTCATGTTAAGTTGCTTGCCTTTGAGCAAAAACAACATTTGTTACCCCACAGTACATTGTGTGAGAGGAGTCTGCCCAGGGCAGACTGTATAGATTAATTGCTTGTCTGTAACTTCATAGACTGCAGCATGTTTGTCACACACCCATATCTCTGCATTACAATTTCTTATATTAATGTAAATAAATTTAAAATGGAGAAGGGAATCATTACCTAGCTGATGTAGGTGGATTTACCAGTATCTGAATTGCCTGTTTTCATATCAATCCCATGTCATTCATGGTACACTGGAAAAATTATTAATGAGATTTGTGATCTAAAGTCTGTCCCAAAATAAAACATATTTCAGAAACAGGGTTAGTGAATATTCAATTTACCCAGAAAAATAGGTAAATGGAATTGGCATGCAGACACACATGGGAGAGACTGTTCTTGCTAATTTTGCCCTTTAAAAAGCTGAATGAAACACAATTTATTTGCTAAGGAAGTCAGCACTTTGTATTATCAAGCTTTCACTAGTTTTCCTCGTATGACTTCTTTTATGAAAGAATTTGTTACCCCACAACAGTCATAACTAGGGAGTGATTAACATCATTTTTTTTCTATTCCTGTGTTGAGCTGGATGGATCTGAGATAATAGATATAATGAGAGTAATCACAGGGCTGTATTTCAGTCTTGAGAGATCTGCTGACAGCAGAAACTGCCAGGATGGCAACACTGCCAAGCTACCATGAACTGCCACCAAGCCCAGGGCATAAACAAGGTCTGGGCAATTCCTCCCCTGGGGACAATGCTGCTCCCAGAGATTTTCTTCAAGCCAGACACTTTCCAGAGCTGCAGGGGTGGGCTCTGCATGTGTAACTGCACCTTCTCTTTTTGCTGCTCTTTAACTTCCCTGAGGAACAGCAGAGAAAGAATATTTCTATTTCCTAGAAACCAAGACAACCAACAATATAAATGCCATATCTTGAAAACCAGATCATTTACTAACTTAGAATTTGATATGGAATAGTAACACAAGAAAAAAAATAAAACTACGTAGAAAATAAACTAACAAACAAACAAGTAAACAAGAGTTGCTAACTAAAAACATGGTTTTCCTTTACATTGCCCTATTTTCTTGTTGTTTATCCTGTCCTTCAGCCAGAGAAGACCGTTTTGAAAATGTTTGTTTCAGGTCAGGGTTGACTATCATAAGAGAGCATAATAAGATGATACCTACATTTGTGCATGTAGACCTAAATCAGAATTTTGATTCAAATTGGGAGTGATTACATTTTTGTGTTAGATATATCCTCTAATTATTTTCTTTCTACAGCTGTACTAGTGTACTGGAAAAAACCCCAAACCCCAGTAACAGAGCTTCAGCAGAAAATTGATGCCTTGAATGACCACCTTCAGGCATTTCCATTTTCTGGGGGTTTTTGTCAGCATTATATAAAGTGTGACTATTTACAGAACAGGGCCTTCCCATTTTTCTCTGAAATAATAGTGCTCAGACTTCAACTGGGACTATTGAAAACATTTCAGAATACCTCAGAACTAAGTCTGAAAAATGGATACATATGTCATCTTTTTTTATTCTTGTTCTATAGAGTGAGGGTGATAATTATTTCGATGAGTGAGATTTTGGGTTTTTTTGGAAAGGTGACAACTCATTTTGAACTACCACAGTCTTTATTTCTACAAAAAAAATCAGATTAAGAAAATACATGGTTTTTTTAGTTCTGAGCCAGCAATTTCAAGCAGCTCTGGACTGGAAATACGTGCTCTGTCTTTAATTTAATTATGTTGCTCAATTAGACAATCTGAAAGAAAAATGTGGATGTCACCAGGGAAAAGGGGATTTTAGAAAAAGAAGAGATGATAAGGTCATCAGCTCCTGAGAGTCGAAAAGAGAAATTGGTAATGATCAACTATGGAACACTGAGTTATCAGGAAACAGCTTGGGAAAAACTGCAGTGTGCCATAAAACTAATATCTCAATTGACTCAATGGCTTTTAGTACCTTTGGAGGTCATCAGACTTTGAAAGGTATATTTTGTGAATTCCTGCTGCTACAGTGTCATCAACAGTTCCACACAAAATTTTATACAAAGTTCCAGTCAAGAAGGTGAAGTCTAGGTGAGCTGGCCTTATGTCCATCATCCACTGAAATCAATGAGAAGATTCTCAGTCACTAAAACCAGAGTTAATCATTATCATAATGACATTATTTATTGTTACTATTATTGCTGTTACTATTATTGCTTCTACTGTTACTCTTGTCATTCTGTAGATTATAAGCCAACATTTAGAGAAAATGGGTCTTTCACTCAGATGGAGGCAAATATTTGGTCTGGAACCTTCAGTAAGGTGCTTGAAACCAGCGAAGGTGCTACAAATGCTCTCAGCATCAATTTATTTAACAAAAGATGCCTTGCCATTATGAATTCAAGCCCAATTGTTCACAAGCGGTCTCATTTTAGCTAAATAATGCTGTTTAAAAATTATAAAGGAAAACGGTTTGCAAACCTTAAGTAGACTACCTCCCACAGCATCTCTAAAATGCAGGTAAATTAGCATTCTTTTTTTTTTCAAATGGCAAACTGAGGCAGAAGAAGTCATTAAAATTTCTGATTTCACAGAACTTCTGACTGTTTCCACACTTTCTGCTCTAGATGACTCTTCCCCAGGAAGGATTGCAAAATTCCATACCTCTCCTGAACTGCAAACTATGGAAGGAACCAGAGCCCAAAGCACCAATCACATCCAATGTATTCTCATTACATGAGATCTGGTTACCCAAGCCTAGCACAAATTCCCTCTCGTGCATGCATCTTGAATGCAAGTGCCATGTTGAGACATCCCATATAACTGCTTTCCTCTCCTGTCACCAGACAGCAGTTCATACAGGAATAACGGCAGCTGGAAGGCAACAAGGAGCACTTGAAACACAGACAAACTGAGTCACTAAGGAGGGGTGACTCTTAGCCAACCTCTCCATTAGATTAAAACGTACTGAAAACAGTGGGAGCTATTTTAAAGTGATTGCTTTCAGTACCAAACTAAGCTTTCTCAAGTTCAGGCTTATGTGATGTTGTTTTCCTTTCATCAATTTACTCAGCTCCCAGGAACTCACACAGATAAAACCAAAACTACTCAAGTTACAGTTTTGTTGGTTACTCAGGGAATAAAGCAAAACCCAGGTCTGTAAGTGTTCAAAATATTTTGAAACTGAGGACTTCAAGTTAGTTACCACAACATTTAGAATCATCCAATGCAGACCTCCTTTCCCAGATTTTGCTGATATTTCAAATTTTCCTGGAGGTTAACTTACACATTTTTTTGCAAAAATCCTCTGCTTTGTTTGTCACCACTGGCTAATCTCTCATCTCCTGTAGTCATCAGTGTCAAAAAGTTGATGCCTTTTTTTTTTTCTCCTTTGATTTCTTTTGCCCTCAGTATTGTCATTAAATCCTGCTGCTATTTCTAATATATTTGAGAAATCCAGTCATTCTTCTCTGTCCCTACCAGCAAAACATGTGTTCCCACTACATTTTGCTTCTTTGCTGCAGCAGAAACACTTCACTTAATAGTGTTGTCATTAAACCCAGCTCATATTCGTTCCTCTCAGAAAGGGAGCATGATCCAAACACATCTTTGTTTTCTCTGCCTCCTGCAACTCAGGCTCTGCTGCCTCCTGTGCTTTTGACTTTTCAGATGATGGCTATGCTTTCCTCCCCTCCCAAGGGAATCCTGCAGGACTTCTCAAATTGTTGATGTCATGTTTTCCCTGGTGTGGTTAGTTCCCTATGTATTCCATTATTTTGGTGGTCTCTCACCCTTTATGAAAGAAATAAACTAGTTACAAAAGGGAAAAAAGAGGAAACCATGATTATGGAGAGGCAAAGTCAATGGGAACAGGAAGATAGAAGTTTGATATACATATAAGA
>WEKY01029647.1:0-15811 GCA_013390045.1 Picathartes gymnocephalus | reverse complement strand
AAGAAAATTAATTTTTTTTTCCGTAAAGACAAAAGAGCCAGTGGAATAGCAAACTGCAACAGTTTCAACCAACTTTATGTGTCACAGAAAGAAATAGCCTTTTATTTTTCTTTTGCTTACTTGTTTTCTTTTCCCTACTAAAGACCCCCAAAAGATCTCCATGCTGGTAAATTAATAAGTTTGTTTTTCTAGGAAACAGACATATTCTACATTTTCTAGAATGGAAAAGTTCCCCATCCCAAACAAGAAGCCATGACAGCTGTACCTAAAAATGACAGTAGTTGCAGGTCCAAGAAGTGCGGACACTTCCACGAACAGCTAGGAGTACACGCAAATCAAGCATAATACACTTTTCAGAGATGAGTTGCCTCTTGCAGAGATGGGGGACATACCACTTAACATGGCAAGTATGAATTCCAAAGCTGTTAATGGTTTTTTTGGCAGAATGCCTTAGTCCCAGAGTGATTTGATAAATCATCTGCTCCCCTTAAAATGAAAGGCCTTATCTTAATGTTAAAGACTCAATTTACTCCAGACTGTCAAGTGTATTTAGAATATCACCTCTCCTCTTTCAAGCATCTTATCAGTATCGTAACACTGACTTCTGGAGACAAGAAGTCTGCAATATTAAAGCTGACTCACTGCTGAAGAGGAATAAAATTTAAACTTTCTAGGAACTGTGGGTGGCTTTGTTTTCATTGAAGACAGAGTGACCACTAGACCACCAAGATGAGCTCCAGTGACCCCAATCTAAACAGTTGTCACTCTTTCCAGGAAAAAGGAAGCAGAGAGACAGATATAATAAACCAACACTATTCTCTTCCAAATGCTCAGGATCTTTTTCCTGCCTCTGCAGAAAATTTGGTCAAAAAATACTCTGATGCCTTTATGTTTCATTCTGCATTATTTTCAGAATAACTTCCTCCATGTCCAGGAGAGCCAATACCTGTCAGCTCCAAAGATGGATGTGTTGCTGGTCAAGTCTCAGCCAACTGGAAATAGTGGTGGCATATTTATGAAGAGGAAAAAAAAGTTATTGCACAGTTGCAATTGTGACCAGAGAAGAGTGGAGTGAGAACGTGTGAGAGGAACACCTCTGCAGACACCAAGGTCAGTGGAGAAGGAGGCTGAGGAGGTGCTCCAGGTGTTGGAGCTGGGATTCCTCTGCAGCCTGTGGTGAAGACCATGGTGAGGCAGCTGTTTTCCCCTGCAGCCCATTGAGGTCCATGTGCAGCCTGTGGAGGAGACCCAAGCCAGAGCAGGTGGATGCCTGGAGGAGGCTGTGATCCTGTGGGAGACCCATGGAGAGAGGGGCCCACACAGGAGCACCCTGTCCTTGAAGAGCTGCACCCTATGGAAGAGTGACCCATGCTGCAGCAGTCTGGGGAGGACTGCTGCCTTTGGGACAGTCATGTTGGAGAAGTTAATGGAGAAGTACCTCCCACAGGAGGGACCTCACAGCGGACCAGGGGAAGAACTACTGTCCCTGAGCAGCAGGAGAAAAAAAGAGTGTTGAACTGACCTCCATTCTCTGTCTTCTTGTGCCTCTGGGGAGCAAGTGAAGCTGAGAAGGAGGGAGGGATGGGAGGAAGGCACTTCCAAGGTTTTACTTTACTTCTCATTATCCTGCTCTGATTTTGTTAACAATAAATTCAATTAATGTCTCTAATTCGAGGCTGTTTTGCCCATGATGGTGTTTGGTGAGTGACTCTCCTGAACCTGATCTTAACTCATGGACCCTTTGTTATATTTTCTCTCCCCTGTCCAGCTGCAGAGGGGAGGGAGAGAGAGAGCCTCTGGTGGCTGCCTGGCATCCAGCCAGGGTTAAACCACTACAGTCTTTTTGGTGCTTTGGCCAGGAATCCAACCTGGATCAACTCCTTGGAATGTAGCTATGCTCACCACTATAACAACAAAGCAGAAGGAGGGAATGTTCAAGACTTTTAAACCCACAGAAAGAAACCATGTCCCAATGCAATCCAAATCAAGAATCAAGCTTTGTAACATTAGCAGCAAGCTGTGATGTTGTGTAACTTAAAGTGCCCTGGTGCTATCTAATTCCTTAGTTGCATGGGGAACTTCTAAAAAGGCCCTCCCTACTCCCTCTTGAGGATAATAAGGCTGAGTGAGTTTTTGGTAATAAGCCAGTGGGCTATGGTTTGCACTGCACTGAATCTCTTTTGCACATTTTATCTGTTCTTAGGGCAAAATTGACTCTTAGACCTTCTGTAATTCCACCAAAATCAATTTGATTGCTTGATGAACAATTCAGAGCTGAATTTAAGCCTCTGAGACACAAGTGATCCCTAACTAATTAACCTACAAACATTATTGTGCATTGACAGTTTGCCAAGGTACAGTCTGTACTGAAGACCCAAATCCATCAACATTTATGAAGTTTTCTCTTCCTTGGTTAAAACTGTATTCTCAGGTACAAACTTCCTCTTAAAATCAGCCCTGAAGTGAACCAGCATACACCACTGAAAAGCACATCTTTGTGCCATGAAGCATCTGATGGCAGAAACTCAACTGCCAAAGCAGATAATAAAAGAAATGGTTGCAGCTTCATTTTCTTTGGTACAGTTAATAATATTCAATAATGGCAAATCTGAGAGACTTGCTATTCCAAAAACAACACTTAGCAGGAGGGATTTTGTGTTTACGATACTGCAGTGCCCTGCATCTTGAACAGTTTTGACCCTCCTAAAGATTTGTTATAATTTCTAAAAGGACTGTCGAGGCTTAACCCCAGCCAGTAACCAAGACCCATGCAGCTGCTCCCTCTTTCTCCCACCAGTGGAAAAGTGGAAGCAATCAGAAGGGTAAATGCTAGAAAACTCATGGGTTGAGATGATGACCGTTTAATAGGGAAAGTAAAAGCAGCACACGCAACCAAAGCAAAACAAGGAATTAATTCACTGCTTTCCATGGGCAGGCAGGTGTTCAGTCATCTCCAGGACAGCAGAGCCGCATCCCACGTAACTATTTCTTGGGAAGATACATGCCATCACTCCAAACATCCCCACTTCGTCCTTCCCTCCACTTTATATATTGAGCATGATGCCGTAAGGTCTCAAATATCCCTTTGGACAGTTTGGGTTGTGTGTTCTGGCTGTGTCTCCTCGCCAGTGTGACAGTAAGGAAAGCAGAAATGGCCTTGGTTCTGTACAAGCCCTGCCCAGGAATAACAAAAAGGTCTCTATATTATCAACCCTGTGTTCAGCACAATCCAAAACAGCCTCATTACCAGCCACTGTGAAGAAAACTAACTCTACCCCAGCCTAACCAGCATCCTGCTTTATCTTGGCACATGCACAATATTTAACAGTGAGGCAGTGAAGAATATTACGCATTCCCAGACACATCTGTTAACTCTGACCACCCATTCGCAAGACCGGTGAAACCTCATCAGAAACCTCAATGATTTGAGGTAGGATCACTGAGAGCATCCGTCAAAGGCTGCGGTATGCAGCAAGTATATTCACAGGCAAAATCTCATTTGGAAAAAGGATCCCTTTTGTCACTCTTATGAACCAAAATAAACTTATATAGGTGATTAAAAGGTAGAGGAGAAACGGGAACATCACTTTCAAAATGATGAAAGTAGACATGTAGTATGGCACGTAGTATGAGGCAAAAGGCATTTCCTTAGTAAAAGTCTTTTCAGTGACAGTTCTTTTCAAATGATGTGAAAACAATAGCTGTGAAACAATAGGCTTCTTGCAATATTGATAATTCTTTATATGAAGACCCCACTTCTTTTAAATTGCTACATACTAGTTCTCCAACAAAAAAATCCACTTCTGAGTACTACTCACTCTGACAAATTCCCATCACTTACTTCTTCTCCGTTTTGACTCTGCTGTTCAAAACAGAACTATTATATTTTAATTGAATGAGAAGAGGATACCATTTGCAGCTGTTAAATACTCTGTAAATGCTCAGTATGAAAGTCACCCATAACCTATGTTACTGGTATATTTACTTTCTCAAGTTGTCTTTAGGTATGAATAATGCAAAATGATTTCTCTCTTTCTATTCAGAAACTTTGATTAAAATTCAAAACTTGTAAACATTTGAGAAATTAAAAAGCTTCATTTTTTAATTTTCCTCATAAATGACAGTTTACTGAAAGTTCTCTCACTTCTCAGCTGTGATTTTTTTTATTTATTCAATTGAAAAACCAGCAAAAAAAGTCATTCTGATTTAAATCCTGACTTGATATGGACCCTATGTCAAATCATATCAAATCAGTCTAAAAATCTATGTTTTTTCTTTTTTTTAAGGAAAAATATGGACATGAGAATAGAGGAAATATGAATTGTTATTCCAGTTCAGTCATAATGTTATGGTTCAGAGCTTGTCTAGCTGTATTTTGCTTATTATTTACAATAAGAAGACTTTTCCAGAGCATAGACAGACAACAAAGGAGTGGTTCATTTGGTTTTAGTTTTTTTTATATGATATTTTAAACTGGTAACTGCTTTGGTAAGGCCTAAAGCTTGACAGTTTTAGAGCTTGGTTTGCACTGCTGAAACTAGTTTGAATTTTGAAACTGAAAACAGTAAATTAAAATTATTTCATCTTTTCTTATCATTGCACTGATAAACAATATTTTTTTTATCATTCATCTCCATCTGTCTTACATGCCTAACCATGAAGTGATCTGCCTGTGTATTAGTTTATTAGTGTGTCCAGCTTTTCTGAGGTAACAGTCCCCTTAATGCCAAATATAGGCATTTTTAATATTTATACAAATTCCACTGTGAATTAACATGTTTTGCCCCCAGGTTTGAACAGGGGAACTAAGAAAAAAAAATAAAACAAACAATTATAGTCAGGGGAGGTCTGTTAATACAGATGTACGAGAGTATTAAATTCAAATAAAATATTTACAAAGGATAAGCAATGTTTTTGGTACACTATGCAATTTACATTTCAAGTAGGAAGAACTAATCTTCCACACATTCTGGTTTATAATAACAAAACACACACACACACCCCAATGGAAGGGAACAGAGTCTTCATTAGGAAACTATTTAAAAATAAATGTGTGAATATAAATGATCTATTTGTATCCAAGCTCCAGTAGATCTAAAATGAAAGCCAAAAAGCAAGATGGTGTTGAACGATATTGCTTTCGAGAGCTGATTTATGCTGGGTTGTGGTACTAGTTATCCCCAGCTTGTGAGTCCTGCAGAACAGCAACGACAATATCAGCCTAACAGCAATGAAGATTTCTGCTTACTTAAATGGCCACTTACTTAATTTTCTAACAGTGCTGCTGATACCAATTAAACACAAGTGCACATTAACTGCTATATAGATGCTATTAGTTCTTCTTTTCCAGTTGGTAGCTCAAGACAAATAGCCAGGCTGCTCTTGTAAAGATTGCTGTGTGAGTACATGATTTTTGGGCTTGCTGACAATTTGGAGCAAGTGAGAATAAAATTATTTCAGTTGGTGTAAACATATGGTAAACTGATATACATATTTTACCACACACCAAATTTGAAAATAAAGAATCTTGCAAAGACCGATATATTTTTGTATGAGCACAGTTGCTTTTTGACCTGAGAAATATCTTCAATTTAGGGAAAAAAGACCCCAAACAAACATCAAAAAACCTCAGACAAAATTAGTCAAATTTTTGAACTGAAGTTTTCATTCCAAGTATAAAAACAGAGATGCCTACTTCTATCCAGTTTTTTTTCATTTCCCTTGAGTTTGCACTAGTAAAAATACAGAATCATTGAATGTCTTGGGTTTTAAGGGACCTTTAAAGAACACCTAGTCAATTCTGTCTTGCCATGGACAGAGACATCTTTCACTTTTACTATTATAATAAAATTAATAGAATATTAAAAATATTTTAGAATCATCAAGCCTAATATTTCAATGAAATTTTACAGTACAGTATGTCTCCAGGTCTAGCCACAAAAATATACACATATTTATACATGTACATATGCACACACAGATATTTTACATCTAATTATACATACATATTTAACACATATACTTTAAGTTTCTCATGTAAATTTAACACAATTTGGGTTTCTGCATCTAAAAAAATACTACTTTTAGATTTTCTTCTTTTGTTTGAATGAAGACTCCAAAACCTGGGGTTCACTGGTACATGTACACAGCAAGGATCCAGGACCCAACAGTTCAGGATATTTTATTTGCCAAATTAATTATTCCTTCTCCAAGCATAAATACAGGCTTGGCAGAGAACAGATTGAGTGCAGCCCTGAGGAGAAGGACTTGGGGGTCTTAGCTGATGAGAATCCAAACCTAACCCATCAACGTGCATTTGCAGCCCCGAAACCCTGGGCTGCACCAAAAGCAGATGGCCAGCAGAGGACGAGATTCTACCCCTGCACTCTTGTCTCACAAGACTCCACCTGGAGCATTCTGTTCAGGTCTGGGGTGCCCAGTGCAACAAATACATGGACCTGCTGGAGTGAGTCCAGAGGAGGCCAGGAGGATGCTCAGAGGGCTGGACAATCTCTGCTATGAAAACAGACTGAGACGGTCAAGGCTGTTCCACCTGGAAAAGAGAAGGCTTCAGAGAGATCTTATAGTACCTTGAAGTACCTAAAGGGGCTACAGGAGAGCTGGAGAGGGCCTTTGGGAAGCGTATGGAGTGATGGGACAAGAAGTGATAGCTTTAGGTGAACAAGAGTAGGCTTAGATTAAATATTAAGAAATTCTTTACTATGTCACAGCAAGGAACGGGCACAGATTGCCCAGAGAAGTTGTGATTGTCCCATACTTGGAAGTGTTCAAGGCCAGGCTTGGTGGGGCTTTGAGCAACCTGGTCCAGTTAAAAGTGTCCCTGTCCACAGCAGGGAGGTTAGAACTAGATGATTTTTAAGGGCCCTTCCAACCCAAGCCAGTCCATGGTTCTATGATTCCATTATTTAGTGGTTCTATGATTCTACCCAATGGGATTGACCCAAGCAATATCCTTTTTGAGTGTTTATGAGCAGCTAAATTGCACTGTTGATGATACAATGCAAAGGTTTATTATTTTATTTATTCAATCCAGATTCGAACTGCTGGAAGCTACCCAAGGCCTGGAGTAGATTTACTGAAAGACTGCTCCTGTATGGCACAGGTCCAGCTGTGCATCTGACAACTCCCACAATCACAGATGTGAGCACCCAACCTCTGAGCTAACAATCACCTTCCAAATATGGCCTTAGCTCTACAGGCAGCCTGAAGTGGGCAACATTAGCATTTTTCTTATGATAAGTTAACTTTCCATTCATTTGGATGAGCTTATGAAAGTTCTCCTAGCCTTGATTTAAATTTATCTCCCCAAATTATTTGCAGAAGAGGATGCAGTACTTACCTACTTTGGCCAATATTTTTTATGTATTCATTTATGTTGCAAATGCAAAATCTGCTAGATCTTTAACAAACCATTCTGATTTGAACCCTTTAGCATTCTGACGAGAAAAGCTAGTAAGAAAGGCTTTCATTTCAATGGCTTCCCATTCCATGCAGTGGAAAAGTCAGAGTTTTTATGGGGAAAAAAAAAGCATTCCAATTTTTTTCTTTCTTTTGGTCTGAAATATCATTTGTTATAGAATAAAAAGGAAGAGAAAAAAAAAAAAGAAGACATTTCCCTTAGACAGAGCTGGCTGTTCTGTCCCAAGTATGTATTATTCAAGTTTTGTGCACTCAAGTCTACAAAGTTCTGTGAATAACAAAATCCTACTGTAAAGAGCCTGCTGCAGAATGTAGAATGCCATCAAAGCAACACATTTTCCAATCCATCTGTATGTAGTCCGTGGTACTTTGGTATGTTTGACACTACAAGTAGTTTTCCCTTGTGGAGATAGAGCTATAGTGAGCAGTTTATTGACAGAGCTTTTTACTTTTTTTTTCCCCAGTGTATACATAAATGCCTGACATTTTCTGCCAATTAAAATAATAAACAAACAGTATAAACTGTATAGATTAGAAAAGAGTATAATTGCCCTTTTTAGTCATATAAATAAGTGGTTGTCTTGCTACAGGGAAGAGATAAACTAGACAGGAAGAGACAAATTAGACTGGAATTCATTTTCACCTCCCATGGTGAAATCTTTTATTGTTGTTTTTCTGTGCTTCGATGGTGGAATACAAAGCCTAAGTCTCAACAAAGCAATAATGCTGCATTGGTGCATTCCCAGAATCAAAGCCATAGGCAAGCAGCACTACTTACTGTCAGGCCCTGATTCAAGCCTCCTTACAGCCCTCTGGGCGTTTCCAGACTAAATAGCTTTGAAAGGGGGAACAGCACATTAGCAGCCCCTCTGAGACAATCTGAGCAGAGTTACTGCATAAAACCCGCAGCTTAAATTATGTTAATAGAGCTGCAAGATGCAAAGAAATTATTTATCAGAACTAGTGCAAGACCCTAGAGTTTATGCATTTTTTACATCATACTTCTATTCCCGCACTGCAGTCCTGGGTCTCTCATACAAACCTTTATATGTCACCAGGAAAAGGGAATATGTGATTTATATCATCTGTGTTTTGGCCAACTCTAGTTCTTTAACTCCATTTATGTCAGGGCTTCCCTGTGTCTGTTCCACAGTGTGGATTGAACCACTGTTAGTGCCACAGATGAACCAAGGCCTTCAGCTCCCTCCCAGCATGGGATGGAAAGAGTTGATATTATATGACTGATGATCTCTGGAAGTGTTCAAAGCCAGGATGGGGTTTTGAGCAACCTGGTCTAGTGCAAGGTGCCCCTACCCATAGCAAAGGGTTTGGAATGAAATGATCTTTAAGATCCCTTCTAACCTAAACTATTCTATGACTCTCTGATTTTACGTGTGACAGATGGCACAGACCATGGCCGTCCTCACTGCTGAGACATGCAACGTAAAGTGCTTCAAAGGTACTGATGCCTCTGCCTAAACTGGTGTCACATAAGTCAGAAATATAATTTTTATATATTTGGGAATGACTGCCTTCTCACAACAGTATGAAATGAGAATTGCCCAAGCCCAGGTTTCTCACCGTGAATATGTATGTATAACAGCCTTCATGGATCAGAAAAAAATAGTGAAAAAACCCCAAGAACAGAGTGGGGAGAGGGATAAGATAGGTATAAATTATCTGAAGTGACTCCCAAAAGGTTAATTAGTTTGTTTCTGGGACAACTATGTGCCAGTCTCACTGGTTATGAGGCTGTTCACCAGAGGATGCTTCTGTTGGAAACAACTTGGCTTTAAGGAAAGAAAATTAGATTGTCTCCAGTCCCAATATCATCCTCTCTGATTTCAGAGTGCTCTGATTTTTCAGGGGGAGGACTGCTCAGCAGAATGCCATCTGAGATGACTGAATGGCATTGCTACAATGGCAAGAGGTTTGAGTTCAAAATTCCATCAAGAGAGACACCACTGCATGGCAGGACTTGATTCTCACTTTACTAACAGCAGCTTAAATCAGCAGGAAGCCAATGAAGTCAACAGACGATCAAGAACAATGGGGTTAGACCCACATTAAATTTGTGTGAAAATCAGTGGGAAAAGATAATGGCTGAACATATCTGTATGTACTTTTAAATTTGCAATTCGTGAAAATACCAAGCATGAGAAAAATCAAAGGTAATTGCGTAATATAAATGGGTCCATTTAGTTCTGACATTAAAAGGTGGGTGTCATCTTCCTAGCTTTTAGGTCTCTAATAATTTCATTCTACTTTTCCATTATTCATAGCCTTTCATAGTTTATTGAATCACTCAAGACTACTCACCCTTTCTTTTCCATCTTTTCATTGTAGTTCTAAAATTTGTGTGCGCGTAGAAGCTTAGGAAGAAATGTAAAAGAGCTACTTAGCATTTGAAGGAGTGCTGAAAACAGTTATTTCAAGCCTTTTGTTCTAAAATAAAATAAAAAGCCGAGGGAGGAGACTTTTCAAATTTGTTTCAGAAGAGTTTTTATCACTCAGGTTTAAGAGAAAGAGTTTTTCCCCCTGGCATAAGCCATCATCAATCTGTGGTGCTGCTCTAATTTACACCACCTGAGGATTGGAAGTGACATAAAGTGAGCAACTAAAAAGAAAGAGTCTACACTTGACTAACATCTGTCACATCACTTAATATATTGTTGCTCAAGGAATGAACTGACAAGAATTGGTGTAGTGCCAAAAAAACACAACAGGAGAAAACCTTCAGCTTCATAACTTACTGCATGTTTTCAATACTCCTACAGTTACTTTAGAAATTCAGCAGATAGAAATACAGGAGTACATGTTAATATTAGTGGAAAATGATTGGACAGTTTTACCATATCTTTAATGACGAGATGTTGCAGGTAATTTTAAAGAATTTTGCAACCTCATGCAGCCCAGCCCAAGGATCTCTTATAGGATCTTTCTCATGGATAACTTGTATATTCTTCTATTGACTTACTGAGTAAAAAGACTGCAAAACCGAGCATTAAATACCATGAGAACATGGGGACAGTGGACACATGCAGTGGCATGCAGTCACACAAACGAAAACCACTTTTTCTTTAGAAAAAATGCTTTGAGGAAGCGGTGGGTAGAAGCCAGTCTCAGGGTCTATATACCAATAAAGAGCGTTGGTCTGGATGCCTTGTGCATTGCCTTGGAAATGACACCTTAACCTTATGGATACTACAAGTATTATAGGATTATAAAAAAGTATTGCAGAAGAAATCTCATAACCCTAAGAACCCACAGGCAGAAGTCACTCTGTTGGTTAGTTAAAGTACACATAAGTTCAAGATGTATAGTATCGTGATTGGCCTTCATACTTTATACTGTTAACAGAATATCACTTGTTATAAATATAATATTATGTGGGACAATTACTTATAAAACAATATGTGAATTTTTACAGTATGTCTACTTTAAGTTCTAATAGAAAAAAGAAGACAGAATCATAGAATATATGATTAAGATTGATAGTACTTTTATCAATGAAAGAATCCAGGGAAAGGAAGAGGGTATGTCAGCATAGGGGGAATAGACAAGTTTTGCAAACTAATAACCCAAAAGCAGGTGATGTTCTTCTGCATTTTTAATTCTACATCAGTAGAAAGAGGACAAAAAATCTTTGTGTGTGTGTGTGTGTTGATATTTACTCCTAGAAGAGCACTCAGACTCCTTCTGTACTGCAGCAGTGCCAACTTACCAATAAACAATAATGAAAATAAGAATGTGTATAACTGTTCCCAGGTGAAAACACCCTGATGATTGAAAGTATCCATCTTTTTTACACTATCATGCAATATTTTCTTCAGGCATCACATGAAAAATAATACAAAGGAAACCTAGTTAGCATTAATGTGACAACTGCCAGATGGTATGTAATACATAATTTTCCCTTAAATCATTTCATTTTTGAGAAAACCCTAAAATATATTTGCCCATAGTCAAGTGAAGCCAGGGAGCATTATTAATTATAGGGTCAAGTGAGACATAAAAATTTCTTCCTTCTCAAAATGCTGCAAAAATATTTAAATTATTTAGAAGACACATTTGAGTTGGGTGACATCCATGTTTGCATCAGGTCATATGCCTGGTCTGAAAAAATTACTATATAACCACGCATTTTATTACTCCAAAGACCATGACACCTTGATCATGCTTATAGTATTTAGCCTAAGCACTGGTTAATACCAGATTTTTGGAAAAATGGGTAAAGTGAGGACCCTTCTGCCTTTGGACCATGCAGACATAGTTGGATAATCATTTGGTCATTCAAACAAGGTACAATGCCCACTCCTTCTCCCAGCTACTGTGATGGGGAGAACGGAAAGCAGATCTATAGAGATTTGTTGAAAGCTAATCTATATAGAAAGAGAAATAAGCCAATGCATAAGAATCAGTTATTTCTGTCTGACACACATATTGTTGAGCATCATTTATCAAATTTAGAGCAAGTTAGAGTCCTGTTGTGGCACCAGTTATTTCAAGAAAAAATATTTCCAGACGTTTAGAAGCAGGCTGGGTCCCCAAACAGTGTTAATTTGTGCTTTTCCATACCCCCCATTTAGACACGTTGTATTCATGGCTTTGCAAATGCCAGGGTTACCCAGAATGGAGAGACACCCTCTCCAACAAAATACACACATATACTACGTATGACAATCTCCCTCTAAACACCCCATGGCTGTGCAGTGCTATTTTGATGTACTGCTTCTGTAACAGAATATGGGTGCCCTTCTCCAGACTGCTCAACAGATGGCAAGGAAAAGTCATATATATGTCCTCAGCAGTTAACCCCATATGGGGCTTGAAAAAAAATGCAGAAAGATACAGCAACATGACAGAATCCATTACTGTCTTTTAATCCTGATAGTGATGCGGAGCTGAGCCATGAGCACAGCTGTATGTGCCTTCGGGAGAACATTTCGCCCAGCTCTAGTTCAGAAACAGATCATTAGAAGTAAATCAATACAACCTGCCGTTCTTCTTCACTGTCCTCTTTCAGAAAACTAATCAGCAGCACTGTGCTGGATATTGAGAGCTATATTCTGGCTGTACCAATCCACATCAGACTGAAAACCAGAGGAAATCAGAAGCAGCAAAAAAGAGAATTTTTTCTTTCTACAGAAAAGTGAGGGTAAAAAGTCACTTGCAAAGAAAATGTTCATGCTGTTTCCAGGATTTGAAAACCATGATGTGATAACCTGCATCTGTAAATTCTGTGCAGGATGAGACAGAAGGTTTTATTTTGCCTGTTAAAGCTTTTGAAGTGTTTTTATAATAATGTTTCCATATTTTTGTGGTATATAGTAATATGCCAAATCCTAAACATCATTTCTGATGCACAGTAAAAGACCACTGTCATAAAAAAACTTAAACATATTATTCTTTTGCATCCTTTGTTTCATGACTATAAAAAAAATGTATGAAGAGATAAGGTGTTTGTGTGAGGCTCTGCAAAATACCTATTTGGCAATGCTGTGTTGAATTATGGAGCCCTGAATGCCAAGACCCTTAATGCCAAGTCCTTAAACATAGCACAGTCCTTATGTCCCTGGTCTAGTGATCCTACAGAGATCTCCATTGCTCTGAGCTAAGCATTTCTGCCCTCTGAGAGAAAGATGCTTTAGCAGAAGATTTGCTAAATTTTCAAAGTTACACACTGAAGAGTTTCTGGATCTCTCAAGAGCACCCTCAGTCCTCCTGGAAAAGCTAGCTAAGAACCAGAATGTCACTTTTGTGAAAAAAATGTCACAGATGAGGCAAAAATAATTTTTGAAAAAGGAAGGAAATTGCTTGGCAAGTATACATAGAAGGAATTTCAATAGTATGTCTTGATGATTCCAAGAACAAGCTTTTGTATCCTGAAATACATTCATGGCAGCTCTGCTGAGGGGAATGCATTTCCACTCTGGGATCCTGGAGGGTCTCGCCTTCTGCTCACCTGAAATCTGATTGCTGATCTTCTGCACTGGTATCTGGAGGCATTTCGACTAAGACAGAAAGTTTGTTGGAAGGCAGATTGGTGGGTGAGCTGGCAGGAACACAGGCAGGTTTCTTGTTAGCCCTTCTCTTCTTGGAATCGACATGCTCCCAAGGAACGTTACACTTTGACAAATCGGCATTTTTCCAGTGGAAAGTATTCTGTTAAAATACTTGTGTCCACTTCTGCTGCATCTTCATCCTTGTCACTCTTTGCCCTGATGGGAAAATTTTACTGCTGAGATTATTGCGGATCAGCAGCTTTTCTCTCCAGGCAAGGTGTTGAACCGGTACATCCCTCACCCCATCATTGAATCAGAGAATTGTGNCTTTAAAAAACTTCCCAAAAATAAAGATGTTTTTAAAGGGTGAATTCTACTTTATGTCCAAATCTTGAAAGAAAACATTCAGATGTGTTCCAATAGCTTCTAGCAACTGATAAATCAGTCATGTGTTTATACGGATGTGATTTTTTTATCTGCTTTAAAAAAGCACTTGGTCAGAAATCTCAGCTTCACAGTAAATACAGATCATCACTGCAGTTTAATTTTCAAATGAGTTCAGACCCAGAAGCTGTGGCAGCATAATGACAATTCTGATGGCAGGATTAGTGATTTCAGCTCCTACCCAGAGCAATCAGAAAGATTTCTATTTATAACGTAATTATTTCCATATTATTCTTTCTCAGGTATCCTAAGAGTTAAAGGTTGGAAAAGGAAACTGCAAAGTTAAAAGTAACCAAGAATGCAAGGGATTTAAAATGTTAAGATCAGTCATTCCTCAGAATCTCTCACAGATTATTTCCACAAACCTAACTGGATTGATAAGAATCCCATTGTTTTATATGCATTATATATGTATATATATAATANCCACTCTGGGATCCTGGAGGGTCTCGCCTAATGCTCACCTGAAATCTGATTGCTGATCTTCTGCACTGGTATCTGGAGGCATTTCGACTAAGACAGAAAGTTTGTTGGAAGGCAGATTGGTGGGTGAGCTGGCAGGAACACAGGCAGGTTTCTTGTTAGCCCTTCTCTTCTTGGAATCGACATGCTCCCAAGGAACGTTACACTTTGACAAATCGGCATTTTTCCAGTGGAAAGTATTCTGTTAAAATACTTGTGTCCACTTCTGCTGCATCTTCATCCTTGTCACTCTTTGCCCTGATGGGAAAATTTTACTGCTGAGATTATTGCGGATCAGCAGCTTTTCTCTCCAGGCAAGGTGTTGAACCGGTACATCCCTCACCCCATCATTGAATCAGAGAATTGTGGAATAGTTTGGGATGGAAAGGACCTTAAATCTCATCTGGTTCCAACCCCATGCCGTGGGAAGGGGCACCTTTGACTAGACCAGATTCTCCAAGCCCCATTCATCTTGGCTTTGAACGCTTCCAGGAAGGGGGCACCTACCACTTCTCTGGCCAACCTATGCCAGTGCCTCACTAGCCTGATAGTAAAAGATTTTCCTCCTAGAATCTAATCTAAATCTACCCTCTTCTAGCTTAAGGTTTTCCCTCTTGTCGCATCAGTACATGCCTCTGCAAAAAGTCCCTCTCCAGTATTCCTGTAGGCCCCCTTCAGGTACTGGGCTCCTCTAGGTCCCTGTTGGGTACTCTCCTGGGGCAATGTCAGTAGGACGTTACATAGGAAATATTTTCTTGTGCTCCTCTGTTGCCAAATTCGTTTTACACTACCCTGCCAGAATATATACTGTAGAAAAAGCCCAGAAGTTATGTTTTGTCCCTTGACAATGTTTATGGACTTCTTTTAAGAGAACACAGGTTAGGGGTGATTTTTGTTTACAGTCTCTACACACTATCGCTTAGATGCAATAAAAAGTGAGTGCGTTATTTTTAAATAGTGCAGCAGATTTAATTACTGCTACTTGCAAAAATATATGCCACTTGTTGCCACAATTATCAGGTACAATAGCAGACATCATGCACGCTGCTGTTTTAATGAGAAGCAGTCTCTTCATTCAGGTCCCCTTTTTCCTCCAAAATGCAATTAGGAAACAATGATTAGTTGAGCCAATTCCAAATCGTATTCAAATGAAAGCAATTTGGCTAGTTTGTAGGTCCAATAGGTGATACTTTCTGAAGTCCTCAAAAGAATTAATTGCATTTTTCTACCCACACATGTTGTAAAGAGGGGAGAGATAAAAGTTCTCTTTCGTGCAAAGGTTTTGGTTTTGACAGTGAAAATCATTTTTCCGTAAAAGCATATCATTAGGACCAGCCTGCAAAACTGTCTGAGAAATTTGTATCTGCACAGAACTTTTTCTTCCTTGGAGAAAACATCATCCCCTAAAACACATAATGTTCCTGTACCTCTGAAACCCTCCAGCTGCTGATGCTTTAAAA